>CM062247.1:14280266-14780156 GCA_031216285.1 Syzygium syzygioides | reverse complement strand
CAGTTCTTGGAATCTAAAGGAAGGTATTATTCATATGATTACTCGTCCATATTCACCCAAGTCAAATGGCATAGCTTAATGGAAAAACACAATTTTTAAAGAGATAATGAATGTTCTGATTGTTAATACATGTGCACCTAATAATCTGTGAGGTGAACCCACAACCACCCGCTTAAAGTTGAGTTCCTTAGGATAGGAGTTGAATCCACAATTATTGGTTTTTCGGGCGAAAGTGTAGGACCGTTCTTACCATTGAGTAAACACCTACTTAAAGTTGAGTTCCTTAGGGCAGATTTCGAACACACAACAACCGGTTCTTCTAGCCGAAAGCATGGGATGCCCTTGCGATTGAGTCAATCACAACGTAGGTTTTAAAAATATTTCAATACAAGATATGTAAACCGAATAAGACCTGTTAGTATTCTAACAATCTAGATTGCGACTATGGGTAATGTTGCGTGTGTAGGAAGTTCAGATCCAACAGTGACAAAGTCTGGCTCCATAGGATCAGGAGGGGATGACTTGACAAAGTCGTCGGAGAAGACGGACTTCACAAGTCGTCATCGTTTGAACGTTTCAACAAAAGAAGGCGGAGTTCATGATCACGAGCAACTCTTTGTCCCACACCGTACCATAGAAAATTCATTAAGGAAATAGACATTTCGTAGAAGAAGTGATAAAGTAGTCCTCGCCAGTTTTTGTTGGTCTGTAGACATGAGATTCGTAGCTTTCCTTGCACTACCCATGGAAGATGCTGGGAATAGAAGGAAGGTTGACCAAGAAAAGTTTCTTAGTCCTATCAAATATCAGCTGATATTTTATCAAATTTTCACCCAAGGCCAGTTTGAGGACCCAACTGCCGTGCACGATCATCTTTTTTACTGATATACTTAGTTAAAACTACGATAATATAATATACTAATTTATATCACTTTCTAAAAATATTAGAGTAGTCCTTGCAGAAGAAGTGACAAAGTAGTTCTTGCTAGATTTTGTAATCTAGGGACACAACCATAATTAGTAGGCTGTGGAGGAGAATCGGCACAACAACCAACTGCCATGATTACCTGCTTAAAGTTGAGTTTCCTAAGGCAAGAATTGAATGCACAATCGTTGACTTTTTAGCCGAAAGCATGGAAACGCCCTTACCATTAAGTCAATCTCAATATAGGTTCTTGTAATTTTACAATACAAGATCCGTAAACCGTATAAGACCCCTTTGTATTTGACAATCTAGGTTGCAAATACGGGTAATGTTAGGCGGGTAGGAATTTTAGATCCAATAGTGTCAAGTGAGAGCACTGGCTCTATAGCGACCTGGGGGGAAGACTTGACAAGTCCTTGTCGTTTGGACGTTTCAACAAAGGAAGGAAGACTTCACAGACCTGCCTTCATCCCGCAATCATTAAGAAAAATGCCATTTCCCAGAAGAAGTGACAAAGTAATCCTTTCCGGTTTTTGTTTGGTCCGTAGACATGAGATTTGTCCATTTCCCTGTCACTACTCATGGGAAGATGCAGTCAGCAGAAGTTCCTGTCCATTGAGGATTAGAAGGAAGGTTGATCCAGAAAAGTTTCTTAGTCCTCTCAATTATCAGCTGATATTTTATCAAAATTTTACCCAAGGCTAATATAAAGGATCCTATTGCCATGCACGAATATCTTTTTTACAGATATAATTAATTAAAACTATGTTAATATAGTATAATAATTTATAGCACTTTCTTAAAATATTAGAATTGACCTTTCTGTTAATCTTTCCGTTTTCGATGCAATATAAGACCTATGTTTTTTTTTTTGGTAATGAATATAAGACCTATGTTCATTGTAACTAACTTGTAAAATAGACTTACAGTTCTTATTACATTGCATTCTTTTGACTGGTGAATAAAAGCCTAAAGCACTAAGGTAAACAATTAAGGAAACAGGTACTACGGTAATTATAGACTTCTAGATGCTATGATAAGTGAACTTTTTTTATAGAAAGAGTTATGTGCATTATTTAGTATATGATGCAACGCTACGTTACGTATAAACGTAGGTTATTAAAATAGATATGTGCTTTTTCTAATATCGCAAGACAATATGCTTTTTGTTCTTTACGAAATATCAGATACCGTCAAAAGTGGTAAACATTAGCATTTTAGATCATGATATATCTTTAATTGATTTTGAACAAAATACTGCTCGTTCCAACATTTGAGATCTCTAGCTTTGTAATTTCAATGATTCGAGTATACACCCTTCCCATCGACTCATTGCCTCCTAATCCAAAAGCTTAACTTTACCTAAGCGATATCTAGTTGCAGACAAAGGCTCTCCAAAATGTGGGGATGAAAAAGCCAAATACATTTTACATATCTAGTCTACTCCCTAATGCAAATTACTATCAGGCCGTTGCGTACCATGTTTTACGTTAGACATTGCCGGTACAACTCCATAATCATAATGGCAATACTTGCGAATGATTTTACTAAGAGAATCATGAATCTAAGGACAATATTGTTTCGGCGTCACAATTATCTATTCATTTTCAATTTACTGTTCATTAGGGACATGACTAAGGGCGCCTTACCTTTCGTGTGTGAACTATCTTTTGCACCGAAAAATCTATAAAAATCCGTTGTATATTGTTTTTTTTATTCCATCTTGCTTTTCTTCATATATTGAATCGGGTCCCTACAAATTGTTCTGCCGACACAATTTCCCTTCCGCCCTCTATTATCGTACTTAATTTCACCAATTCGTCCTTGTGCATGTAATGGGTTGGTGTGAATGGCTCACACTTGATTCTCGAATCCCACTCTATGAAACAAAGGGCGAAACGAGAAAATATTATCTGGTCCGGGATCGCCAAATCAGCGTGGTCCCGGACCACTCATGAAGCGCCACATGGTCCACGTGGCGCTTGTGGGGCCAGCTCACCCGGATGGAATTTTTGCACAAAAAAATAATGTTCATTATTTTTCCTTAGCCCTGCACGCTAGCCCCTCTCTCTCTCTCTCTCTCTCTCTCTCTCTCTCTCTCTCTCTCTGTTGACACCTAATTTTTAGCTCATTTTTGTCATATTTTCAAAATTTTCAAAATTAGGTCTATGGATCTTGGCCAAGCCTAGAAACCTATTTCTAAACCAAAAAATAAATTTTTTTTATCATTTTTCTGCATTTTTTCTGAATTTCTTTTAGTCAAAATAAGCAAGAAAATCAAGAAAAATAGTAAATAGAATCAGAAAATTCCATAAAAATAATCAATAATTTTATTTTAAATCCAATTTCATAAGTACAATGTCAATTTTAGAAAATTTTAATCGGGCATATGTTTTTCCCAAATTTTGGTAAAATTAAACCCGAATTGAACAAAAAATGAAATTAAATTTTTTCTAGACATTTTTAGGTCATAGTGTCTTGACAATAATTGATTTTGAGACCTTTAATTGCACAATGGTCAGTCCAATTGTACAATTTGATGCAAAAATAAAAATCCTCAAAAATTGATTGAAAATTGAGAATTTTGAACCTAAATTGGGAATCGTGCCCAAAATGAAATTGCCAGAATATGAGACTATCATTTCTACGGTTAATCAAGGGTGGGTAATGCAATTTTGGCATCAATTTTGCCTAATCAGGTCATTAAGACCTCGAATTGAACAAAACCTCATTAACTCGAATATAAAAATGGGAAAATCTTGGGCACAATTATAGTCAAAATTGGGGAAAATTGTATGTTTGGATTCGGAACATACTGGAAAATTCAATTTTGAGGTTGAATTTCGAAAATTTGGTAAAAATTGGGTTTAATTCGCAAAATTAAGCAAAACCGGAATTGCAAGGTCGGGCGGGTCGACCCGACCCGACCCGAACAGTTCATCTTCTTCGCCCGTTTCGCTCAACCCTTGATAAACCCAGAAAAATCGATTTAGACCCGAGACTTCATTGATGATTTCTAGCCATTTTTAGCACGTGTTGATCGGTTTGGCCAGCTGGAAAATGTCCAACTGGCACCGGTTAACAAGCCCAACCGATTGGGAATCGGTTCCAACGGTTTTTGAGCAGAAAATCAAAGAACAAAAACCAGAAAAAAAAACTAAAGAAGGAACAAAACCTATTCGACAAAATTCCCGAGAGAGAGAGGAGAGAGAAAGAGAAAATTGTGCAAAAATCTAGAGAGAGAAAGGGTTGAGAGTCCCCTCACGAGTGCTCAGTGCCGCCGTAGACAGCGGAGCACCGGCGAACTGTGTTTGGCTGTGATTCTCCCCTCGCCGTTCCGGCTAGTCCAGCTAATCAGGAAGGTCTGAAACCAGGTGTCGTCCGGTTGATTCAGACTTGATCTAGCTAATCCAGCAGCATCAAAAGGAAGACCAAGTGTCAGGGAACAATTTCCGGGGCTCAGATCACTTCGAAAATTTCATTAAGACGATGAACGAATCAGGTCAATCTCCTTCGTGGTCACGAATTCTTAGAATTTCCAGAATGTGTTTTCATTCAAAATTGTGCATTTCTTTGGTATTTTGCGATGTTTGATGCTTAAAACATGTTCTGAATTCATCTTTATGGTTTGTTTGCATTTTGAATGGTTAAAATCACATAAACCAAGTCAATCCGTGCATTAAACCCACCTCGCCGGAAAACTTGAAGCTTCGCCGGAGCATCACCACGGTCTCAAGCCATTCAAGTCAGTGTTTCTGAACTTTGTTTGTTGAGTTGTTAGTTGTTAGATTCGATCTAGACGGCTAGGGCGATCGGAATAGGGATGAATATTAGAAAAATGGAAAATGGCAGTTTTGATTTGGCATTTTTGGGCTCGGTTTCTGCCGAGTGGTGAACGTCTGCCGGCGGGTTAAGTAGTTTAGATTGAAAGTAGAATATAGAGACTTTGTTTTGGTGCAATCAAAATGGCCAGAAGATCGCTGGAGGCTCGCTGACGATGAGCTCGAACCGGCGGTCTCGAAAACTCTAAACCAGAAATAGTGCACACCAACTGTTTGAAGAAATGCCAAAATGAAAAACACATAAACGACGCCGTCTTTTATGTTAGGCTTGCCAGAGAGGACGACCGACACCAGCGCCGGCGATGGCTGGTTCGGTCTCGGCCGAACTAGTCCGGTCCGATTCGTTCCCCTCAGGCGGGAAAATTCAAAAAAAATATATAAAAAATAAAATAAAATCAATAAAAAATAATAAATACAAATTAGAAAAATTAAAGTAAAAAAAATTGAAAAATCTAAAAAATCACCAAAAAATCTAAAAAAATTAGATGTTCTTGGAAAATTAGGAAAAAATCAGAAAATTCACAAAAATTAGAAAAATTACAGAAAATTCAGAAAAATAGAAAATTCTCAGAAAATTCATAAAAATCTTTAAAAAAATTGAGAAAATACAAATAAAAATTTGAAAATTCTGAAAAATCAATAAAAAAAATTGAAAAATTGGGAAATTCACAAAAATTGCCAGAAAACCATAAAAAATCATTTTCTCGATTTAAAATTTTTTTTCCGAAAAAAAATTCAAAAATTTTAAAAATCCACAGAATGATTAAAAATCATTGTGGCCAGTCATAAAAAATGAAATTGAAATTTTTGAAGTGTCTAAATGACACTAAAAAAAAATCAAAGTTTTGAAAATACACAGAATGATTAAAAATCATTGTGGTCAGTCATTAAAAGTGAAATTTGGATTTTCCAGAATGCCCAAGTGGCATAATTTGAAAAATTCCAAATTTAAGGTCAAAACCCCTAAAAAACCCTAAAAATGGAATGAACAAACTATTAGAGCTTTGGTTAGGGTTTTGATAAAATTTTCATTTCTAGTGACCAAATTAGGGTTGCTGTGATTAATTTGCCATTGGATGTACAATTGATTTTTGGATGCTTAATTGTTTGTCCATGATTAGATTAGCGAATTGAACTTAGGAATCCGTGTGACGCACTAGACATGCTATAATCGTTCTTAGGTACCGAAAAGGCATTAACGGTTTCAATTTGGGATTGTTAATGTAACCAAGTCCCTTACCTAAAATCTTTGGTTCGTAGAATTGCGATACTTCTCCCGTAGCACAATTAGGTTTATAGTCGACCTACCGTAAACGACTAGTGGCAACTCCAAATTTAATTTTAGATCAAATAAATCCCGCTGTCATGTGAGGTATGGCCTGTGAGGGGCCCATATAAAAAAAACCTCCATCAGAAAAGCACGTGAGAGCGTGGCACGACAGGCTTGGCGACTCCGCTGGAGATTCTTAAATTTCTAAGTGGACTTAGGCCTAGATAGAACGATATGCATGTGTGTGTGCTCGCAAGGATCCCAGGTACATTTCACTAATGACGTGTTAAATGGTGATACAGATGGGAGGTATAAGGGGTGCAGTCCATGCTTACCTTTGTTTTGTAGGATGGTGTTGAGATTGAATGTGATTTGACCAATTTTAGAAGTGCTGTTTGGTTATAAATTGTTATGCTTGCTTTCAAATTGCTTTAGTACTACACTTCTCACACACACTACCTGTGGGCCAACCCCAGCTACATTTAGGATCACCCTTATGAGGTATGTGTTTAGGCGAAACTATGAGCCGATTGCTCATGGGATCGTTTAAATACAATATCGACCATCGAGATGGAATAATATTTCATTACTTTAGGCCGATCTCCTATTGGAATGGAATCCCTTGTCCATTAAGGTGGTGACCTTGAGCCTTTAGTATATCCTCACCCTTTTAGGTGTCAAAATCTCACTTGTTGTATATGTTTGTCTTTGTGGTTGGTACACCTAAAACCAAGCAAAAGGTGTCGGTAAGTAAGTGTCGTTCTACTTCTCTCATCTTTTCAATTATGCAAAATTAATTGATGTCATTTTGTTGAAAATGCCCAAATGACAATCAATGTTTGGACAAAATGTCTTTTCACACTAGAATGAATGAATAGGGTGGCATGCTCCATTTGGTCATATTTTTCATTTCTAGATGAAATGTCTAGGCCCGAGATGATTTTCAGTGAATTCAAATAGATTTGATGCTCAAGATGTGACATGTACAATCCCATTTGCCAAAAGTCAATTTTCGATGTATTCGAATTTGTAAACCATAGGGTAGTACTTTATGGTCAAAATGGAGCATGTCAAAAGGCATTTGCTTTAAACATTGGTTTGATTCACATTTTCAAGTATATGCTCTTTTAAGGCATAAATAGATTTGAAGTGGCATTTGTATTATGTCATAATAATGCAAATGTAATTCACCTCAATTTTATCCACAAAATGACATATAATTAAAATGGGGGCATTTAAAATTAATCCATGGTAACTAATAATGAACTTTTTGCATGATTAGATCGAAATGGGGAAACTAGACATACAAGTCATTCCGGTTCCAAGGAAAGAGCTTTTGGCATGGTGGGTAAACATGACTAAAAACAACAAAGCCTGCGTAAGGGAAAGATTGGGATATTTGTTCAGGCTCATCAATCTAGAGTATCAAGTGAGCTTGATTCAAGCATTATCCCATTTTTGGGAGGTTACCACCGCCACATTCCAATCAGGCGAGCATGAGATGGTATGTACATTAGAAGAGTATAAGGCAACTATTGGAGTTGATTTCAAATCAAGAATCGTTGAACCCCCAATTGGATTGAAACCCACGAGTGTCATAGCTGAATTTTTGAATTTAAAAACTCCTCAAGTGGAAAAGTTGATCAAATCAAACACCGGGAATTTTCCTTTGTCATATTTGGTGGATAATTATTCCAAATTGCCAAAGGAAACTCGGGATACTTCTGCAAAAGTATTCATTCTTGCTTTCTTCGGGTTCGTCTTATTCCCTACATTAAGGACCGGATTGAATCCTCTTGTTGCGGTGATTGCCAGGCAAGCTTGCCTAAAGTGGGATTTCTCTAACATACTTTTAGCAGAAACCATCATCTCTTTGAACAAATACCAAAGTCACCAAAAAGGTGTACTTCAAGTCTCAGTCGAGTTACTTTCTGTATGGTTCATTTCCTATATCAGAACTTGGGAACATCATATGCGCATTAAAGAAATCGACTCATCTACCAATCCTATTGAGAAGTATTTGAAGCTTCAAGACAAATTGCCAAAATACTATTTTCATGAGTGGGCAAACTTCATTAGGGTATTGACTCTCGACCAATTCCGATGGAGAATTCAATAGCCAAAGATAATAACAGCTCAAATTACTTGTCAAGAAGGCAATTTAGTTCCGTTACTTGGATTGAATGGCGGAGCTGCTTATTGTCCACTAAGAGTGGTACGACAATTTGAAATGATTCAACAAGTTCCACCTACTTAGCATCCCGAGGAGTTCACATTTGACATACCACAAAAATCCAAATTGGAGAAAGAAAATAAGGAGTTGCAAATAAAGGTTCAGAAGATCATGTATTCCTTGAAAAAATCGACCAAGCAAATAGTGCAATGGCCCAAAGATTTACAAGGAGAAATGAAGTTTTTCTTGGCATCCAAAGAGTACATAGAATGGTTGAAGGCCAAAAGACCGATTGATGTCGAACCATATGTACCTTTGAGTATTATTACCCATCTTGATGAGCCGTACATTTCGGGATACATTGTGCCGAGCACGCCAGGTGTTGAGCCATATGTTCCCGAGGAGGTTACAATTGACGTGGAAGAATGGGCGATACGAGTCAAGGAATATAAAGAAGCTGAAGCTACCTTAGCTAGTAAGAGGCCTAGATTGTTTAAGCTAGCATTCCCCCATTTTGATGTAAAGCATTGTAATATGAATCTTCAAAAAAACAATTACTTGATGTATGATTATTTGATGAATGTTTTCAAGCACATTTCGCATAAAAGAAACAATCATCATGGATTATAATTCTTTGAATGGTATGATTTCTTGAAAAAGACATTGATAAGAAGATTTATGCAAGGCTAAGGCTTGTATAAAAATTCTTATCCTTATTAATCACAAGAAAGCATACAATTGAAATAATATAGGTCTTCATATCTACTTCATCAATTCTAATATCTCGATGATTTTCATGAAATCAGGTTGTTTAGCAACGGAAGATAAAAGACCTCGAACTCATTTGCAAATAAAAATGGATGAGGAAGAGACTCGCACTCGGCTAGTTGAAGTAGAAAATCAGTTGACACAAATGGCTGCCATGATGGCAGAAATGAAGACCTTCATTATAGCTGCGAAGGGATCTTATCCTACAGTTGCAAATTTGGGGACTACAAATACCGTTGATGTACCTGTTGAAGAGACCATGAGAAGTAAAGAACCAATTCAGGAGAATCCTCCAAAATCTACACCAGAAATAGTGGATCTAGAGAAGGACATTCGGGTTAAAAAGACATCCAAGGATGAAAAGGAGGCCAAACGATTGGCCAAAATTGAAGAATGTCTAGCCAGCCAAGGCTATAAGCTTCAGAGATTCGACAAATTCTCGCCATATGTGAAGGTGGTTGTTCCAGAAAACTACAAAGAACCAGAGTTCGTGAGCAAGTACAATGGAACTGGCTGTCCTAAAAGCCATTTAAAATATTATCTCCATAAAATAGCGAGATATTCAGACAATATGCCACTCCTTATCAGTACAATTCAAGATAGCTTGAAAGGAGCAGCTTTGGCATGGTATACTGCTCTTGACATAGAGGATTTTACCGAATGGAACCATTTAGCAGGAGAATTCTTTCGCCAATACAAATTCAATGTCGAAGTACTTCCAACTTGGGAAGATTTAGTCAGAACCGAGAAACGAAGAAAAGAAGGATTTAGAGCTTACGCTCAAAGATGGAAAGCTGAAACCTCACAAGTCAAACTGGCTATAAGTGAGGACGAGCTTATTGAACTCTTCTTGAAGTCGTTACCAACTGAGTATTACGACAAGTTGCATATATCAGGTTGCCAAACATTTGCTATACTGGTGAAGGTTAGCGAAACGATCGAATAGTCATCAAAGGGGAAGAAGTCTCAAGAAGCAATAGTACGGAGATCGTATCCTGGAAGAAAGGATAAAAAACCTACATATGATGTGGCTATGGTATCCAGTCCTAATGTTAATCAAGCTCCATTCCAAAAGTAGTCCAACGTTCCTTGGAAAAATCCAAAACCCTTTGAGCCAAAGAAAAAACCCGTGAGGCAATTCACCCCGTTGCCACGGCGCTTATCGAAACTATTACCAATGCTGTTAGAAAGGCATTTAGTGGCCAAAGAAGTACTAAGAGATAATCCTATAAGGTTCCCCTAGTACAATGAGTTGAAGATTTGCACATATCATATGGGAGAAAGAGGACACAATGTGGACAACTGTACGATTTTGAAATACAAAGTCCAACAACTCATCCACAAGAAGATACTAAGCTTTCAAGAGCTAGAGCCAAATGTGCATCAGAATCCTCTTCCTGAGCACAATGCGGTAAATATGGTCCTTATAGAAGATGAATATGAGACCAAATTAAAGTCATCCCATCAAGGAGATGCTCGCTTTTGCCGTGAAGCATTCTTGAAAGGAGAAGTCATAGACAACTTGGGAGAAGATTCTGGCAAATACAACTTCCAAGTAAAATATACTCCACCACCGTGAGCTTTTAAAAATGAAGTGATTGTACCCGATGGATAAGGCGGTATAGATAATGAGCTCATCAAATAAAATGAGATTCAATCCTGTGATGAGGAAGATCAATTTGGAGAGTGAAAAGAAAAGATTCGGCAGGGTGAAAGGCGATTTACCCAAACTTCATTTGAACAAGGCGACACTGTAGACCTCCTTGGTCAAGACAGTTGAAAGTACAATTTCCGTGTTAAGTACACACCTCCACCCTAGGCTTTAAAAAATGAAATTATTGTGCTCGACGGATGGGGAGGCATGGATGAAGTCCCAATCAACAAATTAAGTCTTGAGAAGAAAGAAGATCAAGACGAGAAGATAAAGGAAAAGGCTTGCCGAGGAGATAGACGATTTGTTTGCAAAGCACGAAAACAAGGCGAAATTGTGGATTATTTGGGACAAGACAGTGGCCGATATATTCTTTACCAAAAAAAAAAGACAGTGGCCGATATAATTACTATGTCAAATACACACCACCCTTATGGGTATCCAGAGAAGAAAGTATCGTGCCTGACGGTTGGGGTGGAATAGATACTATTGAAACTAACAAAAGTATGGTGTCCATGATTATACCACTATTGATCAATCTTGATGAAGTGGATAAACTTGAAGAAGAAAAGCATCATGTTGAACCAATTACCATTGAGCTCCCAATTGGTCAACTAAAAATTGAAGAGAAAGAAGTGCAGCATGTGATTATCACTTTGCCTCCAAAGGAGAAATTCGACACCAAATGTGTGCCATGGGACTATGCACCTAAAGAAGTTGATGCAATAATCAGATCAGGAAGATGTTATGTTCCAAAAGAAGGCGAGCACGAAAAGAAGGGAGTAACTGAAGAGGATGTTAAGCAGTTACTGTTAGTCATGAAGACAAGTGAATACAAAGTAATCGAGCAATTGAGGAAGTTGCCGGCACAGATTTCCTTACTGGATCTTTTCAAGACTTCAGAAAGCCATAAAATGGTGCTTATGAAGCTTCTTAATGAGGTGCACGTCCCGGAAACTATTAATGAGGTACAACTTGAAGACTTTGTTGGTGCTATTCTTCTAAAGGATCAAATTGTTTTCTCTGATGAAGATTTCCCAATTGATGGACGATCCCATAATAAAGCCCTGTATATTGCCATCAAATGCCGGGGCAAGGAAGTGTCACGGGTGCTCATCAATAATGGTTCCGCACTTAATTTGTGTCATCTAAGCACGCTGCATCGCTTAGGGATTAGTGAAGAACTTATCAAACCTTCAAAGGTGACTGTACGTTCATTTGACGGGATGAAGAAAGATGTTATCGGTGACATTGAACTGAAAGTAAATATAGGTCCTGTGCCTTTTCTGATTGATTTTCAAGTGGTAGACATTCCAAGGACATTCAATCTACTGCTAGGAAGGCCTTGGATTCATATGGCTGGTGCCATTCCTTTTAGTCTTCATCAGAAGGTTCGATTTGTTATTAACGGTAAAATGATTACCGTACACGGTGAAACAGACTTTGCTACTTATAAGGAAAGTGTCATACCCTATATCGAACCGGATATAAAGGAAGAGCAAAGTTATCATTCATTCGAGATGATTTTCATGATACAAATTCCTGTTGGTAGTGTCATGAAGACTCCAGAATTTTCGACATTGTCTCTTATGACTGGAAGAGTGTTATGCCAATATGGATTTAACCATAATGGTGGGCTTAGGATAAACGCTCAAGGGATTAAAGAACCTATTATCCTATTTGGTACCAAGAAGAAGTATGAAGTGGGGTATGAAGTCATCAATAATCACCATGGAGGTCAAGGCCAAGGTCAAGATAATCATAAAGGCCGTGGAAGCCGAGGTGATCGAACTATTAACCCATCAACATGGAAGGATAAGGCTAAAGAGTTACCCTATCATCAGATTCATATCAGAGAAAACTTTCCTGGGCCTTCCAAGCTGCTCTCAGAAGAAAATTTAAATTCAAAGACTGAGTCTGACACGCTGAGTTTATTCGAAGAAGACATTATCAATGTCATTATAATCGAAAATGAAGATACTTACGCACTAGAGTAGGAAGATTCTTTTGAACCCTTTCCTCATTGTTGCCTTTACCATTTGCTTGTTTCATGTTAATGTTGCTTCAATTCAGTTGCAATTTATGTTTCTTTCAATATAGATGTAATTGCACTTTTCAAATTCAATAAAGGTGTTCAATGTTTTGTTAAGGACATATGGAAACAAAACCAAACCAATGATGAATATCGCTCTCACATGTGAGGCTTGAGGCTTTGGGTTTCCATATGAATCCCCATTGCAAAAATGATTTTAAGAGCAAGGATGTCTGGAGATACAAGGATTAGCTCTATTTTCTTGATTTCTTCAAAACAAATTTCAAAAATAGTTTTTCAAAAGGGTTTTTCATTAAACCTCATGCATCAATCTATTTCATATGCGAATTTTAATCACGTTTGTTGCATGTCAGGCATGAGCATTCACACATCCATAGTAAGTTCATATGTGATTCAAATCTCTCCGAAGAGATCACTTATGATATTGAGAGGATAATGAAGATGAGGAGTGGATTAGAAGAGAATGGGTCAGTCATGAAGAATCAAAGCCACTCACGTTAGAGAAAATGATTACAATTAATCTAGGTGATAAGGAAAACCCCAAAGAAGTCAAGATTAGAGAAAGTCTTCCCTCAGCAGAATCAGAAAGAATAACAGATTTGCTTAAGGAATATCAAGACATATTTGCATGGTCTTATGATGACATGCCAGGCCTTGATCCGAATATAGTTGAACAAACTTTGCCAATTGATTCAAGTATTTCACCGAAGAAGCAAAAATTGAGGCGAACAAAATCAGAGTTGGCAAAGAAAATAGAAGAGGAAGTAATGAAATTACTCAAGGTCAGTTTCATTGAAGTAGTGCCATATTCAGAATGGGTCGCCAACATAGTACCCGTAATGAAGAAAGATGGTCGGGTGCGAGTATGTGTTGATTACCGTGATTTAAACAAAGCAAGCCCAAAGGATGATTTCCCACTTCCACATATTGATATATTAGTGGATAGCACTGCTGGATTCGAAACATTCTCATTTATGGATGGCTTCTCAGGATATAATCAAATCCTCATGAAGAAAGAGGATAAGGTGAAAACATCCTTCATAACACCATGGGGCACATTTTATTATAAGGTGATGCCTTTCGGTTTGAAAAATGCCGGCGCCACATATCAAAGGGCAATGGTAACTCTATTCCATGATATGATGCACAAAGAAATTGAGGTATATGTGGACGATATGATCGCAAAATCTAAATAGGGAGAAACCCATGTTGAGGTACTTCACAAATTATTCAAAAGACTCAGTAAATACAAGTTGCGGCTAAACCTTAATAAGTGTGTATTTAGGGTAAAATCTGGCAAACTGCTAGGATTTGTGGTCAGCAACAGAGGAATCGAAATTGATCCTTCCAAGATTAAGGCAATACATGACCTGAAGACTCCTTCTACGGTAAAGGAGGTGAGAAGCTTGTTGGGGCGGTTAAACTACATTGCCCACTTCATCTACTAGCTTTCTGAGACTGCTAAACCATTCTTCAAACTGTTGAAGAAAAATGCCAAGGTAAAGTGGGATAAAGAATGTCAACAAGCCTTTGATAAAATCAAAGAATATCTAGTATGCCCACCAGTATTGGTACCACCAATTCCTAAAGTCCTGCTGATCCTGTATTTGACGATTCATCATGAATCATTAGGAGCAGTGTTGGTACAAAGAATACCGAATGACGGTAAAGAACAAACCGTTTATTACTTGAGCAAGAAATTCACAACATCAAAAGTAAATTATCCAGCAGTTGAGAAGACATGCGTGGCATTAATTTGGGTATTACACAGATTAAGACTGTACACCCTTCACCACCAGATTTTGCTAGCGACTGAGAATGATCAGATCAAGTATCTCCTTGAGAAATCCTTCTTGATCGAGAAATTAGCCAAATGATAAGTCTTGTTGTCTGAGTTCGACATCAGGACTTTATCCTAAAAGTCAGTCAAAGGGCGAGCGATAGCAGATATGCTGGTAGAGAATTCGTAAGATATCACCAATTCTGAAGAACGGCTTGATGATCACATATTGACATTGGTCGATGACAAATGGACCATGTATTTTAATGGTGCAACTAACCTATCTGGATCGGGTACTAGGGCAATACTGATCTCTCTAGAAGGCTAACACTATCCAATCTCTGCAAAATTGGCATTCCCATGCACTAATAACATCGCTAAGTATGAGGCGTGCTTTCTTGGCTTACATTTGGCCTTTTCAATGAGGGTAAAAAGGTTGCAAGTATATGGAGATTCTATGCTTATTATATTGTAGACAACTGGAGAATGGAAAACTCGGGATGCAAAGCTGATTCCGTATCACCAATACTTAGAAGGAATGATGGAGAAATTCGAAAAAATAATATTTGATTATTTTTCAAGAGCTCATAATCATTTCGCAAATGCTCTTACAACCTTATCATCCTTACTCCAAGCCGAGGAGGGTGTGGACATAAAGCCATTGAGAATCAATATTCTCGAACAACCAGCACATTGCATGGTAGTTCAAGCAGAATTTGACAATGAACCATGATTTCATGATATCAAAAAATACTTACAAGAAGGAGAATTTCCTAAAGGAAGCCAATCAGGCGACAGGAAATTTATCAGAAAGATAGCCAACAAGTTCTTTCTCAACAGACAGGTTCTTTATAAGAAGTCGTTTGATTCGATCCTGTTAAGATGCGTTGATAGCAGAGAAGCTGAACAAATCATGAGGGAAATCCATGAAGGCGAATGTGGTCCGCTTATGAATGGCCATCTCTTAGCTCGCAAAATCATGGGATTGAGATATTACTGGATAACGATGGAAACAGATTGCATTCAGTATGTGAGGTGTTGTCGCCAATGTCAAGTCTATGGAGACAGAATTAATGCACCACCTAATGAGCTGCATCAGATGACAGAACCATGGCCATTTTCGATGTGGGGAATTGATATGATTGGCCCAATTAACCCAAAGGCCTCAAATGGACATCGCTTTATCTTGGTGGCAATTGATTACTTCACCAAGTGGATTGAAGCAAATTTATATACAAATGTCACTGCCAAGAATGTAGCAAGATTCATCAAACGGGACATCATTGCTAGGTACAGAGTTCCGAAAGCAATCATTACTGATAATGATTCAAATTTGAACAACAAAATCGTAAATGATTTGCTTGAACACTTCCACATTCGACACTTGAATTCATTTCCATATCGCCCACAAATGAATGGAGCAGTGGAAGCGGCAAACAAGAATATTAAGAAGATATTGTCCAAGACAGCCGAGAATTATCGTGACTGACACGAAAGATTGCCATATGCTCTGACGGCATACCGAACTTCAATCCGAACATCAACTAGGGCAACTCCATTTTCTTTAGTTTATGAAGTAGAAGTAGTATTACCCGTTGAAGTAGAAATTCCTTCATTGAGGATATTATCCCAAATAAAGCTTTCAGAAGCCGAATGGAGCAAACAAAGATATGAACAGCTCGACATGATTGATGAGAGAAGATTACGAGCTTTATGTTATGGACAAGTCTACTAGAAAAGAGTCGCTAAATCTTTCAACAGAAAGGTGAAACCTAAACATTTTAAAACGGATGATCTGGTAGTGAAGAAGGTCATTCCCAACAATTCAGATCCACGTGGGAAATTCACTCCGAATTATGAGGGTCCATACATTGTGAAGAAGGTTCTTCCTGGGGGAGTAGTAATTCTTGTAGATATGACAGGAACAGAACTAGCCTATCCTGTAAATACAGATGCTGTCAAGATTTTCTACCTATGAAATGAAGACGGACATTCAAGAAAGAATTGGCACTAGTTATAACATGTGCATACCATGCATATCATGCATTCCATAGAACATGGTTGATCATTTTGGAGGATATGACAAAAGGAAATCTGAGATGACTCAGGACTTCAAAAAAATCTTTCAACAGAATTGAAAAATAAAAGGGATCTCGTCAAACCAATCAGGTAAGTATCCCTAACCCTTGAATTTGAGCTCAAACATCTCATTTTCAAATTCCCAATGGAACAAATTAGTGCAGAAGCAAAACAATCAAGAAGGATATTGATAATCAAATCAGGTAAGTATCCCTAACTTATAAATTTGGGTCTCAAAAAGGTTAATTTTCTGGAAAATGAAACTTCATTTCCCCGAGCAAATTAACATGAAAAGGATATTTCAAAGCAGTTTTGAAATACGCATCCTTTAAGCATGCATTACGCATCAGAATTCCTTAAAAAGGAAGTTTTGACAAAAGTCATGAAAAAATTTCAAAAGAAAAAGTTTGGATCAAATCAAATGGAAAGACCTTCAAATGATGAAAGGTAATCCATATCCAAACGCGTCCCCTATACACTCGAGTGAATGGAAGGATGAGTATCAAAATGAGAGAAAAACCTCATCTGCAGGAAATAGGGGATATTCGCAATGATTACATAAACTGAAATGATGAAAGGCATATCATTTTGCCATCCCAAATACATGCTTATCCCTTGCAAACCAAATTTGAGCCTAAACAGTGGAGAAATTTCCCAAAAACAATCCTGTTGAGAAACACCCCACATTGGGGCAAATTAGGAGGTTCACGGTTGACATTTATGGAGAAAAAGGATCAAAAAAGATTTTATTGCATACACTTGCATTAATCTTTCTATGATAACCTTAGATGAATTCGTATGGAAGCTCACAACATCTCAAAAGGAAGAAGAGCGTTTCATTTCCATATCCCAAACACATTTAACTTTGACAAAGCCCAATTGAGCTTGAATATTCATTTCAAAACCCCAAGTTGGTGATCATCTCTTCGCACTGGAGCATGAGCATATGATCTACTTTGATAAATAAAAAGCAAAAGGGCAAAACACAGAGTCCTTAGAATGCAAAAAGATCAAAGACAAAAGAGTTTGGGGCATAAAAAAGCAGTGTGCCCGGTAAAAGCAAAGCCTATACCCAGAAAAATGAGCAAAAGAAAAGAAAAGCATTCAAAAGAAAGAATGACAGAAGTCGAGTCAAAAGAAAAGCAAAAGTTGTGAAAAATCAAAAGTCACAACAAATCAGTGATTGAAAGTTTCAATGGAAGTCTAGAGGTTCTTGTGTTCATGCTAAAAAAAGATCCCTAGTGGACAAAAGAAAAGAAATGGTGTTACCAAGAAGATCACCAGTTTCATGAAAACCCTAAATTCAAAACAAAACAATTGAGCCTTTTGAGTCTACCCAATACCAACATTACAACCTCTTCCTAAAGACTCTTCAGATTGGGATGTTGAGAGTGAAAATATGATTTCATGACAAAAGGTCATCGCTCAAATAAGTGTATGCAATATTATCTTGTCCTATCCTCGAGGTTCTTAACTTATAGACCCGAAGTTAGACATGATGAAAACCTTTTCTTGGCCTTAGAATGCCTATACTTTGAATAGCCATTAACCAAGCCAACATTACAACCTTTTGAAAGACCTTATCGAATCAATTAGAATGTATATATTGCGAATATCTTCGAACACCTAAGGATTGGTGTTGACACCTATTTCTAATTTGCCCAAAATAAATCGCACAAAATTTAGGAGTTAATTTCTATTAATTCCTAAAACAAAAAATATATATTTCCATGCATTGCATATAGAAATTAGGCGTGTTTGTGTTAATATGGTCTATTAAAGTGTTAATTTTACAAAAAAAATTCCAAAAAAATAATAATATAATAAGTTTTTTGTTTTTAATTAAGTAATTAATTAATTAAAACAAAGAAGAAAAAAAATCAAGTCAGGCCGGGTCGGGGCCGGACCGACCCGGCCTGATCCTTTTTTTTCCCCCCTCGCGCGCGGCCCAGCTTCTTCCCCCCACGCGGCCGAGCGTCCTTCCTCTTCCCTTTTCTTTTTTCCCCCCGCGGGCCTAGCCCGCTTTTCTTTCTTTTTCTTTTCCTCTCCTGCGGCTGGGCCTAGCCCAGCCCAGCTTCTTCTTCCTTCTTCCCCCCCGCCGTGCGTCATTGTCGCCTCCCCTGTTCTCCCCTGTGCGCGACCGAAGCATGACGCACGGCGGCGCCGCTCCTCACCGTCGCTATCTGGCCAGATTAGGGCCGGATGAGCACGCCAACGGGACTGGCAATTAATGCCAATCCCGTCTTTCCCCGTTTCCCGGGCTCCCTTATCCTCTCCTCTCTCCCGATTCTCTGTTTCGCCCTCAGCGTTTCAGAAATGACGCCCTCCCTGCACCGGCCTATGGCCGCGGAATTCGCGAGGCCTAGGCCGGTGCAGGCCATCGTCACGCAGATGCTAGAGGGGAGGGGGACCATCGTCCGTCGTCCAACTATAAATAGCCAGAGAGAGACAGAGAGGGGCCGGTCGGCAAAAATTTTACAGAAAAACAGAGAGAGAAACAGAGAGAAAATGGAGAGAATAGAGAGAGAGAGTGTGACCAAGGCCTCGCCGGAGTAAACCAGCAACGTCGTTGTCGCCGTGAAGAAGCCAGAGCCTCCGGTCGGCCAGACGGAGAGAGAACACAAAGAGTGAGAGAGAGCTGAGAACAGAGAGAGAAAGAGAGAGCCGAGAGTCCGCCAGAGCTAAAGAAGAACCAGCAACAGTCGCCGACGCCGCCAGACCAGCCGGAAGCTGCCCAGACGTGCCGTCGACTGGTGAGTCTCCCCCAGCCGAGGACCACCTCTGTTTTCCCCTGTTCGTGGACACGGTTTAGCCGGGACTCGCGCCGGCCGTTTCACGCAGATCCTGCCCAATACCGTCTCTAATCCCGATCCCCAGTCGCCATTGGAGCTGAATTGAAGTTGCTGGAGTCGATCGGATCGCCGGAGGAGGTCGATACACCTCAATTTTTGTTACGCGCACCGACTGTTGGGTAAAATTCCTCAGTGAATCCAGTTTTTTAATCCGGTCGCCGGTTGGCGAGCGGCAGTCGGGCGGCGACCCCAGGCGGGCGGCAAGGCTGGTTGGAGTTCCCAGAAGCCGAATTGGTGTTGGCGCCGGTCTGGGTTTGCCGGTGAGAGACCGATTTTCAGCTTCGCCGGCAGCTGCTCCCTCGGTTCGGTTTGAAACGGTTCAGCCGACTCGACCCGGTCAAAGACCGGGTTGGATTCATTGACCCAGGTCGGTTCGACAGACCCGGTTCAGCTGATCCGACCCTAGTCAACGACCGGGTCGGATTTGTTGACCGGGTCGGTCGGACCGACCCGGTTCAGTTGATCTGACCCGAGTCAACGATCCGGGTTGGATCGTTGACCCGGGTCGGTTCTGAACCGGTTCGGACCGGACCAGACCCGACCCGACCGTTTTTTTATTTTTATTTTTATTTTATTTTATTTAAAAATTTAAAAAATTAATTAAAAAATTTTAAAAAAGGTTTTTCTTTTCCTTTTTCTTTTCCGTTTTTTCTAATAAAAAATTAATAAAAAATATTTTAAAAAAAATACAAAAATTATAAAAAAAGGAAATATTTTCGTTTTTTTTTCTTTCTTCGATTTTTTTTTTCGAAAAAAAAATTAAATTTTTTTTTGTTTTTTGTAACTTATCTGAGTATTTTAATCCTTCATAATTATGCATGTTATTATTATTTTTAAACTAAACAAGCCTGAAATCACGCGGTAGTATGTTGCGTGTTTTATTATTACCGTTGTGTTGTTAGTATGCATATTTTAATACAATTGCATGAACCGCCATCTTTTGAATGTCATCTGGCTTAGTTAGGGCTAGAACCCTAGGTTGCATGACTTGTTGTGTTCCTGACTACTGATCATTTCTGATTATGCACTCGCTTGATCACCTCACATGTTAGGAGAATGGTCCTAAAATCAATCCAAATTGCCTGATAAATATTTTCAAAAAATGAATAGGGCAAAATGGTACCAAAAGGGCATTAGTTATCCAACTAATGTAACCAAGTCCCCGAATTCAGTTAATCTCTGGTTCGTAGGAATAGGGTGATCCTCCCGTCATTCTATCTAGATTTCTAATCAACCTACCCCAAATCAATTAGTGGCGACTCCTTGATATAAACCATTTATATGTTAAATATTTAAACCTTAAGTCGCGATATGGTATAGGCTTGAGAGAGCCCGAGTTAAGTCCCTAACCTAGGCTTAGCATGTACCAGGCGAGCCCCCCTCCTTTTTGCATGTTGTCAAATAGGGCTCGGGAGTTCTGTCGCGACAATTGGTTAGAAGGGACAAAATTGAGGGATATCAGATCAATCTCCTTTCAAATGAAGAAAAGACCAAATTCATAGATCAAGACAAATCCTTTCCAATGAAGGTCTTCCGAATGATTATTTTAGGCATTTCTTGAAATTGGCAAGCATTCTGCTTGAATACTTCCTTTAAAGGGAAATTTGATTGCTTGAAATGCATACAAGGAATGCATATTTCAAAATCAGGTTTCAAATAGTTTTTGGTCAACTTAAAATCAAGTTTTCAAATAATTTGTGGTAAACTAGAAAGAAAAACCACATTTCAAACGGTTTTGATTAATTTCAAAACTATCTTTTCAAAATAGTTTTTGGTAAACTAAAAAACCATACAAGGTTAGAGAAACCTTAAAATCACAAAACAAACATTCATTGTTTGAAGTTTATTTTTTAAAAAAAAAATCCTATTTGGTAAGGAACCATTAGGCAAAATTCAAGTCCTATTGGCAGAAAGCCTTTATGCAATTTCTACATGGAAAGTCTCCAATTCAAGTCCTATTGGCAGGAAGCCTTTAGGCAATTTCTACATGGAAAGTCTCCAAAATCCAAGCCCTATTGGTAAGAAGCCTTTAGGCAATTTCTACATGGAAAGTCTCCAAAATTCAAGCCCTATTAGCAAGAAGCCTTTAGGCAATTTCTACATGGAAAGTCTCCAAAATCCAAGTTCTATTGGCAAAAAGCCTTTAGGCAATTTCCAAAATCCTACGGGTGAGGAATTACATGGAAAGTCTCCAAAATCCAAGTTCTATTGGCAAAAAGCCTTTAGGCAATTTCCAAAATCCTACGGGTGAGGAATTACATGGAAAGTCTCTAAAATCCAAATCCTATTGGCAAAGAGCCTTTAGGCAATTTCAAAATCCTACGGATAAATTACATGGCAAGTCTCCAAAATTTAAATTCTATTTGATGTAAAGCAGATTGCATTTTTGTAACTTCTGAGTAATGATTCTCATGAGTGATTGTGATTTTGCAGCTTTGAATATGGTGATTCTTATAATCTTGCCAAGTATTCGCAGATTGTAGCTTCGGAGCCATCACCCTTCGAGTGTTCGCAACCTATAGCTTTGGATGAGTTTTTAGGCCTAAAAGTATGGCCTCGTTATAGTTCTTCTAAGCGATCGCGGATTTGTAACCTTAGAGAATTGACCCTCTGTAATGGGTTACAAACTGTAGCTTTAGAAAACTATTATTCAAATCTTATTCCTACTGGTGAGGAACCACTAGGTAAAATTTAAATCCTACAGGCGAGGTGCCCTTGGGCAAATTCAACTCCTACTGGTGAGGAACCACTAGGTAAAACCCAAATCCTACAGGCGAGGAGCCCCTAGGAAAATTCAATTCTTACTGGTGAGAAACCATTATATAAAATTCAAGGTCCTACTAGTGAAAAATCACTAAGAAAAATCCAAGTCCTACAGGCGAGAAGCCTCTAGGCAAATTCAACTCTTACTAGTGAGGAATCACTAGGTAAAACCCAAATCCTATAGGCGAGGAACCCCTAGGCAAATTCAATTCTTACCGGTGAGAAACCATTAGATAAAATTCAAGGTCATACTAGTGAAAAATCACTAAGAAAAATCCAAGTCCTATAGGCGAAGAACCCCTAGGCAAATTCAGTTCCTACTAGCAAGGAACCGTTAGGTAAAACCCAAATCCTATAGGCAAAGAGCCCCTAGGCAAATTGAAGTCCTACAAATGAGGAATCATTAAGCAAATTTCAAAGTTTTAGCTAGCAAAGAACCATCAGACAAATATTTAAAGTCTTACTGATGAGAAACCACTAAGCAAATTTAAGTCCTAAGGTAAAGAGCCGTAGGCATTCAAGATTCGTGAATTCATTCTCAAACCAAGCAATCAGAACAATTTTCATGATCATCATCCATTCATACCCTTGGAGGAGCAACAAAGAAACTCTACCAAAAAAAGTAATTTTCTCCCTCTGAAATCATTAAAAAAGAAAAAACCTTTCAAAATATGTTCAAAAAAGAACATTTGGATTAAATCACGAATCTCAAAAGCAAAGACCCTAATCAGTTGTTGTGAAATTATCATTTCCATTTTGTTTCGTAAGTCAACTAAAAATTTAAGGTGTCACCTTATCTTTGAGATCAACCTCTAACGAACTTAATCTCAAAGAGAGATGGCAGTTGACACTTAATTTTTAGCTAATTTTTGTCATATTTTCAAAAATTTCAAAATTAGGTCTAGGGATCTTGGCCAAGCCTAGAAACCTATTTCTAAACCAAAAAGTAATTTTTTAAAATCATTTTTCTGCATTTTTTCTGAATTTCTTTTAGTCAAGATAAGCAAGAAAATCAAGAAAAATAGTAAATGAAATCAGAAAATTCCATAAAAATAGTCAATAATTTTATTTTAAATCCAATTTCATAAATACAATGTTAATTTTAGAAAATTTCAATCGGTTATATCTTTTTCCCAAAATTGGGTAAAATTAAACCCGAATTGAACCAAAAATGAAATTAAATTTTTTCTAGACATTTTTAGGTCATAGTGTCTTCACAACAATTGATTCTGGGACCTTTAATTGCACAATGGTCAGTCCAATTGCACAATTTGATGTAAAATAAAAAAATCCACAAAAATTGATTGAAAATTGAGAATTTTGAACCTAAAATGGGAATCGTGCCCAAAATGAAATTGCCGAAATATAAGCCTATCATTTCTAGGGTTAATTAGGGGTGTGTAATGCAATTTTGGCATCAATTTTGCCTAATCAGGTCATTAAGACCTCGAATTGAATGAAACCCCATTAACCCGAATATAAAAATGGGAAAATCTTGGGCACAATTATAATCAAAATTAGGGAAAATTATATGTTTGGATTTGGAACATACTACGAAATTCAATTTTGAGGTTGAATTTCGAAAATTTGGTAGAAATTGGGTTTAATTCGCAAAATTAAGCAAAATTGGAACTGCCAGGTCGAGCGGGTCGACTCGACCCAACCCGAACAATTCATCTTCTTCACCCATTTTGCTCAACTTGTGATAAACCCAGAAAAACCGATTCAGACCCAAGACTTCATTGATGATTTCTAGCCATTTTTAGCATGTGTTAATCGGTTTGGCCAGTTGGAAAATGTCCAGTTGGCACCGATTAATAAGCCCAACCGATTGGGAATCGGTTCCAACAGTTTTTGAGCGGGAAATCAAAGAACAAAAACCAGAAAAAAAAACTAAAGAAGGAACAGAACCTGTTCGACAAAATTTCAGAGAGAGAGAGGAGAGAGAAAGAGAGCGAATTGTGCAAAAATCTAGAGAGAGAAAGGGTTGAGAGTCCCCTCACGAGTGCTCGGTGTCGCCGTAGACGGTGGAGCACCTGCGAATTGTGTTTGGCTGTGATTCTCCCTTCGCCGTTTCGGCCAGTCTGGCTGATCGGGAATGTCTGAAACCGGGTGTTGTCCGGTTGATTCAAACCTGATCTAGCTAATCCAGCAGCATCAGAAGGAAGATCAAGTGTCAAGGAACAATCTCCGGGGCTCAGATCACTTCGGAAATTTCACTGAGACGATGAACGAATCAGATAAATCTCGTTCATGGTCACGAATTCCTAGAATTTCCAGAATGTATTTTGATTCAAAATTGTGCATTTCTTTGGTATTTTGCGATGTTTGATGCTCAAAACATGTTATGAATTCATCTTTATGGTTTGTTTGCATTTTGAATGGTTAAAATCACATAAATCGAGTCGATCCATGCATTAAACCCACCTCACCGGAAAACTTGAAGCTTCGCCGGAGCATCACCACGGTCTCAGGCCATTCAAGTCAGTGTTTCTGAACTTTGTTTGTTGATTTGTTAGTTGTTAGATTCGATCTAGACGGCTAGGGCGATCGGAATAGGGATGAATATTAGAAAAGTGGAAAATGACAGTTTTGATTTGGCATTTTTAGGCTCGGTTTCTGCCAGGCTGTGAACATCTGCTGGCGGGTTAAGTAGTTTAGATTGAAAGTAGAATATAGGGACTTTGTTTTGGTGCAATCAGAATGGCCAGAAGGTTGCCGGAGGCTCGCCGACGGTGAGCTCGAACCGGCGGTCTCGAAAACTCTAAACCAGAAATGGTGCACACCAACTGTTTGAAGAAATGCCAAAATGAAAAACACATAAATGACGTCGTTTTTTATGTTAGGCTTGCCGGAGAGGACGACTGGCGTCGGCGCCCGTGACGGCCAGTTCGGTCTTGGTCGAACCGGTCTGAACTGGTCTTGTCCGGTTCATTCCCCTCAGGCGGGAAAATTAAAAAAATATATAAAAAATTTAAAAGAAAATCAATAAAAATAATAAATACAAATTAGAAAAATTAAAATAAAAAAACAAAAAAGTATAAAAAAATCACCAAAAAATCTAAAAAAAATTAGATTTTCTTGGAAAATTAGGAAAAATCACAAAAATCACAAAAATTAGAAAAATTACAGAAAATTCAGACAAATAGAAAAATTCTCAGAAAATTCATAAAAATCTCAAAAAAAATTCGGAAAATACAAATAAAAATTTGAAAATTCTGAAAAATCAATAAAAAATTAAAAAATTGGGAAATTCAAAAATTGCGAGAAAACCATAAAAATCATGTTCTCGGTTTAAAAATTTTTTCCGAAAAAAATTTCAAAAATTTTAAAAATCCATAGAATGATTGAAAATCATTGTAAACAGTCATAAAAAATGAAATTAAAATTTTTGAAGTGTCCAAATGACACTAAAAAAAATCAAAAATTTTGAAAATACACAGAATGATTAAAATTTATTGTGGCCAGTCATTAAAAGTGAAATTTGGATTTTTCAGAATGCCCAAGTGGCATAATTTGGAAAATTCCAAATTTAAGGTCAAAACCCCTAAAAAACCCTAAAAATAAAATGAACAATTTATTAGGGCTTTGGTTAGGGTTTTGATAAATTTTTCATTTCTAGTGATCAAATTAGGGTTGTTGTGATTAATTTGCCATTAGATGTGCAATTGATTTTTGGATACTTAATTGTTTGTCCATGATTAGATTAGCGAATTGAACTTAGGGATCCATGTGACGCACTAGACATGCTATAATCGTTCTTAGGTACCGAAAGAGTATTAACGGTTTCAATTTGAGATCGTTAATGTAATCAAGTTCCTTACCTAGAATATTCGGCTCGTAGGATTGCGGTACTTCTCCCGTACCACAATTAAGTTTCTAGTTGACCTACCGTAAACGACTAGTGGCGACTCCAAGTTTAATTTTAGATCAAATAAATCCCGTTGTCACGTGAGGTATGGCTTGGGAGAGGCCCATATAAAAAATACCTCCATCAGAAAAGCACGCGAGAGAGTGGCGCGACACTCCTATGCACGCATTTATATCTTCTCTCTCTTCTTGTCCTCCGTTTTCGCATTGAAGAAGAAAACCCACTGCACTTTCCTCTCTTGCTTTCAAATTTATTTTGAATCTCTGTGATTTTGCTCTCAAATTTCGCTTGGCTTCCTCGTTGCTCCGGCGCTCCCTTTGTGGCGTTGTTGCTGCTCCGGTGATCTTTCGCTCTCTGTTCAGTGCCATGCGCCAGCCACAAGCAAGGTTCCCCCCTTCTCCTCTTCCCCCGCAGCTAGATTCTTCGTCGATCCAATTTTTGCCCGCGTTGAGCGGTTTTGATTGGTCTTTTTGTTTTACTTTTCTCTTTGGTGGTGGTGGGTTCGGTACAAAAACGGGGGGGGGGGGGGGGGTGGGGGGTGTTGGGGTTGTGAGAGGGAGTCCCCTTCTAGTTTTTGCCACCATTAATACTGCAAATGAAAACAAACCCAAGCATGATGCTCTGTTCTGAAGGGGCTGCTAGTTAATTTGCTTCGTGCTCTCGTTAGAAGGGATGATGACTCCGAGCCAAGGGCAAGCGGCATTGTTGACATTCTGCTCCTGCATTAGCCTCACTAGCGTTGGCCCTGCTCTTACAAACTGTTCCAGACATTGGTAACAACTGGTTTTGGATCATTGCATTGAGCCCCTTAGCATAAGTGAAGATTGTTTTTCCTTGAAGTGTCTGATTTCTAGTGTTCCTCATTTCTGAAGAACAAAAATCATCTATGAATATGCTGAACCCTTGATATGATATTTTGCAGTGGAGCACACTATTGGATGTGGGCATCGTGGAAGGAGCAAATTAAGGTAAAGATGATAGTGGTAGAAGATGGACGCTATCGAAGATCGTTGAGCAGATGAGGAAGGAGCTTTAGCTCAGTGAGAAGGGAATGGTTTATGTAAAGGGCATATTCGAGAGATGACCAACTCCCCAATACTTCTGATGGGGTGTTGGTCATCCAACACTCAAAGCAATACTTACTGCAGGGGCATGCTATTACTAGGAAGCTTAATTCTGATGGTAAGGTGGATATAATGCAGACTCTGCACAACCTAAATGAAGGTATTGAATTTTCTTGTTTATTAAATGCCGGATTCCCAAAAACGGTTCATTCATATAGCTCATGACTATCTAGATGAGCTACCTCAATTTGAACAAGCCTGGAAGAAAAATGCTAGAAAGCATTCGCCTAGTTAGAGCAAGCATTTTGATGGCCATGTTGGACGAGGTGAGTATTGTTGTGAGATTTTTTTTTTTTCCGGCTGCATCTTTTGTGTTAATGACAAGCAAAGCATGAATGTTTCAAATTCTTACTACTGTTAGAAATAGGCTGAATTCTGTGGTGAATTTGTTTTGCTGTTAAAGGCCTTAGCGTAACAATCTCAACATTTTGGTTGAACGTTTCATCACTTGTCTTGTGAGGGTGGTGCTCTTGTTTCTAATATGCGCCTTTTGTTGGTGCCAGCCACAGTCAAGCATCGCCTTTGTCGAACAAGGATCATGAAGAGAGGGCAAAAAGATGTGAATTTGTGTCTAAGCTTTTATGATCCACCGTCATTGACGATAATTTGAGTAGGTGCAGAATGGCGGGTGATCTAGAGCTTACGTGACCGAGAATCCGGCCCTACAATCTTTATGGTTGGCCTCGGGTGAATGTGTTGTTTGTTGATGTATTAAAATAGGAAGCAAGGGAATAAGGTTTATAAGCTAAAATGTAATTCTTTGCTTGTCAACTTCGGTTTTGACCTGAGGAAACAATGTCATGCATAGCTCCTGTGTGATGCTTGGACCTCTCTAAAGTAACGAATATTGAAGAACTTCTCTTTACGACTATGTACCATGTATTATTCATAAACATATCAAAGCAACGTCGAAAAAGCAAGGAATATTGAGTGAGAATTGCCAAACTTTACTGTGGTTAGCACTTGGAAGTAATGGGAATTGAGTGGGGGTAGGATTTTCATTGCACGAGGCATCGCATTCAGCCATTGTTATATTCATTCAAGTGGAAAGACATCATCAGTCAATGCTATTCTTGCTTGATGATATCTTCCTCTATTTCCAAAGACCAAAATAAGACCAAATCACAGTGCATAGGAACGAGAACATTCCATGCCACATTTAAACTTCTGACTAGGTTCGAGTCCAAATTTACTCTGAGAAGTGAGTTAGCCACTCCTATGCAATTGAATTAGTTGGACAAGAGAGAGGAGAGCCTCCTGGGAAGAAAAAGGAAGTACTATTGAGATTGATTAACCCACCTCTTCCAAAAATAGGACCTCGTCAACCAAAAAATAAATATCATCGATGTAATCACAGAAAAATGGATCCTCTCGAGACTACATACAGTTACCAGTATGGACAAAAATCCCCCTACTTCTCATCTAAATCCCCTGCAAAAGAAGGATGGACATGCAAAAAATGGAAGCCCGATGTCTATCAATTCATAAAGACCTAAACTTAACCAATGCAGTGGTAGTCTTGTGTACATTATGTTTTGGGTTACATCTCTAACGAAAACATCAAAACATGTTGAGCAAACTCCTCTCATCAAACTTGTATGTCCAATTGCCATTTTGTCTATACGGGAATAAAAGGATGGTAGAGGGATCGTGTAGACCTCGCTCCTCCTGTGCTCAAGGCCACAAGCAGCCAATACAGTATAAGTGGAACACCTCGCTATTTCCTTAAAACTCACCATGACCTGCATCAACGATTGTATCGATAAGTTCACATGCAAGGCACCTTGCGCACCAAGGAAAAAACAAATGCAATAAGCACTTGCAAGAAAGCATCATAAAGAGAAAAAGCACAGGATTCTAGAGCATAAAATGTATAATAATAGGACCAAAAATCTTGTAGAACATATAGATAACTCGCATACCTAAAACAATTTCTCTCAAAAGGCTTTTCAAATGGCTTTTGACCATTGATTACAATTCCTCTTTTGCTCTACGAAAATGGCTATCTTCACTTCCTGCATAAGGAGATGCAGCCCCATCAGGACCGAGGCTGGATCGGCTGCTGGACTGATGATGCTCGTCAGGAACTATAGTTGAGCTCATCCCTACACGTTCGTCCAGAAGTGCCCGGCCAGAACTACTGGGAGTTGTTCTGGACCACCATCTCAAGCACTATGCGAAATTTCACCAGTGTCTACCACCTGCAAGTCGCCGGACCACCGCCCACCCTCGATTGTGACTCCAGAATGATGAGTAACATACAAAATGGAATACCAGTAAAGTGCAGTCGAGCATCGTAAAAAATTAGTATTCAAGAGTCCCCGGTTTATGAGGAGGCACCCGACCAGACTCTAAAAGGATAAAAAAAAAGCATGTTGAACCACGGCGACAAAAAATGTTACTGAAAGATCATTAAGCAAACCCGATCATCATGCATTCGAAGCGACTCAAAATCGGACCTTGGTTCAAACATTCTGTCAAACACATGGTGCGCAGCGGACGTTCGAGCAATTAAAAACTTGAATACACACCAAGACTTGAAAGAGACCATCAAAACGCACTTGTCCAGCGACATACAGCCATAACAAGTTCAAATTCAATCGACTCAGAATTAAATTTGTCCATCTTAAAAGGATTGGAAAAAGGGTAAAAGAAATCAAAACTTTCAACATATCTCAGTGTTTGATTGGGTATTGGCAGAGATGTAAAACCAAGTAAACAATTAGAGTAATGCAAGTTTCATCATCCGTACCTGAATGAAGTGAAAATGGGATCCCCAGATCTCAGCCGGATTTTTTCGACAGCTAGCGTGCGCTGGAGCAAAGACGGAGCGAGCACCGGAGCAGAAAGCGAGGATGAGGGACCCAAAACTTGGCTTCGTCGGATAGGGGCGGAGCAACGACGAAGCCGCGCGAAATTTGAGAGCAAAATAGCAGAAATTCGAAATAAATTTGAAAGCGAGAGAGGAAAGCGCGGTGGGTTTCTTTCTTCAATGCGAAAACGAAGGAGAAGAAGAGAGAGAAGAAATAAATGCGTGCAGAGGAGAGAGAGAGAGAGGGGGGCTAGCCTGCAGGGCTAAGGAGAAATAATATGAAAACAAGGACAGGAAGCACAAAGGTCCCGAAAAGGCAAAAATACGAGAGAGAGATAGAGAGAGAGAGAGAGAGAGTATGAGAGAGTTTTTTGAAAATGCATTGGCTTCTACCGGTAGGCCGCGGCTGTGGCCTGGTGGTTGCTACAAGGCGGCACTCCCACCACGGCCGGAGAGTGCGCAACTGAGTGTGGGGACGTGGCGATACCTTATCCGTTCGGGCTCGCACTCGAGTGTGCGAGGTCCATAGATTTCTTGCTCACTTGCAATGCCACCGAAGAGAACGATACTCAACTACTGTATGCCTACCTGGGGAATGTTCTGATACGCGAAATCTCGGTCGAGGACGCGACCATGGTCGTCAGCGTCCCCAAAGTACAAGACTGCTACAACCAGAATGGCGATAGAGCAAAAAAAAAACAATCTGTCCATTGATCTAACTTCATTTCCACCGTACAGATTTTCGGACACCCGGAACAAGCTCACCGTCCTCGGCTGCGACACCTCCGCTCTCATTTCGGACCAAGATGGGGGACGTTCGGGAGAGGGTGCATCTCCTACTGCAGCTACAACGTCGACTTCGCCAACGAGACCACTTGCTCTAGTCTCGGTTGCTGTCAAACATCCATACCTAAGGGGCTCAAGACCCTCAACATTAGCATCGACAACTTCGACGAATACTCATCGGTATGGGAATTCAACCCCTGTGGACTGGCCTTCGTGGTGGACAACGGGTCGTTCGACTTCTCCCACACGAAATTCCCGAGCTTCGAGGATGTGGGCGAGAGCGCGGACCTTGTTCTGGACTGGATGGTCGGATGGGACGTGACTTGCGACGAGGCCCAGTCGAACCAGTCGGGCTATGGCTGTGGCAACAACACGGACTGCTCCTACTTCAAGAACGGGCCGGGTTATCGCTGCGTATGCAAGCCTGGGTTCAAGGGGAATCCCTACGGTCGCTCCCGAGGGTGTCAAGTTAATTAACATACATCACTCCTCATGCATTATCGCCCTCAGAATGAATTCTGTGGATAACAGACGGATGGAGGAAGTGCTGTATTTATGCACTGATTTCGATCTAGTTTACCCATTTGATTAGCCATTCGTCCACTCTTCGGCTTTCACCTCACGCCATTCGTCCACCACCTTAGGTGAGCCCATCGTCAGCCTTCACGCCATCGGACCACCACCGCCGTCTCTCTCTCTCTCTCTTCGTCTTCGTGAGTCTGGCTAGTACCTCATCTTGACAGTAACAAATTCTGGGTACCGTTTCCTCCGCAATGAAGGAGATGAGATTTGTTTGCTAGGATATTCCATGAATGGAGGAGGCCATTGAAGTGCTGATCAATCTTCTAGAATTGCCTAGATTCCTGTAGGATACAACAAGTAGCTGAAATTTGTAGTCGAGCTTAAAAACAAGTAAAATATCTCTGGCAAATGCAGAGATAAAATTGTGGCGAAAGTAAAAAGGACGTAAAATATCTCTGACAAATGCGGAGTAATATCTCTGACAAATGCAAGGAAAATATATCTGACAAATGCAAAGATAACATTACTGTATAAGTCGAGAAAATTTTAATATATATTTATTTTTCCTAATTTTTCTTTGTTTCGTTCCGTATTTTCAATTTTTATTTCCAATGGACGAGAGTCACTGAGCAAGGGTCAGCCGTGAAGCCCTTGCCGGCTGCTGGTGAGGGTCACGGTTCTTGCCTAGCCCCGTCCAAATCTGGGCAAGGCCAAGCGACGGCTAGCAAGGCTCTCGCCCAATGGTCGGCGAGCTCTGACAACTCTTGCTTACCATTGTGGGAAATGAACAATGAGAAAATAGAAGGCAAAAAAGAAGAATAAAAAAATAAAAAATTTCAAAAAAAATTAAAATATTATTAAAATTTATTCATGTTAATGTCGGTCTATCAAAATTGATCAGATAAATTTAATTAAGAAAATTAAAAAATTTAAAAATAAATTAATTAAAGCGTAATAGATGATTTAGGATGTTTTGAAAAAAAATTTCGAAATAAAATTGTGTCTGCGTTAAAAAGCAAGTAAAATATCTCTGACAGATGTAAAGACAACATTACTGTATAAGTCGGTGGATTGAGGTTATAAATAGACTTGGGATCATCGGTCATGAGCACAAAAGAGACCAACTGGCAACCCAATATGCCATGCACATTGCCACTTGTATTACCCTCAACTATGCAATAAAAATTTATTTTACTTTGTCTCACTGTTGTTGCATTTGTCGAGAATGCCCACATATTTTTACATTCTAAAATAGAAATACTAACACAAAAATCTAGGATAATCTAATTATGGTATTAGATCCCCGTTCAATTGTTATTGGACGTTTGTCTTATCCACTTGCCACTAAAATCGCCCTAAAATCGCCCACTTAAATATTTGAAAACATGACCAAGTCTACATCGCACTCGCTAGCCCTTACTGCTTCGATGGAAATAACTATAACTACCGGAGTAGTCATGGCCACGGTTTAGGAACTGCCGGTTCTGGTTCGGAACCGGCGGTTGCGGTTCGTGGCCACGTATGAACCGGCGATTTCGGGCCGATTCCGGTTCTGGCCGGTTCCTTATTTAAAAATTAGTAAAATAATTATAAAATAAAAATTGCAGGCCTGGTCCTTCGTTGGTCGTCGCTCGGGCTTTGCGGCCTTGGCCAAGGTGGCGGAGGTGGGTTTAAGGTGGCGAGGAGATGAAGTGGGAGACGGGGGCGGCGACGAGGGGGAGAAGGAGGGGGCCGGGAGGGGGACGGGGACGGGGACGGGGAGGAGGAGCGGGGGGTCCTCCTCCTCCGGGGTCGGGAGGAGGGGAGGAGAAAGGGGCATCGGCATCGGCAGTTGCGGCCATGGGGGGCGGCGGCGGTGGCGGCGAGGATTAGATCTGGAGAGACGGGAGGCGGGCGGAGGAAAAAAGGGGAGGAGGAGCAGGATAGCGAGGGGGAAGGAGGAGTGGGCATCGGCGTCGGCGGTTGCGGCCATGGGCGGGGGCGACGTCGGCGAAGGCGGTGGGGGTTAGATCTGGGAAGACAGGGGCCAGGGTGTGGGCGGAGGAGAAGAAGGAAGAGGGAGGAGAAGGAGAAGGAGAAGATGCGGAGCACGAGAGAGAGAGAGAGAGAGAGAGAGAGAGAGAGAGAGAGAGAGAGAGAGAGAGGGAGGGGGGCCTGGCCTGCAGACGTGCAGGCTTGCTGCAGCTTTTTTTTTTTGTGGAACCGGGCCCGGAACCGGCGGTTTCGGGCCGGTTCCAAACCGCGGGCCCGGTCAATGGGCCGGGCCCGGGTTTGACCGGGCCGAAATCGGCCCGTGGCCATGACTATACCGGAGTATTAAAATGACTCCTTTCGTGATGGCCCAAGATTTATGGGACATTGTAGAAAAAGGAAATGCAGCTCCGAAAGAAGGTGTAAACGTTCTGGCAAAGCAACTATATAAGGATGCTGGGATTCTATGTGTCATCCTGCAAGTCCTCTCGGAAATAATGGTCCCAAGAATCATTGGAGCGAAGACTGCAATAAGAACATGAAATATATTGCAATAAGACTTCCAAGGCACAATAAAAGTACGCATCATTAAACTTCAATTTCTTGTAAAGGAATTCGAAAATTCTAAAATGAAAGATACTTTCGTAAATTAAAAGAACTAATAAATGAAATGAGGGTCTAGGAGATCATACCATTGACCAAATAGTAGTAGAAAATTATTGGTTACACCTACCATAAAATACAATTTTAGGGAAAAAACCGCCAAAAATTTCAAACTTTGCCCCGTGTGACATATTTATCCCGAACTTTTTTTTGTGATACCAAAAACCCCAAACTTTTTTATTTGTGACACATTTACCCCAATGTACATTATGGGCATTTTCGTCTTTTCCGTTTTTTCTTTTTTTTTTCCTTTCCGGCGGGGCTACCCTCGCCGGCGAGGTCTCTGGCGACCTCGCCAGCGAGGACGAGCAACCCTCGCCCCGCCCAGGTGAGGGCCGCCCTCGCCGGCGTCGGGCGAGGGACGTCCTCACCAGCGTCGGGCGAGGGCCGCCCTCGCCTGGGCGAGCGAGGGCGAGGCTCGCCAGCGTCGGGCGAGGCTCGCCCTCGCCTGGATCCGACGAGGGCAGGCCTCGTCAGCGTCGGGCAAGGCTCGCCCTCCCCAGCCCAGGCGAGGGCGAGCCTTGCCCGACGCCGGCGAGCCTCGCCCTCACCGGATCCAGGCGAGGGCGAACCTTGCCGGCGTTGGGCGAGGCTCGCCCTTGCCCGCCCAGGCGACGGCAGCCCTCGCCTGGGCGGGGCGAGGGTCACTCGCCCTTGCCGGCGAGGTCGCCAGAGACCTCGCCGGCGAGGGCAGCCCCGCCGGAAAGGAAAAAAAGGTAAAAAAAAAAAAAAGAAAAAGTGAAAAAGATGAAAATGTCCGTAGATAATGTACATTGGGGTAAATGTGTCACAAATAAGAAAGTTTGGAGTTTTTGATGTCACAAAGAAAAATTCGGGGTAAATGTGTCACACGGGGCAAAGTTTGGGGTTTTTGGTGGTTTTTTCCCACAATTTTATTGCTACCTCTATTAAGAATCTAAGGATTTAAAAACATTGTCAACGAGCGAATTTATTGGCTCTTTTCTCCATTCTCCGGTGCTTGAACTCTCGGTTCATCAAGATGCACAGGCAAAAGGGAAAAAGTGGTTTTCTCTCTCGTCAGTGAAGAGCTTTCTTCTACTTTCATGGTAGGTTCTTTCTCAAACCCTAAATCTCTTGGGTGTTATACAACCTGAATTTCCCATCCTTTTCATCATCACTGTGTAAGTTCCGGAGTCTCCCCAAAATGAGGCCAAGTGAGCAATTCCCGTTGGTTCTCCCCTCTAATCTTTCCCCTCCGTAATCTTATATAACATCCAGAACCTCTCAGTCGTTTCCATGGCCCTACCACTAAGCAGATTCCGACCCCACAGAATCTCTTCACTCTAGATTTCCTTTGCATTTTCTTTAATCGAAAACCCTAAAACCTTGGTTACAGATACACTACTTCTCTTTTTCATATATCACCAAAGTTCTTCTCCTCTGCTCTCCATCTCGTTTAGAACCAGCCTTTTCCTCTAGAGGCTTGGTGGTTGTTGCATTGGTCTTTGTTTTTTTGTCCTGCGGGTGACCTCTGCGCGGTCTTGGAGTGGATCAGTTTGATAGTGACACAATGGAAGGCAACGAAGAAGTGGAAGCAGCTCGCTTGGCCTCCCTCTGTAAAAGAATGGGGCGGCTATGGTCAGAAGATGATATAGAGACATGGGATGATGAAGCTCCAAAAGAAAAAGTAAAGGAATGTAAACTCATCTTGGTGGGTAAGATACTGTCTAACCCATCCATTAACTTTCAAGCTTTCCAAAACACTATGAAAAGAGCTTGGCGTGTTGAAACTGTGGAAATATCACAAAGGGAAGCCGGGCTATTTGTGTTCAAATTCAGAAATGTGGGGGAAAAAAAATAAGGTTTTAGAGAATGGGCCTTGGCTATTTTCAAATCATTTAGTTATTCTCAAACCCTGGATTCCTAATACTCCTCTACATTGTTATGATTTCAATACTTGTGCATTCAGGGTTCAAGTGTTTGGTCTTCCTTTGGAGAGGGTTACGGAGGAGAATATTAGTAGAGCTGCCCGGAATATAGGGAGAGTTCTTGAGGCTAAAGTTGATTCTAAAGATGGGACTTCACTTCGAGCTGGGAAAGCTAGAGTGGATATTAATATTCTGGAACCCCTTAAAACTGGAAAGTTGATTAAAATGGAAGGGAAGAATATTTGGTTAGATTTTCAGTATGAAAAGTTATCTCATTTCTGTTATTCGTGTGGAAGGTTGGGTCATTATGCCATGCATTGCAAAGATTTTCCTTTTGATGAAGAGAAGCTGGAAAGGAAAGAAGAAAGAATTTATGGTCAATGGCTACGAGCTGAAGTGTCGGAATATAGTCCGTTTTGGAAAGCATTCTACGGGAAACAGGAGAGGACAGAAGAAGAGGAGGAACCTACTCCCCTGACGCAAGGGATGACAACCCAGCTAGTTACTTTTAAACCAAATAGCTGCTGCAAAGGTAAAGGAGTAGCGGAGATAAAGGATACTGCTATGACAGATAAAACATCAGGAATCTTGAGTAAACGAAACTTATACGGAGTAATGATCTTGCATAACAAGATGACTCTTGAGAACCCTGGTTTTCTTCCAAACCAGGAAGCTCGAGGTATGGAGGGGGGCTCGTTGAAGGCTAAGAAGCTAAAGATCTCTGAGAACTCAAAGGAGTCTTATAAGAAAAAAAGTACACGTTTTTGTCCTTATGGGTCAACAACCAGCACAAAAGAGGGGATAGATGAGTCTAAGCTGATGGATACCCCGGTCATTGAAGTGGAGGGGTCCGGAAGATGGGCTTTGGTGGCTAGTCTTAATAAACCACTAAGTGACAAATGACGCTCATAAGCTGGAACTGTCAGGGTTTGGGCAATCCCCTGACAGTTCATGCTCTTAGAGCCCTTGTGGCTCAGGAAAAGCCCAATATAGTGTTCCTAATGGAAACCAAAAATTAGGAGAGAGTGGTCAGAACTGATTGAAATTTCCGTTCTGCTATGTGGAGAGCCCAATAGGAATAGCAGGAGGTTTAGCATTGTTTTGGAATGATAGAGTGTCCCTCAATATTGTGAAACAAAATGCGGAGTTTGTTGATATGATATGCGAGGAGGTGGACAACGGGAATAAGATGCGCATTACATGTCTACATGCTTCGACATGTTATCAAAGCAGGTTACGACTATGGGATGAGTTGAAAAATATCAGTTCCTTTAATAGCCTGCTGTGGATATGTGTAGGAGATTTCAATGAGGTTCTCTATCACAGGGAGAAGGCTGGGAAAAGGACTGTTGAATATTACAGAATGAACTCTTTTCGCGAGTTTCTTAATGATTGTTCCTTGATGGATTTGGAGAGTAAAGGTTATGCATTCACATGGATTAATAATAGAGAAGGAGAGGAATTTGTGAAGAAAAGATTGGATAGGGCGGTATGCACAATGGATTGGAGATTGATGTTTCCGGAAGCTGAGGTTTTTACATTACCCACAATAGGTTCGGACCACTGCCCATTACTGTTGAAATTCAAGGGGAAGCGACTGAAAAGAAAACAAGAGTTTAAATTTGAGGTATATTAGATGGAGGATGAGGAGTGTCATACCGTAGTATCTGATTCATGGGCGTCTTCAGGTCTAAATGACACTAACCTCCCTAGAAATTTAAAGAATGTGTCTCTAGCATTCACTAAGTGGAGCAGGAATCGGTTTTCCCATGGCCATAAAAAAATTACTACTTTGAAGCAGGAAATTCAGCAGCATATAAATAATTCCGATGGTTCATTTGATAGGGAACGGGTTTGTCATCTCCAAAAGGAAATTGAAAAAGTGTGGATACAGGAGGAAATGTATTGGGGCATGAGGTCCAGAATCAATTGGCTTAAATGGGGGGACAGGAATACAAAATATTTTCATGCAACTACTATCCAGCGTAGACAACGGAATAGAATAACAATGTTGCAAAGTTTGGATGGTACTTGGACGAGAGACCAAACTCGATTGAAGGAGATGACTGTGGAGTATTTTGAGAAATTATATTAGTCAATTGGGTCTCGAGACTTCCACCCGGTGTTATCACATTGTTCGCATGTGGTGTCAAAGGATATGAATGACTGTTTAGTGGTTAAGGTGTCGGTAAAAGAGATACAAGAAGTGGTTTTCCAACTCGGGGCTTCTAAAGCTCCTGGTCCGGATGGTTTAAATGGGTTGTTTTACCAACACCACTGGGAGATTTTAAAGGAAGATATCTTCAAGGCAGTAAACGACTTTATGGTTTCTGGGAGGTTGGAAACAGATTTAAACTGGACTTTTATTTCCCTTATACCCAAATCACCCAATCCTGAAAGACTCGAGTAGTTCTGTCCTATTAGCCTATGTAACTTTATCTACAAGATTATCTCAAAGGTGCTAGCTAATCGACTTAAGCCTTGGCTACCATATCTTATTGCATCGGAGCAAAGTGCATTTGTGAGTGGGAGGCAAATTCAAGATAATATTCTAGTTGTGCAAGAGGTACTCCACCATCTCAGAATTAGAAAAAGAAAGAGGAAATTTCAAGTTGTTCTAAGGGTAGATATGGAAAAAGCCTATGACTGGGTAGAATGGGACTTTTTAGAGGCTTGTCTTATCAAAATGGGGTTTCACGAAAGGTGGGTGCATTGGATTATGGAGTGTGTGACTATGGTCTCCTTTAGTGTTAAATTCAATGGAGAACCATCAAGGTATTTTCAGCCTTCGAGGGGTCTTAGATAGGGGGACCCACTCTCCCCTTACCTCTTCATTTTGATGGCCAATGTACTCTCCACACTTATCAAGAATGCCGTAGATATTGGACACATCAGAGGTATTCAGCTCAATAGGAGGTGCCCTATACTTACTCATCTATTTTTCGCGGATGACTCTATTTTTTTCTTGGATGGGAAGTTACATGAATGTTAAAACTTGGCTAATATCCTGAATCAATATTGCATGGCTTCGGGACAAGCTATCAATCTCAACAAGTCTGGCATCTTTTTTAGTAGAGACTGTCCTGTAAGGCTGAAGGAAAACTTGGCTAGAGAATTGAGAATTCCAGTGATTGATAGGACAGGGAAATATTTGGGGATTCCATTGGATTGGGGCAGCTCAAAGAAGGAGATGTTTGCTTGGATATTGGGGCTAGTGAACTCTAAATTAGAGGGGTGGAAGGAATCAATTATTTCCGGAGCCCGTAAAGAAATCTTGATAAAATTAGTGGTTCAAGCAATTCCGCAATATGCCATGTCAATTTTTAAGCTCCCAATGTCTATTTGTAAGTCGGTGGAATAGAAAATCGCAGCCTTTTGGTGGTAAAACTCAGTGGATAAATCAGGTATGGATTGGAAAAAATGGGAATTACTCAAAATGAGGAAAGACTTCGAAGGGCTTGGATTCAGAGACCTAATTGCTTTCAAGAAAGCAATGTTAGGCAAACAAGAGTGGAGGCTCCTCCAAAACCCATCTTCTTTGTCGAGTCAGGTACTCAAAGGAATTTACTTTCCTAACAGGGATTTTTGGTGAGCGCAGAAGGGTTCAAGACCTTCAATGGGGTGGAAAAGTATCTTAGTAGGAAGAGACGCTATTCATCAAAAGGTGCAATGGTTTGTGGGAGATGGCAAGAAAGTACGTATTAGAGAAGATAAATGGCTGCGTAGGGGAATAATAGGAGGACCAGCTCCTAGAGGAGAACCAGAGCTGGTGGCTGACTTTATAAATCGGGAAGAGAATACATGGAACATTCGGCTTTTAAGAAACTGTTTCGATGATCAAACAGTGAAAGAAATTCTATCAATACTGATCAAACCCCAAGCAATATCAGACCAGATCATCTGGACAGGGACACAGACTGGCAAATATACAGTTAAAAGTGGTTACAATTGCTTAAGAGCAACAAACCAAAACAACAATCATAACTCAGCTTCCTCCTTTTTCCAAGTACCACGTAGCCTTTGGAAAGGAATAGGGAAAATGAGAATAGCTCCCAAAATTAGATTTTTCATGTGTTCTCTTTGTCAAAATGCCCTTCCTACAAAGGAGAATCTCTTTCGAAGGAAAATCTTACCTGATCCAGTATGTGAATTGTGTAATGATGGCATTCCAAAATCGACGGAGCATCTATCTTTGCACTGCCCCTGGACAAGAGAAGTTTGGGCAAATCCACAACTAAATATCAAAATTCCATCACAGGGTTTATCACGAGCGGAAGCATGGATTATAGATCTGATGGAAAATAGAGCAAACTCACCCAATCTAGAGGTAATTGCTTCAGTCCTTTGGCAGATGTGGAAGGCTCGGAATAATTTCATATTCAGGAAACTAAACCCAGATCCGGTGTTTACGGTGGATACAGCAATCGCATCCTCGAGAATCTCATGCTCATGGGGTTTGCAAAACACAAACAGAACACATGCCCTCAATGAATCCTCCCAGACTTGCTTCTTCCGGAAATTGCAATTCTGAAGGTAAATATAGATGGTGCTTACATGATGGGGGCAGAGAAGGGAGTTGTGGCCTGTGTGTGCCGTGATCACAGAGGTCAATTGATAGATGGCCACACCTGGGATGTCCAAGCTTCGTCGTCTCTGCAAGTTGAGGTGCTGGCACTTTATCAAACCCTCAACTTTTTGATTCAGAAAAGGAAAGAAACTGAGGACATAATAGTTGACTTAGATAGCCTATTGGTAGTAAATGTGATACTCAATCCGAGGTCTGCTCCTTGGGAGATCTGTCCATTCCTTGCTGACTGTACTACTATGATCTAATCATTCTCAAAGTTCCGGATCCAGCACTGTAGAAGGGAGGCTAATTTTGTTGCGGACTGGGTCGCAAAAGCCCACGGACGCAAGTTTCTTCCATCTAATTGGATTGTATCTCCTCCTCTTCCACTTTTGGATCTTTTATGTTCGGAAGCCCATTTAATGGGGCTTTTGTATTGTCTAGTTAAATGAAAGTATTATCGTTCTTGACCAAAAAAAAATAAAATTTATTGGCTCTTTAGAGATGCATGAAAAAATACCAATGGTGCAAGATGAAGAATCAGTTGATTTTGTCCTTCGGTCTAAAATAATCATATTGTCTCAAAAAATCTAAAAATGGTGAGTTCATGGAAAAACAAAAGAGGGTGAGAAATCTCTCCCAAAGAAAAATGTCCACCCTGTATTATTTGCGAGAAGACAAATCAATTGGAGAAAGATTGTTGATTTCGTGATAAACCACAATACACTTATGTAAAAAATATAACCATGTAGAAAAGATTGTGGGTTGAAACAAATCACCGAGCTAATTATGTTGAAGAAAAAGTACAGACAATATATTATATGCGGGAAAATTATCCAAAAATCTTAAACTTATTGTACGATTGTCAATTCAATTCTAAACCTTTTAATTTGGTTAATCGAGTCCAAAACCTTTTCAATTTTTGCCAATTAAGTCTGTCCAATCAATTTTGGCCGGAAATCATTGACATGGATGCAAATTGTGCCATGTAGGACAGTTGATGCTAACGTAGATAATTTTTAATAATATTTTAATATTTTTAAATTTATTTATTTATTTATTTATTTATTATTTTTTTCTTTTTCTTCTTTCTTCCTCCTCTAGCTGGTCATCGAGCATTGTCGATGGCCTACGATTGGCTAGAGGTGAATGCCGGCGAGGTTGACCTTGCCCAGTGATGGTGAGGTCACGCCTTGCCCTTGTCGGCCCTCGCCTCTGACCTGTTGCCAGGCCTTGGCAACTGGCTAGAGGAGGAAGAAGGAAAGAAAGAAAAAAAAGAGATAAAGAAAGACGAGAACAAAAAGGAAAATTAAAAAAATGAAAATATTATTAAAAATTATCCACGTCAACGCCGGCCAGTAATCACGTCAGCGATTTCCAGCTAAAATTGGTCAGATTGACTTAATTGGCAATATGTGAAAAGGTTTAAGACTCAATTGACAAAAATTGAAAGATGTATGACTGAATTGATAAAAGTGTAATGAGTTGAGGAGTTTTCGAACAATTTTCCCTATTACATGCATGCCAAGCGGCAATTGTGGAGAAGAATGATAGGTGGTAATATTGATGGCGAGTGTAGCAATCACTCAACTAGGGATGAATCTATATTTATCGACATTTATACATAGATGAAAATCCAAGTGAGATCGGGCAATGCCGCATTAGTTGATGTGAAAGGAAAAGGCACAATAGCTATTGAAATAAAGAAAGACCCAGAGTATATTCATGACGTATATCTAGTCCCCGGTCTAGCACAAAGGTTATATGGGCCAAAGGATACAGCTATTCTATATACTTTAAAGGAGACATGTGTGTGTGTGTGTTGGTCGAAATGCATGTGCTATGTGTGATAAATATAAAAATCAAATGACAAACTAAATTGAAATGGAGAATAGGAAATTTCTCATTCGATGGAAATACGCCAGAAACACAGCTATGAAAGCTCAGTTGGTGATTCATGGCTATGGCACCAAAGATTTGACCACTCCTGCTTTGGGCTAAAAACTCTCCATCAGAAAAAATATGATGATAGACTTTCCATACATTGCACCAATATCAATTGTCTGTGTATGTTGTGTCCTTGGAAAACAACAAAGGCAATCATTTCCATCTAGAAGATAATATAAAGCTAAAAAAAGTCATTGAAACTAGTTCATATGGATGTATGTGGTCCAATGAGCACCCCACACCCAAACAAAATAAATATTTGATTCTCTTCATCAATGACAATATCAAAATGACGTGGGTATACTATCTTCGAGAAAGATCGGAGATTTTCTCTTTTTTCTAAAAATTCAAAAACCACTTCGAGAAACAAAGTGAGCGCAACATCAAGGTCCTTAGAAGTGATAGAGGCACCGAATCAACAAGTCTGACAAATTCTATGAAGACGAATGCGTTCTTCATCAATTAACAATTGCCTATACCCCAGAGCAAAATGGAGCTACAAAAAGAAAGAATAGAAGGTGACGAGCTTCTTGCTAAAGGAGAAAGGTTTTCCTAACTCATTCATGTACCTGCTTAGAAGAGGAGCAAGCTCAGAGTATCACGAAAATTAATCAAGGAGGAGTGCTGATATATTGGTCAATTTTCTAGAGTAGCCTGGACTCCTCTTGGATTGGTGTTCTACAAGTCTCTGGTTTAATATGAGGTAATTGGAGTTTGTGGCCAATGTTAAAAACAAGTAAAATTCTCTGGCAAATGCAGAGATAAAATTGTTGTATAAGTCGGGGGATCGATACTATAGATAGGCTTGTGATGATCGCCCATGAACTCTAGAGACCAACTAGCAACACCAAAGTTCCATGCACATTGCCACTTGTATTAATACCCTACTATTCAATAAAAAAATTCCTATACCTTGCCCATTGTTTTTGCATTTGCCGAGAGCCCCCACACAATTTGACATCCCAAAATACATATATCAACATCAAAATCCAACACAGTCTAGCGAATAGATCTATAGGTCTCCAAGACAAAACTACAACAACATTTCGTAAAGAAGGACGAGGCAATGGTGCTTGGTATTGGGTACGTGGCCGTGACACATCTGAACATCAATTTGGATGAGTAGGCGATGAGGCCGTGGCTCGACGGTGGTGGGGATGGCTATGTGATGGTCACAACAGCTGCGATGTTAGTGGCATGGCTGGGCCGTGGTGGTGATGGAGGGGATGGTAGGTTGAGCGGAAAGTGGGAAAGAGAGTGCGTTTCTCTCATATATTTGGTGTGTACTACCACATGATATAATTTTGGGAATAAGGCACCATAAGTATCAAAACTTTCGAATAACACTCACTTTGGTGCCATAACTATTCAATTGATCTCCTAGTGTCATAACTTTTAAGAAATATTTATTTTGGTGCCATGACTTTTCAATCGATCGCTTGAGTGCTAGAAAGTACAACATGGTATTAAAATTCATGACACTTGTGCTAAAGGTATTTTTTAAAAGATATGGAATTCAAGTGATCGATTTAAAAATTATGACACTAATGAGAAACTTTTTTTTTTATGTTACCACACAAAACTAATCGTGGGTGGGATGGTAGGTTGTGTGGAAAGTGAGAGGGGAAGAGAGAGAAAGTGTGTTTTTCTCATATGTTTGGTGTGTATTACCACACGATATAATTTTGGGAATAAGACACCACAGGTATCATAACTTTCATACAATACTCACTTTGATGCCATGACTTTCCAATCAATCACATGAGTGTTATAACTTTAACAAATATTCATTTTAGTACCATAACTTTTCCATCAATCACCTCAGTGCCAGAAAGTACGACGTGATATTAAAAATGAGTATCATGCGAAAGTAATGGCACCTCTATACTTTTAATGGAAGGGCCATATAAAGTTGGGGAATCTTGCTTAGACCCTAGTCTATCTCTGGCGTAGATCATGGGGAGTCCATGTGGGACCATATGATCAACATTTGTGATATACCTGATCAAGTAAATCCGGATTTGGGTAAGTATTTCTTCTAAGGTTTCAACTTTTTTGCCTAACATAATAAGGTAAGGTCATTGCCACCACTCTGCCAATGTCATCGTCAACATCATTTCTAGTGACTCTATCCCTACGTTGCACCAACAATCTCGCCTTCTCCCTCAAGCCTCTGTGCCGCTCCTCTTGTATATATTCATTGAATATGGTACGCGTAACCAAATGCATCTAAATGATCAGATCTGACGAGCCTATCATACTTAGTGATACATATGCGTGCATATGTACCTCACTCTTAGAATAATGGCTCCTATATATAAATCTATGTGTGCATGGAAAGATCAATCTCCTTCCAGGCTCAGCCATCGTCCCTGATGACCATATCTAAAATGGCAATAACAACCCCTCACCTTGCTCTTGCATCATAGGGTTCATGCATCATCGCACAAGCTCGATTTCCGCGAGTTCTGTATGCGGGATCCTTTCCAAGCTTGCGGGCCCTCGACGGGTCTCTTACGTAGAGTTCGAGGCAGCGTATGGCAAAGAAACAATGCCATTGTTGACCTGGGATCCGACGTGGAGGGAGACAGAGAAGAGGAGATATCATAATAGACAATGGACACATGTCACAAATACGACAATCAAGCATAAATGGGATAGCATTACCTACTAATAATTCATGCACCTACTTGTTCAACTTGTTTTTGCCGTCAACCGAGATGACAGTTCAATTTGTCTTCTGCATAATGTAGACATCAATGAGTGCGAGGAGCCACAAAAATACCCATGTCGTGGAAAGTGCAAGAATAAGCCCGGGTCCTACACATGCAGTTGCCCATTTGGATTTCACGGCGATGGTAAAGTCAGTTGCCAAATTTCTCATTACGTCGGAGTTGTTGTAGGTAATTTCATCTATATCCCCCAATCATTCACTTTATATTCTATCAATTCGCTCTTTAGCAGTGGGTTTGACGTATAAGTTTTAAGGATTATTATGCCGTACTTAGCCGGTGTAATCCTTGGTAAGACAAGCAGTGACCCACAAGCTGCCACTTGTCCCTATTTAGTCCCAGGTTAAGGCTGTTTACATCTTTCTTTTGCTTTTCTTTTACCTCTCTTTTCAGCTTCTTTTGGGTCTACTATGAAACTACATTAGTGGGAGGATACATTGCAGATCTAAATGAAAATTTCTCCTCTGACCAACCTACGAATCTTGGGCCAAATAGAACAATTAAACCTGCATATTTCAAGAGGAAAAAAAAACCCTAAAACGACAAGCGAAAGGGGAGCACAAATTTGGACTAGAAAAAGGGAAAGGAAAAAGGAGCACACAATTAAGCAATGACATGTCAAGGTAATTTTTGAAGAAGGCAATGTTGTTGAGCTTTGTTAATCTGAACCGTGAAAATATTGGCCAAAGATGCACAAGAGGAGCTCAGTGACTCTGAGTCTCGTTGATGATAGATAAAGGTAGTAATGGCGAGAAATTTCTGAGTTATTGAAGTATTAATGGCTCTTGAGCAAATGCATGGGGGCACATTTTTTGTGTTTTTTCCTGTTTTTTGCCAAATCCTTTTACAGTAATTATTATTTGGATTTGCAAGTCTAGGTTGAGTTTCGATTTGGGTGAAAATTGTTCCCTTTAGGTATCCTCCTGTGAATGGTTGACAAAATCTTCAATTAATTATCTACTAAAAGACAAACAGAAAAAAAAAAAAGAGAAGTGAAACTATTAGACACGTGGCATATCCTAGGACTTTGCTTGTATAATTTGCGATTCCATGGTATAATAATCCTTGTTTAAATTGAGATTTTGATTCGATGTAAAAAATCAAGTTCGTTATTCACGCCTGGATTGCTCCTGTCCGGAATTGGATCTAGAACCCAACCTCCTTTCATTAAAAGCTGAAGAACGACATTCGGTAAATTATATTTCATCGTGAGAACATTTCCGATGAAACATAATTTTGGCACGCCTGGTGAGACCCTTAGATCAATTGGAGGAGTAATAATGGCACGAACGAGAAGTCAGAACCAGTCAGATCAGAATAACAATGTTTCAGAGAGCAGTGCACCCCCAAATCCTGCTGTGGAACGGGTGACACGTGCAGAGTCGTCAAACGGGTGAACAATTACAGAACAAGGTCAAGTAGGGGAGATGGATGTTCCCAGACACCTTACTGAAGAGCAAAGAAGGCAATTGGAACCGAATCCAGTTACATTTGCTACTATGAGAAGAATCATGGAAGAACAACATAATGATTTGGCTAATCTAGTCACTAGATGCGTGGCTGATACTGTTAGGCCATTATTTATCAATTCGGTTCAGGAGATCACTGAAAGGCCGAATTCATCAATGAGTTCTTCTCAGCCACAAACGGTATCCGTTGTACCTCTAGGTTTAGTCGGAGGTTTTGGGTATCCTATAGTTACAAACTCTGGCAATACAACAGCAGGGTAGCTTATGTCACTTGCACCAGTAAGAATTCTTCAGAGAGGAGAAAACACGTTGGCAAGTCAAGCACACGGCCAATTGACGACAAGTGAAGGTAATGCGATTAATTTGTTGCATCAGAATGAGAGTATCAATACGGGTCAATTACCAGTCAACGGAGTAAGTTTGTCCAGTCCAGTTTAAATAAATATGACTACTGCAAATATGGTTCCTCAGCATACTATTCCATACCAATTACACGATAGTGTGTTGTTTGGTGGTTTTGCTGCTCAACCTAGCGTTCCTCAGATGTTGTTCATGCCAAATGTTAATACAGATAGTCTAGGGAGGAATGTAACACCACCACAGCTAGTACCACATTATCAAGTGCCACAACTGCTACAGCCCTTACCACAAACCCAATTCCACAATATCCACAACCACCACTACAAAATCCAGCTCCACAGTATCCATAACCATCATTGCAAAACACAATTCCACAATATCCATAACCATCACTACAAAATCAAGCTCCACAGTATCCACAACTACTATTACAAAATCTAGCTCCACAGCATCCATGGCCAGCAGCACGGTATCCATTACTACAGCCAATCCCACAACCACCCATACCTCAATATCAGATGCATCAGCTTATGTAACAAAACGCACCACTAGTTGTGATCCTAACAGGACAAAATCAATACACGGTTGATTCAATGTTGCGGCAATACGGTGGTGAACCAGGAGCTTTTAGGCAAGCTTACAGGAAGTCATACTCAGAATGGATGGATGCAGTTCCGTACCCAAGAGAGTTCAAGATGCCAGAATTTAGCTTGTTTACCGACGAAGATAATCAGTCAACGCAGGAGCATATCAATCGATTCATTGCTTTATGTGGATATGCTACGTATGGAGATCATTGGAAGGTACGTTTGTTCCCATTATCATTGTCCAAAACTACTTTTACCTGGTACACATCTCTACCGCCTCATTTTGTAATCTCTTGGGATCAAATGGAAATGATGTTTCATAGTCAATTCTAAAGGGCAATGCCAGACATGTCTGTGGTAGATTTGTCAGCAATGAAACAGTATAATAATGAATTAGTTGATTAGTTCATATTCCGATTTAGAAAGGCAAGAAATAGATGTCTTGTACCATTACTTAAGAGAACGTTTGCTGAATTTGCCTTTAACGGTCTAAAGTTTGCCATCAGGGAAAAAATGGTAGGACAAGCCTATTATGATTTGTTTTCATTGACTACCATTGCTATAATGTATGAAAACTTTTTGAAAGAGAAGGATCAAAAGCATACTAGACATGAAGTAAACTTTGTCGATGAAACACTGGTTGATGAAAATGAATCAGAATATGCCGAGGTGGCAGTTGCCAAGATAATAATAGAAAAGCCATACACTTGCCCTGCCTTGCAGCCAGCTAAAACGAAAGAAAAGGGAATTGTCATGATCAAATCAAAGGATGTCCAATATTATTCCTTCGACATAAATAAGGTCGATGAAATATTTGACTTTCTTTTGGCCGATGGGCAAATCAAGCTTACTGAGGGCCAAATAATACCGAGCCCAGTGGATTTGAGAGGAAAGAAATACTGTAAGTGGCATCATTCATGGAGTCATAATACGGTTAATTATATTGTGTTAAGAAAGAACATTCAAGAAGCGATTTGACAAGGCAAAATCAAATTCGCGGATGACAAAGAAAAGGCTCCTATGGAGGTGGATGTTGCTCTGTTCCCTGTGATGATGAGAATGGTGTCTTTAAAGCCTAAAGGTAAAATGATGCAACCACACCTCTGCGCTCGGTGTAAAGAGGAAATCAAATATGATCTAAGAGGAAAGCATCTTTCGACACAGGATGTTTCACATGAGAAGACTTTTTGGCATCAATTTGAATACCAAAAATATAATAAGAAGATTGAATATCGGAGTTGATCCCGAAATGTTCAAGATAGCAATAAACATTGGAATTAGGAGCAAAATGCTCAGGTTGTCGATATTTCAAGACAATACCCAACAAAATGGAAGTTTTTCAAGCAACGCTATGAAGAGGGCGACCCTATAATTGGAACATTAGGAGAGCCTAGTGGTAAATTCGATTACTATGTTGACTATAGTCCACCTCCTATATATCCGAAGGAAGTGGTTGCAACCGGATGGGGTGAGGAATTCGATGATCCACCTTAAAGAAAGACCAAGATGACTGTGATACCTCACCGAATTAGGACTTTGAAAATACCAAACAATCCACCAGAAGATGAGTGATTTGAATCAAGAGAAGTTCAAGGGCTAAGGGCAATATAACAAGAACTCAAAAAAAGAGGACTCAAAAAAGGAGGTTACAAAGAAAGAAGAAGATGCATGAACTACGAAGACAAGTTAATTAGATTCATATTACTCAAATTCCATCAATACCTTATAAACCTAAGAAATTCCTAGCTAGGAATTTAGTATGGAGAAGGAATCCTGGAGATTCTAGTCAGGATGAGCATAGTAATGATTAGAAAAAAGTTAAGACTGATAACAAGATTGTATTTAGACCTGTCGTATTATCAAAATCTGTTTCGCCTTTGAGTTCATGCATGGTTCAGGTTAGACTTCCATTGCAATATAGAGTGACGTCTGTAGACTCAACAACCAATGGAGGTTCAATCATTGATAAAGAAGACAAGGCAGAATTTCAATTTAAAGATGAAGAGGAATTAATGGAGTTTGAAAAACCGTCTTATGAAGGATCTAAACATCTGAGGGCACTTAATATAAACGCTAGGATAGATGACCGTCCGATTTCCAAGATTGTGGTTGACGGAGGATCTACTCTAAAGCTAGTTCCATATAGTTTCTTCAAAAAGATGGGAAAAAATAATGAAGAAATTATCCCATCGAATATACAATTATCGAATTTTACAGGAAAAGTAACAAAGGTCAAAGGAATATTTGTGGCTGACTTGACTGTAGGATCGAAAACTTCTAGAACAGCTTTCTGTGTTGTCGAGGCAGATGGTTCATATAACTTGTTGTTGGGGAGAGATTGGATTCATGGAAATCAGTGTGTACCATTGACCCTTCATCAGATGTTAGCTTTCTGGAATGGAAGCAAAGTTGAGTATGTTAAAGCTAATAGTAAGGCTCATGTGTCATGGGTACATGTTTAAGAACTAATCGAGAGTTAAGGAAGATGCCATATGATAATTCATGCGTTATCGAACCACCTATAATTGATTCAAGGGATGTTGCATTCTGTCGATTTGACAAGGGAAATGTCTATTGGATTCCCAAAACTGACCTGGCTGGGTGTTTGGATAAAGTCGTTCATGGAGAACCTTACATTATTAGGCGACCTCAATAGGAGGTATACGGCCTATAAGGCCGAAATAAGTAGTCAAGATGTTGACGACTGCATTATGGAATTTGAAGAATTGCCCCTTAGAGAGGATAATAAACTCATTGAAGCTCTGGACTTGCTAATAGAAGTTAATATTGGAGATTCCCAACACCATCGACCAGTTTTCATTAGTGCATTATTAGATGAGGTTACAAAATCCCAGTTAATTGAGTTATTAAGGAAGCATAGCGATTACTTCGCATGGGATTATAATGAAATGCCAGGATTAGGACAAGACGTGGTTGAACATAGATTACCAATTAAGAAATGATTTCGACCACACAAACAACCACCAAGAAGGTTTGCACCAGAAATTGTGCAGAAGATCAAAGAGGAAGTTGAAAGCTTGTTGGCAGCAGGCTTTATTAGGACTGCAAGTTATGTCGAGTGGTTATCAAATGTCATGCCAGTTAAAAAGAAAAATGGGAAGTTAAGGGTGTTTATAGATTTTCGTGACTTAAATGTAGCAACCCCAAAAGATGAGTATCAAATGTCAATGGCAAATATGTTAATCGACTTGGCATCTGGCAATGAGATTATGTCATTAATGGACGGTTATTTGGGTTATAATAAGATATTTATATTGAAAGAAGATGTTCATAAAACAACATTTCGATGTCCAGGAGCTATTGGGACGTTCGAATGGTTGGTGATGCCATTCGGATTAAAAAATGCTGGAGCAACTTATCAGAGGACTATAAATTTTATCTTCCACGATATGATTGGGAATTTCATGGAAGTTTACATCGATGACATCATCATCAAATTAGACGAGGTAAGTCATCTGACTTATCTTGAGCGTGCTTTTATAAGGATGCAGAGATTTAAATTGAAAATGAATCCTTTTAAATGTGCTTTCGGGATAGGGTTGGCAAATTTCTTGGATTTATGGTTAATCAGAGGGGAATAGAAATAGATAAGAATAAAACTAAAGCTATTCTAGAATTGCCACCACCTGTAAGTAAGAAACGATTGCAGATGATCATAGGTAAGATAAATTTCTCATGCGATTTATTGCTAATCTATTGGGCAAGGTAGAGATATTCACTCCATTGCTTAAACTTAAGAATCAAGATCAATTCATTTGGGAAAAAGAGCATCATCATGCTTTTGAGCAGATTAAAAAATATTTGATAAATCCACCAGTTTTGATGCCACCTAAGCTAGGTAGACCATTGAAGCTTTATCTATCGGCAACTAACAATACTATTGGAAGTATGTTGGTACCGGAAAATGATAATGGAAAAGAGCAAGCAATATATTATCTCAATCGGATGTTGAATGATGCAAAAAAAAGATATACTCCGGTGGAGAAATTATGCTTGTCATTATACTTTGCTTGTACAAAATTACGCCATTATATGTTGCCGACAACGGTTCAAGTAATTTGTAAGATGGATATTATTAAATATATGTTAACTCGCCCGATTATCAGAGGAAGAATTGTCAAGTGGGCTTTCGCTTTGTCCGAAATACATTTGATGTACGTACCGCTTAAAGCAGTTAAAGGTCATATGGTTGCCGACTTTGTTACAGAATATCCATGTGTACATTTGGAAGAGGATAATATCGAGGGATCGACACAGGTGGTACCAAAGACATTGTATTTTGATGGATCAAGTACGACAACAACGTCTAGCATTGGGGTCTTAATCGTATCCCCTTAGGGACATTGAACAAAACTTATTTGTCGACTTGATTTTGATTGTTTCAATAATCAAGCATAATATGAAGCGTTAATTGTTGGCCTTAATATATATTGGCTGACATGAACGTTAAGTTTGTAAAAGTAAAAGAGAATTTCCAATTAGTGATCAATCAGTTATCGGGAAATTATCAATGCCTCAATGAGAACATTATTTGATATTTCGATATGGCGAAAGTTTTATTGAACAAGTTCTTTGATTATGAAATGGAGCATATAAAAAGAAATGATAATGCGGAAGCCAATGAGCTAGCTCAAATGGCATCTGGATATAAAATATTAAAAGAATTAGCTAGATTTATTGTTACACAAACAAAAACTTTGCCATCGATAGACAATCGAATTATAATGACACAGTCCAATAAGGAGCATATCGATGTCGATGAAGAAGATTGGAGAAAACTTTTCATTTAGTATCTAGAGAACCTAGTTTCTGATGACAAATCATTTAAGAAGCAAGTGTTGAAATACTTGCTGTTGGACGGAGAATTATATCGGAAGACGGTCGATGATGTTTTGCTTAGATGTTTAAGTAAAAGAGAGTCGGTAATAGCAATGGCGAAGGTACATGAAAAAATATGTGGTGCGCATCAAGCGGGTATAAAAATGAAATGGTTGTTAAGGCGCTATGGTTACTTTTGGCCAGCAATGACTCAAGATTGTATTGATTATGCTAAAGGGGTGTGAGACATGCAAAAAACATGGACCATTGCAACACGTGCTTGCGGCAATTATGCAACCCAGTATCAAACCGTGGTCATTTTGAGGATGGGCAATGGACATAATTGGAAAAATATATTCTCCATAATATAAAAAACATAGTTTTATATTAGTTGCTACAGATTATTTCACCAAGTGGGTCGAGGCTGCCTCGTATAAGAACATAACTCAGAAAGTAGTAAAAGAGTTTATAGAGGAAATAATTATTCATCGATATGGAATACCAGAGACAATAACGGAGGATCAAGGTACTGTATTTACTGGTTAGGAAGTTTTGGGGTTTACTAGATCCAGGGGGATCAAGATGCTTCATTTAACTCCTTATTATGCTCAGGCGAATAGACAAGTGGAAGCATCTAATAAGGTTATTATTAACCTTATTAAGAGGCATTTGGAAGAAAACCCTAGAGAATGGGATTCACTCTTGCCGACTGTATTATGGGCCTATAGAACATCGAAGAGGTTGAGTACGGGAGTTAGTCCATACATTTTAACTTATGGCCAGGAAGTTGTGCTGCCTATAGAAATTACAGTACAATCATTAAGGGTAAAATTACAAGGGAGTATGTCCAAGGAAGAATATAATGAATTGATGTATGGAAACATTGATGAATTGAGAGAAAACAGAGTTATAGCTTTGGAGAAATTAATTGCTTAGAAAAATAGAGTTGTTAAAGCATATAACAAACATGTGAAGGAAAAACGCTTCGACATTGGTGACTTAGTTTGAAAAACTATTTTGCAGTGGGTTTGAATAATGAAAAGTTTGGAAAATGGTCACCAAATTGGGAAGGTTCATATTTAGTTACACAAGTTTTAAGTGAAAATGCTTATCATTTGATGGATATTGACGGGCTTGAAGAAATGCCTAGATCAATTAACGGAAAATACTTAAAGAAATTTTACCCTACTATGTGGGAGATGAAGGAAAATGAAGAAACTAATAATCATCAGACAAAAGAGTACATGAAACAAACTAGCGAATTGAGCAGTTAAAGAGGTCGAGCTAGCCAAACTAGAGGGTCGGATTTACAGAAATAGTTAAGGCATCATTACATGATCGGTTTAAACCGATATGATACCTAAACTTGTTTACAAAACTGGATAGATGACTCTCCAGATGACGATTCTCGTCTTCAGCATGGAAGCAGGCAGAAGAGCTAGTGTTCCTGGCTGAATAAGCCTGGTTACACTCTACTTCTAGTGTTGTGAGAGTGGCAAAGCATGCATTGACCTGCTCGTCCAAGTAATCCACAAGCAACGTGCAGGAGTTGATGTCCTCATCAATCCGGGCTAGTAGATCGATCAGCCCCTTCTTTTTCTATCTCTTCCATTGCTCTTTCTTCGGGTGTCAACTTGCTTTGGAGACGATAGGTGGTGATGTCCAGCAGTTCAACTTTCGCTTCTCTTGTTCGGATCAAATTACTTAGTCCTACACGAGCAGGTTCCATAACTTTGAGCCGATCAAAGTACACTTTCTTAGCTTGAGTGACAAGGTCAACCTTGTTGAAATATTTGCCCTCAACAATTGCATGCTGTTTGATTGCCAGTTTGTTTTTAGTAAAGGCTTGAAGACCATGGAGAAAAATGCTGCAAAACTCATTAAAGTCAATTCTGAAAGAATGGTCAAATGGAAGGAACTTAGGTTCGGCTTCTTTTGAGGAAAGTGAAGATTTCATCTAGAGCTATGGATTCGACAGATAAATAGGTATAAGTGAGGGATAGGCGGCATAATATATCATTCCACAAGGTGATAAACTCCTCGGTAAAAGGTGAAGCATGTGAAGATGAGGAAGAGGAAGATTTGGCTATGTTGAAGTTAATCTGGAATATGATATGATTGGATGAGGATGTTATGGTTGTAAGACTACAAGGATTGTTAAAATAGAGAGCCGAAGCGGATAGGTATAATAGGAACCATAAAGAACTCAAGCGACGTGAGTAGTGAATGTAATTGACAGGTGCTTTGAACTAATTGGAGAGCAACGACACGTCACGAGGAGTTATTAATGCCGGTAAAAATGAAACGACAAGATGGGTTCATATAGGGGATCATGTCCGATGGTAGTTTTTGCAAACAAAGGTGGGTATAGCGAATCAAGACCCAGAAACATGAAAAGGGTCATGCGGAAATCAAGCGAAATTGGAAATAGACGTAACCGATAGGTTCTTTGAATAGACGGAAATAAGGATATATGAGGACATTATTGATATCGAAGAGAATGAAACGACATAATGGAAGTACAGAAAATCGTGTGCAGCAAACCCGTCGACAGCTTTTACGAGGAAAGGATAGGTGCAGTATATCAGAATTAATGGATATTTAAGATCCATACTTGCAAAGTACAGGAATGTGAAGAGTTCCAATTATATGCTCCATCCGCCAGGAAGATGGGTAATTATGACTAGCTATAAATTTGAGCACTTTTGACGTAAGAAATTGATTTTGAACGTTTGAAATTGGTATAATGTCATTTGGATAAAGAATACCAGAAAAGAAATAAAGTACATCGATCAAGCATGTTGAGTGAAAGGGAAAGTGCATATATTCAAGGATCAGGAGTACACTTGGACGTGAATAAAACAGAGACCCTAATATATACATATAGTATTTACAAGGTGAACTGGACCTATGGTTACATGAAATGCTGCTCAATTCCTAGACAGAAGTTGCGTAAGCATATTTCTAGATCACAATTGGCCTCGAAGAATTGATTTTTTTCAGAGGTGATCTCTTGAAGTTCGTCTTCCATAGTCCTGCATTCAATCTCCAATTGTTCTACCTATTTAAGTTGATCAGCTAGACGCTGCAGTGGAACATTATCAATTGCTTGATAACGTGCAAGGATAGCACGTTCTTGCTCCAGATCCTCTTGCTTGTTCAGGTATGACTTTTCCATCTGGTCGAAGGTATTGATATGATCTTGTCGAAACTTATAAGATGTCAAAGCTGAGTTAAAAGATTGAGCAAACTCTTCGACATCGTACTCCATAGCTAGACAAGGTAAACTGGATAACTCTGTCAGAAGAGATTTAATTTTTGCCTCCATAAAAACACAATTAGAAATACAAGCTTAAACATGTGACAGTAAATGGAGAAGTCAAATCCATTTGGGTCGAAACTCGTCATTTCCCCGAGAAAGGGACGGTTTACCAAAAGTTTGCCATCGATGGACATGGGCTGTTATCAGAAACTGGGATATAAGTTGGAGAGTAGACTTCGATAGAAGTGCCAATCTAAGTCTCAACTTTCCTTTTATAAGACGTAACACTCATGTCTCTAAGATAAAAAACAATAGAAGATGAAGTTTAAAGTAAATAAGAAATGAACCCTATATGGGCTGGTGGCTAAAGGCAATACCTTCATCGGATGAGTATTCTGATTCTCAAGAAAGATCATTGTAATTGGATGATATATCACAAGGCCTCTTGAATAGGTGGTTTAGTCCAAGAAGACAGTGGGTGACTTTGGACATCACTATATCGATGTGCGAGGAAAAGACATATGCTCAATATTCAACCCACCATTCATCGAAGGCATCGGTGCTATGTGGTTCTCCGGCAAAATGTATATAGTTAAACTTTCCAAGAATGGTATGAGTAATTTCACTGCAACAAAAAATACTTCCTTCATTGATGAAACAATAACTACTGGTACGAAAGAAAGGATATTTCATGGAGTAAATAATAGGAGTTAGAACACCTTAGGTAAAACCGAATTGACGAGAACAATAGTGTGGATTATATACCTCAAACCCTGGGAAAAACTGGCTTTTGATCGAGAAGTCCACAATTAGATCGCAAGGGGTGATAATGCTTTTCCAGAAAATACAGGTATTAGGCTGATCATAGGAAGGGTTAACCTCAAGAACATCGACGCAAACTGTATAGAAGACAAAATTCCTCGACGAAAGCAAATGTTGAAGGAAACCCTCAAAAAGGGAAGTTCCTATTAAAGGATAATAAAGAGGATGACAGAGTCTCCAAATACCAAATTCCTTTTCGATAAGAGAGAGGTCAGTCTGAGATCAATGAACATGAGGTATTCCTATATCAAAGAAGAGATCAGGAAAGTACATACGTAACCATCCGTGCACCATCCACAAAGGTCCAAAGAAAGGATCAGGATAGGCATTGGAAAGAGAGGTTTGAGCATCTATAAGAGATCGATAAAGAACAGCAAGAGCAATTCAACCGAGACCAACATTGTAACAGCCCGAATTTCGATATAATTCCGGGATTAATAAAACTGATATTATTTCGCATTTCATTTTAGTAAGTCTCGCCTAGAGCTGATCACTCTCGAGATACTAACCAATAGGGTATGGCTAATTAAGAAGCAATACGTGGACCGGGGACCCTATCGTGAAACGGATACCGATCACGAGAGACGCTGAGGGAATATTTTGGGCCAACGTGGACTGATCGTAGGAAAGGGTAATGGATTGGGTTTGCCCAAGGCCTACGATGTACAATAGGGATGTAGGTGATTCTGCAAGACCGAAAGTACACGTGGCCAACCAGTCCTGAACTTGAACCGAACGATCGTGACCTCTGGAATTAGTGATAATTTCTCATTCTCTCAATAATCGAGACCATTACGATACGGATAGCCCTAGATCGATACGCATAACCTCTAAACTACCGCCCGTTAGTGAAAGACCCTGAAATTGAAAGTTTAGCGAGTTTTGTTCACGGAATTAGGCTCGGATTTTGATGTCGATTTTTGAAGGCTTAAGAGACTATTTTTGGAAATCTGACGTCATATCACGCTAGCCACACACGTTTGGAATTAGTATGAGTAAAAATTGGAATTTCGGTCCGGAGGTGAAAAATTACGATTTTGCCCCTCGGGACGCCAGTGTTGCTTTTCGAGGCCAAATGAGGTTATTTTTCGAGGCCGATGTCATTTTTGGGTGGCCACGCATACCAAGAGTCGTTATGGTCAAAAATTGAAAAAATAATATTATTTTATTCTCGAAACTTTGACGTGGATTTTCGAAGGCTTGCGCGATGAATTTCGCGATTCCGACACCATATTATGTTGGCCACGCACATGGAGAGTTGGTACGGGCAAAAAATGGAACTTCGCCTCGGGACCAGAAAAATGACTGTTTTGCCCCTGGGCTTTTTTTGGTTCCGAATTTTGGAGAATAATTAAGGAAATTAATTAAAATTGGACTTATCCTAATTATGGCAGCAAAGGACCAAAATGCCCTTCAAGTATTGGACAAGATTCAATATTAACCCTTGGATGAGGGGTGAAATGGTCACTTTAGACTAGATTTTGACACTTGGCACCCCAGCACCTATGGTTTGACCAAGATAAGACTCTTTCTCTCTCTCCTCTCACCCTCATCTGGCCAGATCAGTCCTCCCTCTCCTGTAGATCACTCCCCCTCTCTTTTTTCTTTCATTTTTCTCTTTTGTTTGGCCTTGCCGGAGCAAGTCGCCAACCACCGGAGCACCGCCGCCGGCCACAGTGCCTCCCCGTCGATCACCACAGCCCCCAGCTTCAGCCTTGTATATGTCCGACCCTTTCTCTCTCTTTCTCTCTCTTTTTCTCTCTCGGAATAGGACTGCCGCCATGTCGAAACCCCACCGCTGCCGCGCCGGAGCTCGAACGGCCGAGCTACTGCCACTGTGACATCACCAATGTTCGTACGTCGCCATATGTCACCGTCCATACGGTGTCCGTACGGTCCGTATACTGTCGCCGGGAATGCCGCCGCCGGTTCCACTGTTCACCAGTGATCGGCCGCCGTTCCTCATTGTCGTGACCTTAGATTAAGTGAGTAAAATTCCTAAACCTGGATTAGGACTGATAGTGCATTTTTCTGGACTGGTTTAGGTATTATCGATGTATTTTGGACTGGCTTAGTAATATCAGTGTATATTTCAGACTGGGTTGAGGACCGATTAGTAGAAATTATTATCGGAAAAATTTAGGGGATTAATGAGAATTATTTGGGGAGATTAATTGGATTAAATGACCAATTTAGGAGCCCATTAGAAAATTATCGGGTATGACCGGATTGACTGATTGTATGTAATTCGTGCTTAATTGTGATTGATTGCGTACTATCATGTCGCATGTTGTGTGGCTGATTTTTGCGGAGTGCGATTGGACACTGTTTAGCTTGCAATTAATTATTGAATTGTGAATCGCACGTTGGACCACATGGTATTAATTGGGCCAATTGAGCAAGTGTTGTGATATTGACTGTTTGAATTTCATTAGTGCTCATGGTGCATTACATTGCATAACATGGACACGCAATGTGTATGCCAAGAGTGAGGCATGTGATGAAAATTGTGCGAGAATGCGTGTCTGCCATGAGCATGTGATCACCAAAAATATCCTGAAGCGTTATACGCTGGGTTCAGATAATAATGAGTTGTGTGATCATCTAAGGACCTTCAAGTTGTGACCTTTGGGTCGATACCGTCCTCATGCACTTTGAAGTAGGACGATGACCAGTACGTCCGGAAGACGACCATCCTCATGCACTTTGAAGTAAGGTCTGGTTAGTAAAAAAATCAGTGTTGCGCCTCATGCACTTTGAAGCAGGCTAGAGACATTGGGCCAGATCGGTTGCTGCGCCTCATGCACTTTGAAGCAGGCTAGACACACCGGGCCATAAAAAATTGATGACTTAAGTCGTAATAAATAATAAATTGAGCGATTGCCAGTGTGCCAGTGTGGGCCAGTGGGCCGGGAAATGCATATGACATGTCGACGAAATTTGCATGCATGAAAATGCATAGACTGGCATGCGAGTGTATGAGACTCGATGCATGAGCATGTGATTGGCGTACGTGTGACTATGCGTGCTATGTATGTGCTGTGATTAACATATATTGAACTGTCTAACCTGCAGGTTCAGAGAATTATTTGATTGTTGTTGTGTTATGGTTTTTAAGTATTTGTTTCCAATCAAGAGATTGCATGCTAGCCTAACCTAGATTTAGAGGTTGAACTCGCTGAGATTCGTCTCACTGTTGTGTAAATTGAAACTTTTCAGACCCCCAGTCGTGAGGATGGAGAGATCACCGACTCTTTTTGGGATCCCTGTACAGATCCGGCAGTATACCAGTACCTACCCCTCAGGTAATGGGGAAGCTTTTGTGACGTACCGATCAGAAGTGGTTGTGAATATAGGCGAGTATTTTTACCAGAAGCAAGAGTACGTGGCATGGTGCCATCGGGATGCCGTTGGAAATAGGGGAGAGCTCCTCAGGACCTTTGCTATCCCAGTCGATAGTGTTGGGCTGGTGCACCCAATTATAGCGGATAGTGAGGTGATCGATCCAGAGGCCGTACCCTAATGGATGAGGCAGGAGGAAGAGATAGATGAGGAGCCTGATATACTAGCAGAGGATCCCGAGCCAATGGATAAGGAGGAGAATGACGAACCCGAGGCTATGGAGTAGGATGTAGAGGAGGACGGAGAGGTGACAGAGCTGGGATCAGATGAGGAAGAGTTCGAGCTTTACCTTGACTCGGAGTTGGAGCCGGACTCCGAGGATGAGCGAGCCCAAGTGATGGATTCGGAGGAGTCAGGGTCTAGTGAGGACGCCTCCGAGGAGTTGTCAGAAGATTCTTCCGAGTCATCTGATCCTGATTGGGAGCCCTAGGGTCGCCTTGTGTCCTTAGCTAGCAGTGAGGGCCGCTACTTTTTGGACTGTAGCCCTCTTCCCAAGTTTTAGATTGACTCCCTAGCTGCTTACCACTTTTTGACCAAGTGGCTACTAATCATGTGTAGCTTTTTGTTTGTACTTGTAAATATTGTACAAATGATTTTTAATAGTAATATAAATGTATAATTATTTTCTACGATGGTGTTTGATGTATAGCTATCCTTGGCTCAAATTGTAGTTGTCTGGATTTTGTTTATTTAATACTTCCGCTTGTGCTTGAACTCTGTGTGGGTGTGGGTCGGCGACGCTTCCTGGAACGTCGTAGTTGATCGACCAAGGTAGGGATGTTGCGTGCCGTGGGGTATGGGGCATGACATCCCCGTTTGATTTGGTATCAGAGCGAGGTCAGCTCGGTCCAATTAGGTCAAAGCCTAGAGTGATAAGGAACGATGAGATCTTGGGTAGCCAGTAGGGTGACCTTGTGTGCTACATGTATCTCCTAACAGTTTGTGATTGTGTGACCCGTAAGTGCAGGTGCGGTAGGACCTGAGGTAAGTATGCGAATCCCTTGGGTGATGAGTTGGCTAGTTTTCATTAAGCCGCATGCTGATTGCTTGATTATTGTTTAAAACCTGCCTATGACTTAGATTGGGATAGATTGGTTTAAGTCTTTAATTCCTTCGTGGAATTATAGAAGGTAGTTGTAGAACCTAGTAGCCAAGATAAGTAGCGAGGGGAGAGGTATAGGAAGAGTTCTCAAAAGGGGTGCAGGAAGAGGATCCAGAGGTGGGGGTCGTAGTCGAGTGAGAGCAGTGGACAACCTGGGAGTTAATGTGGGAGCTGCAGTAGACCCCCGAGTTGATGTGAGACCCGTGGAAGATCCACGTATGGAAGGAGTTCTACGAGTATTGGAAAGGATTGGGAACGTGCTGGATAGGCAAGCTCAAGGGCGTGATAATGTGGCAGCCCAGGCTGCTAAGATGGTAGCCGCTGCTGCTGGGCATGAGAATCAAGCCAATATGGGACAGGCTCAGCCAGCCGGGGTTAGGCAGATGCCCTAGTTAGTAGAACAGTTTATGAAATTGAATCCGCCTAAATTTCATTATCGCAGTGACCCCGAGGCTGCGCTAAGATGGATAGAAGAACCGGAGAAAACCGTCAAAGTTTTGGGGTGCACCGAGGAGGAGAAAGTGACATTGGCGATTTACCAGCTTCAAGAGGGTGCAAATGATTGGTGGAATGCTGTGGAAAGCATAGTGTTTTCGGTAGGAACGGCCCCAATTTGGGCTATGTTTGTGGAAAATTTTTATGAAAAATATTTCTCGGAGAATGCGCAAGAAATTGATGAAATTTATGCGCCTACACCAGGGACAAATGACTGTGGATCAATATGAGGCGGAGTTCATAAGATTAGCTAAGTTCACACCAACTATGGTGGAGAATTCGAGGGATAGAGTGTGAAGATTCCGAGATAGACAGAAGCCCGATCTTCGTAGTCTGATTTTGTCCCATGATATTAAAGATTATGGGGAGATGCATAGACGGGCACAGATCATGGAACGAGATCAGCAGGAAAGGGCAGCCGCTTCAGGATCGCGGTTTGCTCACAATAAGGATATTCGCCATTTGGGAAAGAGGCCTATGACTGGAAATAGGCGATTTGTTCCACCAGCTAGGCGGAATATCGGGAAACCGAATCCCCAGTTGGGTAGATATGAGGCGTGTTGTAAGTGTAGGAGTATGGAGCATCAGATACATACTTGCCCGCAGATGCAACCATCAGGACCGTCTAGAGTACCGCCACCACGAGCTGGAAATCAAGCAGGACCTCCCCCCACCGGCTAATCAGGGATGACCGCTAGCTCAAAGAAGGATTTATGTAATGGTGCACAAGGAAGCTAAGAATGCGCTGGGCATGGTCACAGGTACGATTTCCTTGTGTGATCATGCCGCGTATGCATTGTTTGATCCAAAGGCAACCCATTCGTTTGTTTCAGAGCAGTTTATTGAGTTAGTTGGTGTTAAACCAGTGCTACTTGAGAATGTGCTTTGCATGTCGACACCTGTGAATGATAGGTTGCTAGTTTCTTTTGGATGCCCTAACTGTAAGATAATCATTGGGGGTAAGGAAGAGAGTATCGACCTGGCAGTATTAGCCATGTTCGATTTTGATGTGATTATTGGGATGGACTGGTTAGTCCGACAGAAAGCTGTAGTGGATTGCAGCGATAGGACGATCCAATTTAATTCGGATGGATGCCCTAGTTTTGTATTTCAAGGAAACCAAGGAGGAACCTCGATCCTTGGATTTCCTCGCTTGAGGTGAGTGAGCTGTTGGATAAAGGGTGTGAAGGATATTTGGTGAATGTTGTGGATCCAACAGTTGTAGAACCTAAGTTGGAAAATATACCCGTAGTAAGCAATTTTCCCGAGGTGTTTCCTCAGGAATTGTCGAGTTTACCGCCTGAGTAAGAGGTGGAGTTTGTGATTGAATTGGCACTTGGAATAGAGCCGATTTCGAAAGCGCCGTATAGGATATCTTTATTAGAATTGAAAAAGTTAAATGTTCAAATACAGGAATTGCTGGATAAAGGCTTTATTCGCCCTAGTGCGTCTCCATGGGGAGCGCCAGTTTTGTTTGTTAGGAAGAAAGACGGAACCCTGAGGTTGTGTATAGATTACCAGCAGCTGAATCAAGTGATAGTGAAGAATAAGTATCCGCTGCCGAGGATTAATGATCTATTTGATCAGTTGCAAGGAGCCTCGGTGTTTTCCAAGATAGATTTGAGGACTGGGTACCATCAGCTAAGGATCAGAAATGAGGACATTCCTAAGACTGCTTTCAGAACTAGGTACGGGCATTATGAGTTTACGGTTATGCCCTTCGGATTAATGAATGCCCCAGCCGTTTTCATGGATTTGATGAATTGAGTGTTTAAGGAATTCCTAGACCAGTTTGTGATAGTTTTTATTGATGATATACTAGTGTACTCCAAGAGCCCTGAGAAACATGAGATACACTTGACTGCAGTGCTACGGACCTTGAGAGGGCATGCATTGTATGCCAAGTTCAGCAAGTGTGAGTTTTGACTCAACAGAGTAGGATTCCTTAGACATATCATTTCTGGGGATGAGATTTCGGTAGATCCAGCTAAGATTGAAGCAGTTACTAAGTGGCCTAGACCGACATCAGTAACCGAGATCCGAAGTTTTCTAGGATTGGCTGGTTATTACAGGCGATTCGTAGAAGGATTTTCATCAATAGCCATGCCAATGACAAGACTGCTTATGAAGGAGGTGAAGTTTGAGTGGGATGACAAATGTGAAAGGAGTTTTCAGAAATTGAAACATCGATTAACGACTGCTCCCGTATTGACCATTCCGTCGGGCCTAGGAGGATTTGAGATTTATAGCAATGCGTCGCTAAGAGGATTGGGCTGTATGTTGATGCAACATGGAAAAGTGGTGGCATATGCATCGCATCAGTTGAGATCGCATGAGATGAATTACCTGACGCATGATTTGGAATTAGCTGTTATAGTGTTTGCACTTAAGATCTGGAGGCACTACTTATGTGGAGAGAAGTTCCAGATTTATACTAATCATCAAAACCTCAAGTACCTATTTTCGCAGAAAGAGTTGAACATGAGGCAACACTGATGGATGGAGCTCCTAAAGGATTATGATTGTGACATTCTGTATCATCCTGGGAAAGCCAATCGAGTGGCAAATGCCTTGAGTCGAAAGTCTAGTTTGGTGCATCTAATGGTCAAGGAATGGACCTTATTGGAAAGACTCAAGGATTCAGAGTTTAAGTTGGAGATGAGTCATGTATCGAATTTACTGGCCGCCTTGAGGATTGAGCCAGAGATTCAGATCAAGATTAAGGAACTATAGTCTACGGATCAAGAAATCCAAAAGATTATTGAGATGGATGTAGGTAAGAGGAAACCGGACTTTCAAGTGTCCGAGGATGGAGTTCTGAAGTTTCGAGGGCGATTGTGTGTGCCGGATGATGTGAAACTTAAAGAAGAAATATTATCAGAAGCTCATGGGAGTAATTACAGTATCCACCCGGGAAGTACAAAGATGTACCAGAATTTGAGACAACACTATTGGTGAAATGGGATGAAAGTGGATGTGGCCAGGCATGTAGCTAAGTGTTTGATGTGCCAACAAGTGAAGGCACAGCATTGTAAGCCTAGAGGACTATTGAGACCGTTAGAAATCCCAGAGTGGAAATGGGAACATATCATAATGGATTTTGTAACGGGACTACCAAGAAGCCAAAGAGGACATGATTTAATTTGGGTAATAGTGGATAGACTGACTAAATCAGCGCATTTTCTGGCTGTGCGAAAGGACTTTGAGTTGGAAAGATACACAGACCTGTATGTGAGGCAGATCGTGAGGTTGCATGAAGTACCAATAACGATCATTTCGGATCGTGATCCGAGATTTACAGCCAACTTCTGAAAAAGTTTGCAAACGGCCTTAGGAACGAAGTTACAATTCAGTACGGTATATCATCCACAGACAAATGGTCAGTCTGAAAGGACCATTCAGACCCTTGAGGATATGCTGAGAGCTTGTGCGATAGATTTCCAAGATAAATGGGAGGAACAGTTACACTTAGTGGAGTTTGCTTATAATAATAGCTATTAGCAGAGCATTCAGATGACACCATTTGAGGCCTTATATGGTAGGGCGTGCAGGACACCAGTATGTTGGGATGAAGTGGGTAAACGGAGTATCACAGGTCTAGAATTGATCCAACAAACCGTTGAGGCAATTGATGTCATTCGAGACAAACTCAGAACGGCGCAGAGTTGCCAGAAAAGTTATGTCGATCGAAGACGACGACCTTTAGAGTTTCAGGTTGGAGATCACGTGTTTCTTAAGGTGTCGCCTATGAAGGGATTATCTAGGCTCGGCAAAAAGGGAAAATTGAGTCCTAGGTATGTCGGGCCACTTGAAATTTTGGAAAAGATTGGAGATATGGCTTACCGACTTGCTTTGCCGCCCAATTTGTCCCAAGTACACAGTGTTTTCCACGTGTCGATGTTAAGAAAGTATGAATCAGACCTGACTCATGTCTTAAAGTACGAGGAGATAGAAATGGACAATAAAGTGTCGTACGTGGAAAGACCAGTCAGGATCGAGGATAGAAGAGAGCGTGTGCTAAGGAACAAAACGATCCCGATAGTCAAAGTTGTCTGGGAGCACCACGGAACGAAAGGTGTCATGTGGGAAAGTGAAGAAGCTATGAGACGTCAGCACCCCCAGTTATTTGAATAGATAAGGATAGATTGCAAATTTTGAGGATAAAATTTTTGTAAAGTGGGAAGAATTGTAACAGCCCGAATTTCAATGTAATTCCGAGATCAATAAAACTGATATTATTTCGCATTTCATTTTAGTAAGTCTCGCCCAGAGCTGATCACTTTCGGGATACTAACCAATAGGGTATGGCTAATTAAGAAGCAGTACGTGGATCGGGGACCCTATTGTGAAACGGATACCGATCATGAGAGACGCCAAGGGTGCGAATGGTAACCATTCTGCTCCAGAAATCAATTTCTTCCCAGAAATTGATTTCTGGAGGAGAAATCTGTTTGGTAAAACATGACTAATTCTGCTCCAGAAATTGATTTCTGAAAGAGAAATCTGTTTGATCAAATAAGAGGAAATTTCTACTTTTGGATGAGAAATATATTTGATAACGGCGCGTTAGTTCTATTTCCGCAGCAAATATAGTTCAAACTCAATTGCAAAATTTTATTTATCTTAACCTACAATGCATGATATTTAAGATAAAATCTAGTACATTTTTTCAAATCCTCAAATAAAAAGAACGGAAATTCCAAAATAACATATCATTACAAGAAGACGTGGAACCAAATCCTCAATTACACATAATACAAATCCTACAATACAACATTATATTACAAAAGGCAAAAAAAGCAAACAATCCTTGAATAATAATAATGGAAGTACAATACAATAGTGGAAAACCGAACTTCATGGAATCTCCGGCATATGATTATCCCTAGCCATTTTATTGGCAATACGTTTCCTAATAATGTTCATCTCGGTTCCCTCTTCGATCGTTGCTACATCGTCTGCACCTTGTTTAGTAGGTTCACACACATAATCCGGATCTCCATATATGGACAAACATTTATCCATCCTATCTTGCTCAATGATGTAGTTATGAATCGCACAGCATGCAATTACAATCTGTGTTTGTTTTTCAAATTTAAATGGAGGCATTTGTCTCAAAACAAAAAAATGATTCTTTAAAGCCGCAAAGGATCTCTCAATGATATTCCTTAATGAAGAATGCCTATGGTTGAACAATTCCTTTGCTGTTGTTGGTCCCCCACTTCGTCGAAATTCTGGTATATGGTACCGTTCGCCTTTAAATGGTGATAAAAATCCTGGACTTGAAGCATAACCAGAATCAACGACGTAGTACTTGCCTACAACAAAGTATTCATGGATTGATCATGTAATGCAATCCTAGCAAAATCATAAACATAAATACTCATTATATATCAAAATAGCACCTGCGGGTGGTCGAGGAAATTGTAGGTGAGGTGTGCCAAGTGCAGCCGACAACACCCGACAATCGTTGGCTGATCCTTCCCAACCAGCATATACAAAAGTAAATCGCATATCAAAGGAACACACACAACACGTTCTAAGCAGTTGTGCCTTTTCTACCTCTAAATCGTGGCTGCATTTGTTCAGGTACGGTAGCATGAATATGGGTGCCATCAATAGCACCTACGCACCCCTATCATTTAATTAAATACGTACATTAGACAAGATTGTGAGCAAAACTAATCAAATGGTGCATGAAAATGTACGAAAAACATACCTTGAAGTAACGATTAAACTTTGACTCAATCCGAATTTCTTCTGGGACAACATCAAATGAAGGAGGTACGATAATCTCCTTCGCCAATTCTAAAACTGCTTTCAACACCGCTGCAAAGTACTTGCTAATAGTCTCTCCTGAACGTTGGAATCTCTCACATAAAGCTCTATTGGAGTTCTTGTGACAAATCATTAATAAAAACATGGCAACCTGTTCATCTACCCTAACATATTGACTGTCTGCCAACCAACCTCTTGACTTGAGCAAACCACAAAGGTTAAGAAAAACATGTCTCTCCATTCTAAATGCTTCGTATACTCTATCTGAATGTCCATGAAGAAGCTCGCTAACCCATTGGGGTCCTATCAATATGCTGTCCCTAATACGTTCTGTCCTGTGCATGGACCTATGCAACCAAGCAGTACACAACCATGCCAACAATATTTTCAACTCATCCTCATCAAAGTCTTGTTCACCTGATACAATTGTTTCACTTGATGCTACTTGATCATTAGACCAGCTACTTTGACCTCCTTCCATATTACCTAGGCCATCATCCGAAAGAAGAAGACAAACTCAACATGTTAGTAGGGAAGCCAATACATTTGAACTGATATGTTGGGAATTTAATACCACTCAACAGATAATTATGGAATTCAATCACATTAAAGCAAAGTTTCAACATTATCACAAACGCATAGTCATAAAGACAAGTCAATGTCTGAAATACATAAGTGAAAAGCTGAAATGAACTCAAACATAAAACAGCATACTATAGCCTAACAACTACTCAACAGCCCCCAACTACTCATCCATAGCCTCAATAAAGGCAACTCACATTTCGGGAAGACATGTTAGGAAGCCCTCTCTCCAAGAGGCATTAGTGACAGCATGTTTCATAGCTTTGCTGTAAAGAACCTTGTCCAAGTCATGCATGGCATTTAGGACAGCACCCACAGTTGCTATAGAGTAAGGGTCCACAGGTGTTGAGGACTGTGAGGTGACGGAGGCACTTGATGTTTGAACCGTCTTAGCTTTTATCATCTCTTGAATGGCTTTGCAAGTCGCGTCAAATGAATGCAAACTGCTCTTTCTCCTCCTCTTGGCATTTGGAGTCCTATCCAACATGTCACTTTTTGGAGGTGGGCTCGTCGACACGTTAAATTATTCCGCATCTGCTTGAGTTTCAAAAAATAGTTCGGGTTCGCTTAGGTTGACATGAACATCATTGTCACCACCACCACCGCTGTCACCTGTACCCTCCGACGGTGCCACGCTTTGCGCATTTCCCATTGCAAACTCCCCAGTGGCGTATATATCCCCAAACACAACACAAAGCTGTGAATACAAAGAAAATCCGTCCTTCCTGAACTTGGCCTATTCAGTATTATCCTACACCATTTTCAAAATAATGTCAGGCAGTACTCAACATTTTATAAATCTGAAATTTGAGGTTACAATAATAAGATGACCTAAGTAAGTAACATCACCTTAATGTGATTTGCCCAAACAGTTTCATCGTCCACAACAACCTTCTTGCTGTCATCGTCCCATCCAAATCCCGTTGTTGAAAGCAGTTTCTTAAAACTACCATATTGTCTCTTCAGTTTATGTGCCTTGTTCTTGAACTATGTCAGACTAAAGTGAAGTCCTGTTTGTTCATTGAATTCTTTTTCAATTTTAATCCACCCAACTTTGTTGTAGGTACATGACGTGCGATTTCCCTTTTTTACCTCATCTACCATCAGACTTACAAACAATTCGGTCAACGGCTCAGTCCACTTTGCCATGTACGTGCATTTGGAGGATTCCATTTATGTAAAATCGATGAAATTTCAGGGGCAAATGCTGGTAATGGCGATTCAACAAACAAACAAGAATTAAATAGAGGAGCACATCTACAAAAGAGAACATAAATTGTACCTAAGCAGAGAATTTGACACCCTAATGTCATTAGTTTCAAGCTATTGAGAAAGGAAGTACACCACCAGCCAAACTTGATAATCACTATTCAATCAAAGAGAACATAAAAGGTGCATAGTCCATATATCAAATTATGTAAGGGGCTTGCCTACTGGTGGAAACATGCAAAAAAAGCCGAAATGAACTCACGTCAAAAAAAAATATGCTAAAATTTGAAACAAGTCCCAAGCTGAACTGCACCATCAACCAAAGAGTGATTTGTAAAATCAGAGAATGAACTCACTATCTTAGAATCTGGGATCAAGTCCGATGTTCTTCAGAATCTGGTTTGTGCGAGAAAAATGCCTGTTTGATTTGTAAAATCGGGTTATTGTCTCAATTCACAGCAAGATGTCGACCATCGAGTATAAGCCCTCGAGTCGCTAGTCATACACCAGTTCTTGTGATCAAACAGCTTGAAAATGCTGATCCGCGGTAGCGGAATTACAATTTCGGTATAACCATTATCATTCGCAGGCTCGTCGAGATGCTAGCATAATCCACGAACAATTTGCAAACTCTGGAATTCTTAGCATCCTATCCTACTACACAACATCAAGATTGCCCAAACATCGGACGACGAAAACAAAGGTTCCGATAGGCAACGAATGCACCAGAAGATACTTTCCGACGATAATCAACAATCTCCCACGAAATTAATCAACCGAGCACCCGGAAAGACTCCAATTACAACCAAGCAACCCAGCAACAAAATCCAATCTTTAAAACCACTAACAAACCAAATACAGGGGGGCCGAAACCCCAAAATTTACATACCAGCACACATCAATATCAACACGACGAAACCCATGGCCATTTCTACACATGACCATCAATTACCCAGCACATACGCCGGCAAGTTAACCCAACCGCGCCACGAAACATAAAAAAAAAACTTCAAAAAAAATCGAAAAATGAAATCCTAAACCGCGCACCGCCGCGGCCAAAATTCCGGGCAAAACCAATCGGTGCGCGGGGATGAGGAGCGCATCAAGGGAGCAAATCGAAACCCTAACCCAATTCCCCCCCCCCAAATCGAATCCGAATTGACCTAGATCTCCCCGACCCAGAACCGATGCCCCCCCCCACAAAAAAAACCAAAGGAAAAAGCTAACAAGAAGAAGTGAAACGGTTAGAGGAATTAAAAACTCACCAAGGAGAGCCAAATCGATCTACGCCGTGTGAGGTGGTGGTTCTGGTACAGTCGCGAGGAGGGATGGAGAGCACGAAACTGAAGAGGCGGAGATATAAGGAGGGCAAAATCGATCGCCACCGCGTGCAGTAGCCGTTCCAGTGCAGTCGTGGGGAGGGAAGGGGAGGGCACGATCGTGGGTGTTGAACGAGAGGAGGAGGAGAAAGAAATGGGCTAGAATGAATTCCAAATGAAAGAACAAAGGAAGAGAAAGAAAAGGAAATAAGGGCAGAAGAGTTTCGGGAAGAGAGAAGCTACTTTTTGTAGCTTCTCTTTTTTTGTGAAAAAGTCATTCTGGAGTAAAAATTTGGTTCTGGAAGCAAAAATAGAATGTGTTTTTACCAAACACATTTTTTTTCCGGAATGCAAAAATTACTCCAGAATGCATTCCGGAAATTTTTTAACAAACGTATTTCTGTTCCGGAATGCATTCTAGAGCATAAATTTTGCTCCAGAATGGATTCCATGCGCGCCCTAAGGGAATATTTTGGGCCAACATGGACCGATCATAGGAAAGGCTAATGGATTGGGTTTGGCCAAGGTTTACGATATGCAATAGGGACGCAGGTGATTCTGCAAGACCGAAAGTACACGTGGCCAATTAATCCTGAACTTGAACCGAACGATTGTGACCTCTAGAACTAGTGATAATTTCTTATTCTCTCAATGATCGAAGCCATTACGATACGAATAGCCCTAGGTCGATACGCGTAATGGAACTTCACCCAGAGACCGGAAAAATGACGGTTTTGCCCCTGGGCTATTTTTGATTTCGAATTTTGGGAGATAATTAAGGAAATTAATTAAAATTGGACTTATCCTAATTATGGCAGCAAAGGACCAAAATGCCCTTGAATTATTAGATAATATTCAATATTAGTCCTTGGATGAGGGGTAAAATGGTCACTTTAGACTAGATTTTAACACTTGGCACCCTAGAACCTATGGTTTGACCAAGATAAGACTCTCTCTCCTTTCACCCTCATCTGGCCAGATCAATCCTCCCTCTCCCGTAGATCACTCCCCTTCTCTTTTTTCTTTCATTTTTCTCTCTTGTTTGGCCTTGTCGGAGCAAGTCGTCGGCCACCGGAGCATCGCCGCCGGCCACCGTGCCTCCCCGTCGACCACCACAGCCCCTAGCCTCAGCCTTGCCCCTGTCTGACCCTTTCTCTCTCTTTCTCTCCCTTTTTCTCTCCTGGAATAGGACCGTCGTCGCATCAGAACCCCACCACCGCGTCGGAGCTCGAACGGCCGAGCTACTGCCACTATGACGTCACCGACGTCCGTACGTCGCCGTACATCACCGTCCGTACGGTCCGTACACCGTCGCCGGGAACGCCGCCGCCGGTTCCATTGTTCACCAGTGATCGGCCGCCGTTCCCCGCCGTCGTGACCTTGGATTAAGTGAGTAAAATTCCTAAACCCGGATTGGGACTGATAGTGCATTTTTCTGGACTGGTTTAGGTATTATCGGTGTATTTTGGACTGGCTTAGGTAGTATTAGTGTATATTTCAGATTAGGTTAAGGACCAATTAGTAGAAATTATTATCGAAAAAATTTAGTGGATTAATGAGAATTATTTGGGGAGATTAATTGGATTAAATGACCAATTTAGGAGCCCATTAGAAAAATATCGGGTATATCCGGATTGACTGATTGTATGTAATTCGTGCTTAATTGTGATTGATTGCGTACTACCATGTCGTATGTTGTGTGGCTGATTTTTGCGGAGTGCGATTGGACTCTGTTTAGCTTGCAGTTAATTATTGAATTGTGAATCGCACGTTGGGCCACACGGTATTAATTTGGCCAATTGAGCACGTGTTGTGATATTGAGCGTTTGAATTTCATTAGTACTCATGGTGCATTACATTGCATAACATGGACAAGTATTGTGTATGCCAAGAGTGAGGCATGTGATGAAATTGTGCGAGAATGCGTGTCTGCCATGAGTACGTGATCACCAAAAATACCCTGAAGTGTTATACGCTGCGTTCAAATAATAATGAGTTGTATGATCATCTAAGGACCTTCGGATCGTGACCTTCGGGTCGATACCGTCCTCATAAACTTTGAAGCAGGACGATGCCCGGTACGCCCGGAAGACGACCATCCTCATGCACTTTGAAGCAGGCTCTGGTTCGTAAGGAGATCAATGTTACGCCCCATGCACTTTGAAGCAGGCTAGAGACACTGGGCCAGATCGATTGCTGCGCCTCATGCACTTTGAAGCAGGCTAAACACACCTGGACGTGAAAAATTGATGACTCGAGTCATAATAAATAATAAATTGAGCGATTGGCAATGTGCCAGTGTGGGCCAGTGGGCCGGAAAATGCATATGACATGTCGACGACATTTGCATGCATGAACATGCATGGACTGGCATGCGAGTGTGTGAGACTCGGTGCATGAGCATGTGATTGGCGTACGTATGACTATGCGTGCCACGTATGTGCCGTGATTAATATATATTGAACTGTCTAACCTGCAGGATCAGAGAATTATTTGATTGTTGTTGTGTTATGATTTTTAAGTATTTGTTTCCAATTAGGAGATTGCATGCTAGCTTAACCTAGGTTTAGGGGTTGAACTCGCTGAGATTCGTCTCACGGTTGTGTAAATCGAAACTTTTCAGACTTCCAGTCGTGAGGATGGAGAGACCACCGACTCTTTTTGGGATTCCTGTACAGATCCGGCAGCATACCAGTACCTACCCCTCAGGTAATGGGAAAGCTTTTGTGAGGTACCGATCAGAAGTGGTTGTGAATATAGGCGAGTATTTTTACCAGAAGTAGGAATACGTGGCATGGTGCCATCGGGATGCTGATGGAAATGAGGGAGAGCCCCTTAGGACCTTTGATATCCCAATCGATAGTATTGGACTGTTGCACCCAATTATAGCAGATGGTGAGGTGATCGATCCAGAGGCCACAACCGAGTAGATGAGGTAGGAGGAAGAGATGGATGAGGAGCCTAATGTACTAGCAAAGGACCCCAAGCCGATGGATGAGAGGAGAATGACGAACCCAAGGCTACGGAGCAGGACGTAGAAGAGGACGGAGAGGTGGCAGAGTTGAGATCAGATGAGGAGGGATTCGAGCTTTACCTTGATCCGGAGTTGGAGTCGGACTTCGAGGATGAACGAGCCCAGGCGATGGATTCGGAGGAGTCAGGGTCTAGTGAGGATGCCTCCGAGGAGTTGTCAGAGGATTCTTCCGAGTCATCCGATCCTGATTGGGAGCCCTAGGGTTGCCCTGTGTCCTTAGCTAGCAGTGAGGGCCGTTACTTTTTGGACTGTAGCCCTCTTCCCAAGTTTTAGCTTGACTCCTTAGCCGCTTACCACTTTTTGACCAAGTGCCTACTGATCATGTGTAGCTTTTTGTTTGTACTTGTAAATATTGTACAAATTGGTTTTTAATAGTAATATAAATGTATAATTATTTTCTACGATGGTGTTTGATGTATAGCTATTCTTGGCTCATATTGTAGTTGTCTGGGTTTTGTTTATTTAATACTTCCGCTTGTGCTTGATCTCTGTGTGGGCGTGGGTCGGCGACGCTTCCTAGGACATCATAGTTTATCGACCAAGGTAGGGATGTTGTGTGCCGTAGGGTATGGGGCGTGACAAACATCAAGACCATGAGAGAGCATGTGAGCAATATTGAGCAACTCGGAAGAAACTGATAAGGTTGGTGTGCAAAAGATGTACCATGAAAGCCAACATAGAAGAAATGCAACATGCTCGTTGGAATGAATTTCTCCTTCAAACTTAGCAAATTAGTTCATAAATTCATCATAAAAAAGGTTGCGAGAGGTTGAGTTTTGAAAAGACAAACATTCAAGGACCTCCTGACCCCAAAACTTGACAAAAGGTGAAAGGCCCGTTAAGGCCCAAATATCCAAAAGAGTTATGGTTATTGGACCACAAGGAAGGAAAAAACAATACGAAGAAGGTGACCAAAAAGTGCAGAGACTGCTAATGAGACCATACTCCATTAGATTGATAGACATGGAACAGAACATCAGAGCTGTATCAATTCGAGCTGATTGCCATTTGGACTTCATCACATTATGCAAGCGTTTATACCATTGAAAAAATCTCCTATCAAAATTGGGATAAGAATTAAACCTTTAATTAGAGGTCAGTCAAGCATGAGCATGAATGTGGCCATTGTTAATGGGAAGAATCTCTTGATAATGGCGTGGGAAACATTTAGTGAACATGGGAGGAGCTGGAATGGATTTAAGATAAGGACTCAGTATAATGTGATCGTTATTAGTATCATAGTCCATAAAGGATAAAGAAATATTGCCTCTTGTCTCATAGGATTGAAGGTCATCAAGATGATTCAAGAACATAAAAGGTGATACATGAGAAAAGAAAAGAAAGTTAGATGCCACGTTTAGGGCGGAAGTGAAAAATGGAGGTAGAAGAGTATAAATAGACTCAATATGGTTACCAACTTCACCCACAATGAGGAACGTGGATAAATTTGAATGAAACAGTTCCCGCTAAAAATAATTTATTGAAAGGAAATATCAAAATAAAGAAAATAAATTTAAAAAAATGGAGGTGACTTTATTGATTAGAATTTTTCTTAAGACAACAGTTTCTTTACATCGCTTTGGAGGGACAACATACTACGATCAAATTGACCATTCTCAGTTATATATTTGTTTTTGGTACGCCGATTTTTAGCTTCGACTGCTAGTCGATATTGATGCTCAGTTTGTTTGAGTTCTTTGAGAATGGTAATATCTTTGTCAAAGTCCATCTCCAGTTGAAGCCTATGTGTGTGTTTGAATTTCCGAGTATCTCAAAGAAAGGCCAGCTTTTGTTCAATCTCCGCTTTCTGCTTCTCAAGAAGAACTTCTTCATCATCGAGTCTAGATATTTCTTCAACCAAGGCATGAAGGTTAGTCTGCCTTTCCTTTACAGTATGACTAAGCTCGTTTATGGCTTGATTATTTTCAGGATAAGGTTGATCAGAAAGAGTTAAAGACATAATTAGGGCATAATTACGTCGATGAGACTCTATCTTGCTGACAAAAGCCTTTAAGAAATCATCAAATTTAGCCTTCAGCTCAGGGGGCAGTATTTCACTAGATTCAGCACTACACAGCTCATCGAGCAACAATTTTAGTCAATCAAAAGCTGTTTGATTGCACAGAAGCATAGAAAAACCCCCACTAGAAAGGTCTAGAAGTCGCAACAGTTTATCTCTGATATTTTCAATGGCCATCTTCCTTGAGGAAGCTACATTTGAAGTGAAACCCAGTATGTGAGAAGCCTCGTCTAGCATGCGCCTAGTTTTCAAGAGAGATTGTGGAGAATTTCTTTCCTCAGTATAAGGAAGTGAATGACTCGAAAAAGGTTGTGTCGAAGGAACAGTAGCACTCTGTACTAAAATAAAAGCAGTGGCCAGGGACAAAATTGAACTAGAAGGACTAACTTTAGTAAAGTGGATAGGGAAACCAGATGTGATGTAGCTATCGATGGGTTGAGTATTGGTAGTTGTCCCAAGTTCTGCAGTTGCTAAGATTGGTGGTACCAAATCGTTTAAAGATCCTGAAAATAGAAGGAAATCAGTAGTTGAGACATATAGTAAATCATAACATACCATTATTATAACACAAAATACCTTGTTCTGATGTTGTAAGGAGTAATATGGGCAGATCAACAGTAGCAACCTCAATCTCAAGATCAAGGTCAACAGAGAGTCCTGCTATATATATTGCCAATAATGAATTGCCGAAAAATTAATCACTTTGCGTTGAATAGGAAGAACAAATAAAGAAGGGTACAATAAAAATATACCGTTTGAATTATCTTCAGGTTGGGTGAAATTGATCTAAGAACCTGAAACCTCTACAGAATTGGTAGTGGCCATAGAAGAGGAGGCTGATGTAATTGAAAGGTTGAGACATTTTCTTTTGATCAACGCAGCAAGTGATTTTTCATCTACGTTCTCAATAGACTGACTAGATGATGGAGATCCTGTAAGAACAAGTATCAGGATTAAGAGGTAATGTGGAAATTATATGAACAAAGAAAAGACTGCAGTAAATGGATACCTTGTACCGAATTAGATTTTTTCTTGAGAAGAGGTGTGTTATCATCGACTGGGGGTTGATCCATTGCGGTAGCATAGTATAATCAGGTTCGAATAGGAACACCTTTTGAGGGAACCACTTTCTTGGAAGAAATTATCGACTTAGCCTTAGGAATTTTGGTTTGTGTTCCCTGAGTTATCCGCAATTGTCCTAATTCAGAATTTGGAGCATCTGGTCCCATGGAAATGGCTTTTTTACCTTTTCTACCTTTACTCCTTGGCTTAAATATACCTCCTGCTATTTTAGTCAGCATGGTTTGAGTAGCCTCCTCATAAGGGCTTTCAAGACAGAAGGAGAGCCACCAAGAAGTCCATGCAAGAGTGCATCCAGGCTTAGGTTCAAAATCGTCAACATCAGGAGCGAATTTGGCTTACACAAGCCGAGTAATTTCAGCACAGCATACAAAGGGAGCATCCTTCTTAAAAGGATATTTTTGTTTAGCCATGTTTGAAAATTCAAGGGAATAAGGAATTGGCATAGGAATAACCTGAACTAAACCAAATTGCCTGGCGCAGTACTGAAGAGAATAAATTTCAAAGCAATGATAAAATTTACCTTTCCGGGACAGCCTTAAAGGAAGGTCCACAAGAGTAAGGATGCATAGCTAAAAGTTAGTTGAATTAGGGCAAGCTATCGAATCAAACAAGTAATTGAATTCATTTGTATCATAAGCAAAAAATTCAATTTCATTCGAGTGAACTGTCAAGAGTTTATAGAGGTAAAAGGAAAAAGGAGAAAGATCCTCCGAGATACTTAATGAGGAATAATTAAGTAAATGACATCCAAGGGGAGGAGTTGTTGGTGACTGAAATTCTGGAAAGGAATGGTGACAAAAGGTGTGAAAGGTGTGATTGGAAAGAAAAGGAAAATAATGCACCATCCAACATTGGAGTATCCAGAATGGCCCAAATAAAGTACCTTCATCTTTGGAAGTCATTGATAAAGATGCATGAGTTATTCCTCTATACAGAGTAGCTAGGATTAATGGTGCCAAAGCGAGTATTTTACCAACAGCAAGATTAGCTGCAAGTGGTAAGAAGTCTTTGGAAATTTTCAATGTGAGAGCAAAGAAAACATATTTAGATAGCTAGAAGAGGAGGAAACAAGTATGTTCGTCAGGGGTTATTGGCTTGATACTATGAAAATATGTTTATAGAAATCTACCATAAGCAAGATATTTATCAAGGATAAAAGGTGTTGATAGCGAAGCCATGTCACTTACGGGGGTCCTAATCGGAGGAAAATTAGTAATAGCATACATGTCCAAAAGAGTAACAGGCATAGGGTCCTAGAGAAAAAATAAACAATTGGTTGAAGGAGACCATAAACTCATGGCAGCACCCAAAAGCCCTAGATTTAAATCATATGAAAGCATGCTGACCTCTAGAGCGATATCAATGCCAGCTCTCATTTAGGCACGGCGAGTGGTTATGTCTCCCTTTAATCTCACGTACCAGTGGTGAAAATCCATTTCAAGAGAAGAAAACCCCCCAAAATCGTGAGGTTTCTAGAAATTAGATGTCTGCAACGGAAGATTTCTGAACAGGAAGAAGTTCTCCTACTCTCTTTAGAAAAAAAGGGACGAAGAGAAGTGGGAATCTAGTTATGAATGTGAAAATAAGGACCCAGAATAAGTTGGTCGAAGGATTCATCTACCAAGTGCAATAGTTGAAACTTACAGTTCGGAGACTCTTGATCATCACGTAGTTGATCGAATTTCTCAATATGTGATGCAGGAGAATATTTGCGGGCTATGAATGTAGACTGAATGAGAAAGCTGAAAGAAATGAAGGAGTGTAAAACTGAGAAGAAAACCTAGAATTGAAGAAGAAGGTGGAAGGTCAAAAGTTACGATTTTTTTCGCAAGGATACGATGTTTCAAGTGATTTGCTATCATGAAGATCTGCTAGGTCATAAATGATCGAGATGACGTGTCAAAGTAAAGCGAAGCGTTTTATGAAGGATGAGCAAATACAGGTTACGAGGCATTAAGATTAAGATTATTCAGATCAAAATTTGTTTTAAAAAAATTACATAAAAAGAATTAATTTTTTTTAAAAGGGGGCATATGTTGACACCTGAAATTAATTAGGGTTGTCGACGCTTAGGATAGATGAATAAAATGACAAGAGATGACGTTGCCTGTACTAAGATGATTCATGTGAGACAGCTGGTAAATACTGGTGATCATAAGCGGGAAATTTGAAATTCAAATAAATGTGGACCAAAAGTGCCGAAGGTATTTTCATCGAGGACGTCGACAAGTAGAAGAGTGAATGCCAAGCTAAGAAGGATTCGATGAAGGCCTTTGCTCCAGAAGAGTAGGTATCAAACCAGGAAAGACTGGACTAAAAGTGCCAAAGATATTTTTCATTGAGGGCATCGATAAAAAGGATGATGGGTGTCAAGTCAGAAAAGCTCAACGAAGGTCCTTAATTCCGGAGGACTGGTGTCAAACGAAAGAAAGCTCGATGACGGCTACCATCCCGAAAGACGGGTGTTAGATGGAGAAAAGCTCGATGATGGTTACCATCGTAGAGGACAGGTGTTAAACGAAGGAAAGCTCGATTATGGTTATCATCCCGAAAGATAAGTGTCAAATGAAGAAAAGTTCAATGACAATTACCGTCCCGAAGGACAGGTGTCAAATGGAGAAAAGTTCAATGACGGTTACCGTCTCAAAGAACAGGTGTCAAATGGAGAAAAACTCGATAACGGTTACCATCTCAAAGGACATGTGACAAGTAAAGAAAAGTTCGATGACGGTTGTCGCCTTAGAGAATAAATGGGCTCAATGACGATTGTCATTCTAGAGAACAAATAGGCTCGATAATGATTATCAATTCAGAAGATAAAAGTGTTCGGTGACAGTAATCATGCTAAGGACAGATATCAGCACAGAGAAAGCTCAAGAGCGATTATCACTTCGTACAAAAGATAAGATCGATAGCAGTTGATAAATAGGTGTCGTTAAATGAACGGTGAAGATGAAATCAACGATGGGCATCGGATACAATGCCAAGAACGGTTATCAAGTCTGCATTATAAATAGCATCTAATTATCAATAGAAACCCCCCGGCATATCACAAAAACAAATGTTGTCTTTTATCTTTACTTCCCAGTTTTGCACTTTCAGTTTCCATAGTTGTAGTTGTTTAGGTTCTTAGTTAGTAGCTTTACTATATTATGTCAATGAACTTTGGACGCCACCAATAATTGGACAGTTTCGTCTAAATATTCTGTAAAAAATTAAGTTCGTTATTCACGTTTGGATTGCTCCTATCCGGAATTGGATCTAGAACCCAGCCTCCTTTCATTAAAAGCCAAAGAACGACATTCGGTGAATTATATTTCGTCGCGAGAACATTTCCGACGAAACATATAGCAATAAGCTCGGCGAGGGAGGTTTTGGTTCCGTCTATAAAGGAAGAACAGTAGGGGGCATCGAGGTCACGGTCAAGAAGCCTAAAGACATGCACGCATCTCTAATAATGGGCGATTTCCACCATGAACTTGAAGCTGTGATGAGACTTCACCACAAAAACGTGGTGAAGCTCGATGGCATATGTTTAGAGACTAGAATACCCTTACCGGTATATGAATACATTTTGAATGGGACCCTCTTTCAACACATCCATTAAAATGCGTCAACCATCTTGAGATCATGGAAAAATCGATTTAGAATAGCCGTTGAAGCTGCTCTTGCACTCATGTATATGCATTCCTGCGCAGAACCTCCAATCATTCATGGCGACATCAAGTCAATGAACATACTTCTGAATCAAAACTACTCAGTAAAAGTGTCAGATTTTGGAACTTCAGTGCTTATATTGCCAAATCATAATCATATTGTAGCCACTGAAGTACAAGGCACATTGGGCTACATCAATCTAGAATATTTAACCATCGGTGTGCTAACAATTAAGAGTGATTTGTACAGCTTTGGAGTTGTCCTCGTGGAGTTGCTCACGGGAAAGTTGCCTACAAGTTTTGTTACTAAGTTCAGAGTGCCAATCAATATTATCCTTTGTTTCATCTCTTCCGTGAAGGACGAGACACTCTCTGATGTCATAAACTTTGAGGGCGCTAGTGAAGATGAAATGGAGAGAGTAGGAATGGTTGCTGAGATTGCAGTGAAGTGTTTGCACCAAAGCGGTGCAAAGAGGCCAGCAATGAGGGAAGTGGCTGAGCAACTCGCAAGGATTAACCTTGAGCACGACGGCTCAACAGTTGAAGAAAACAATGAACATACCAAACGCAAAATGGATGAAGAAAACCTCTACTCCCATGCGACTTCAATTACTTGCGAGACCAGCCAACGTCAAGGTCTCTTATATTATCTGTGAATGGATTCAGCTAGTTCTAGCATGTGATGCATTTATTAATATAGTAACATGTCTATTAATCGTCCACCAGGACTTCTGTCACACCCCGCACCCTCCGGCACGCAACATCTCTCGCGGAGGTCGAATTTGAGTGCAACGTCCCAGGACGCGTCGTCGACTCAACGCCACGAACAGAGCACAGGACACAAGCGGAAGCAAACTTAAACACCCGTACAAATCATTCACGAGACCAAGGGTAGTACAACAATAGGATCACAAAATAAACACTTGCATTGATATGGCAAACATATACAATATTCATTTACAGCCCACGCTCAAAAGTCAAAAGCGGGTCAATGGCCACCACCATCAAAAGTGGGTATATGGCTCGGCGGTTAGGCACTATATTTAGCCGGGCTCGTCCCAAACGTATCAGTACGCCTACCATCCTCAAGGCTAGGGGTCTGAAAAATTGGGTTTCAATAACAGTGAGAATAAATTTCAACGAGTAGGTTCTCTAAACCTAAGCTAGGCTAACATACAGCTCCTGACGAGTACCAAACAACACACAGTCTAAACCATAAATGACTTAGGCCCTCGGGCCCAAATCCAACACTTAACTGATCCTGCAGGTTAGGCACTTTATAAATAAGAGCATTAATGGCACAGAACTCAATCACGGCACATATACGCATATCATTTAGTCACAATGCATGTCATGCATATGCTCGTGCTCACACTCATGCTCTTGCCTCATCAATGCATTATCGCACACGTGCATTCTTGCACACTTGCCATTTACCAAATTCACCGACCCGCGTAAAACGCATCAGGTCTGACTCGCGCAACAAGCATCAGGTCTATCACTTCGAGATCAATCTCTGGCCCGCGTAAAACGCATCAAGCTCATGACACATAACTAGCGTAAAATGCATCAGGTTTGGCCATCTTCCAGTAGTCCAGGCATCGTCTCGCGTAACACGCCTCAGGATGGGTTCAATAACCCACGTTAAACTCATCAGGGATTTATGTGATCATACATTCACAATCACCAATTATTATCTGAATCCCGCGTAAAACGCATCATGGCATTTTAGGTGATCACATGCTCATGCCGTTCGTGCACTCACGCATAATGCACATGATATGCCCATACTCAGTATGCACACACAGGGCCACAATGTCACACTCGGCATTCGTGAATTCCCCACTGGGCACTCAACTTGATTTGGATACATATTCAATTCGCGTCTCAATATGATCAATGAATCAACCAATCCAGATCAACCACAACATAGAGTTTAGCACCCAAATTCACGCAATTAAGCACTAAAACCACACATGCCGATTGCCTACCAAACAATTCATAATTTGGCCATGCCAAGCACATCACAGAGCATCATACAATCACATTCAAGCCACATTTAATTATGCATCCTCTCGGGTCAATCACTGTTTTTAAAGTAATTCACTCTAAAACCTCAAATAGTCAATTATGGCCCGAATCACCCCGATACTAAACCAGCCACAAACAGTCCATCTTAGGCCATCGAATCACTTCTCGATCATTCCATTAGACCACCAAAACCGCCATGAAAACAGCCACCATTTGCATCACAATTTTCACTCGCCAACTCCACAAATTTTGCTCGAATTAATGCGCCCAAGCTCAGCCACCATTCAACACACCATAGACCACTAAACCTCGATTAAAACATCACGCTAGGCCACCAAAACCACCATGAAAACAGCCGCCATTCGGTCTTCAATTTACAACCACTAAATTCACATTTTCGTCCAATTTGAGGCGCCTATGCACAGCCACTTCACAGCACTATACGGGTCATTAAACCTCAACTAAATCATCACACTAAGCCTGTAAAATAGCCACAAGATCAGTACGAAAACAGCCACCATTTAGCCCACAAATTTCACTCTCCAAAACCACAATATTTGTCCAAATCGCAACTCCCATGATCAGCCACCACGCAGCACGTTATGGACGGCCAAACCTCAGTCAAATTATCATTCTAGGTAACCAAATGCACCACAAAATCAGCCCCTAACAGCCTCTACAAGCTAACCCCTAAATTACCCTAATTTAACCCCTAAAACTCATCTAGAAACGCACAAAAGCCTAACTAGGGTTTAGGGTCGAACTCACTTGTAATCCTAAGCTTGAAATAAGGCTGAACCAGCAGCAAGGGTGGTTGGACAGCGGCGGGGCAGTGGCGGCGTTGGGCGGCCTTCTTGGCGGCACGTGCGACGGCAGTTCGCGAACGGCGGCGGTCCTAGGAGGAGGCTGGTCCCGTGGCTGAAAGGGGGAGGAAGAGAGAGAGAGACGGCTGAGTGGTGTTAGGCGAGGTGGTGGTGGCGGCGAATCGGCTTCGGCGGCGGCGGAGCTCCTCCGGCGAGCTTTGCCTGTCACGGCCAAACAAGAAGGAGGATGAAGAGGAAGGAGTTGTCGTGGGGGAGAGGAAATGGCCAGCTGAAGTGGTCAGAAAATCAGAGGAGAGAGAGTGAGTATATAGACATTGCAAAGTGAGGTTGGTGAACTACTTTCCCACTTGGACAATCTAGCCCCTAATCTAAGGGCTTGAATAAAAACTAACAAAAATATCTAGGGGCACAATTGACCGTTATTTCTAACATTATTGGGCTGAAACAATTAATATAAAAACCCTAAAATAATTCCCAAATAACCCCAAAAGTCGGAACCCTATAATTAGGCCTAGGGGTAAAACGGTAATTTTTCGGTCCTGGGTCAAATTTTCAATTTTTTACTCTATCGATCCCAAATATGCGTGGCCACCTAAAAATAACGTCGTCCTTGAAAAATAGTCGCGCATGCCCACGAAAATCGACACCGAAGTCCAGACTAAATTCCACGATCGATTTAACTCAATTTGCAGTTTTAGCGTCTCTCACTAACGGGTGGCTGTTTAGGGGTCACGCGTATCAACCTAGGGCTACTCGAGTCATGACGGTCTCGATTTTCTAGAGAACGTGAGGATTTATCGCTAGTCCCAAGGGTCGCGGTTATACGGTATAGTTCGGGATCGTTCGCCACACGCACTCTCGGTCGTGCGGAATCACCCGCTATTCGATCGTACGTCATCGGTCAAACCAAATCCATCATCATTCTCGGGCCGGCCCATATTAGTACAAAATATTCCCTCGTCGCTTCTCGGAATCGGACTCAATCCACGGTCGAGTTCTTGGGTCCACGTACCGTTTTCCTAGTTAGCCATTCCCTAATGGTCAGTATCCCAAGAATGATCAGTTCCGGGCAAGACTTACTAAAACGAAACGAGAATAATCGTCTATTTCATTAATCCAGGTAACGGGCGAATTTCAAGACGTTACAACTTCTATGGTTGAATGTGTAATCTGAATATACGTTTGCCATTTTCTAGAGACTTATATTTGTGCAAGCATATGTGCAAGTTTGAGTGTCACAATCTAATATAATATCTGTAATGTTGTGGATTGAAGTAGAATTATGGGAGGCTGACATACGGCCATTATGTCATTATCATAATCTCTCTTTCCGTTTGTCTCTCTTCCTTTTCTTTTGTTCCTTACATATTATAATAATAGGTCAGACAATAAAATCTACTCACGCCCCTTTTTTTTTAATCTTTTCTTTCCTTAATCTAATCCCAATTCACTTTTTATGGCAAGTGAAAGATAATAATTGTTGGCGAAAAAGAAAAAAATAGGCCAGAAAAGGTATCTACTTTTATTCATTTTTCCATTTTTGTAACTTGATCTTAATTTGATATGATGGAAAAAAAAATAACATCTCAATTCACTTTACTTTCGCATTATTTATAGTTCATTTAATCTAATTTCAGTTTAGATGTTAAATAGGAGTGAGAGGAGGAAAGACAAACCAATTCAAAACTCACAAAATACCATGTTTTCCGGTCAAATCTATCATATTCTGAGCTCTATATTATTATTGACATCTAAATTTTGGCGATCCAGTCATTTGTTCGTTGCATAAAAAATTAGGGATCGATCCCGGTCTCTAGACAAAAAATTAGTTAAATTTCATATAGATTAGGAGCATTTGAATTAGTATTTAGGCTCATATAGTTGCATTTACATTGGACTGGCGACGGATAGACTTGAATGAGTGATTCTGAACATAACTGGACTAAGCCTGCGGTGGCCGAAATTATGTGTATCAAGTTAGGAAAATTTGATGAAAATTCGAAGCAAAAAAGCTTGATATTATCAAGATTTTGGTCACATAGCAAATAAGAAAGAAGCAATCGGCATAATTCCCGTGATATTTGTGAGATCAATTATTTGTGGGAATAAATAGTTGAGAGCAAGATTTAGTCAACAAAGAAAATATTTGATTGAAAAGAAAGAGGAAAGAAAATATGCATGCGTCCAAAGATTTGTCGGTGAAAAAAATATATGAAAGCAGGGGGGGCGCGGGGCGCTTCACTTCACGGGGGGAAGAGCAGAGAGGAGGCCACACAATTAAGAATACACGGCCACAATTGAAAGAAAAAGGAGAATGCAGAAATTTTCTTCTCGTTGACTCGCGTCTTCACCTTCACCATCATCATCCACTAACCACTTAAATATCCATCAACCACGAAGAGGCTACCACTTCTGCACAACAGAACAAGAACCAACCATTGGAGTAACAGGGACACGTTGACGACAAAGAGTCCACAATACGAAGAGTACATCCAAAGAAGTCAATCCCTCTGCGATGGCCGATCGTGTCTCTTGGCGCCTGACTTCCGCACCTTCTCTTGTCACACCACCACCTCACACTCTCGAGTCACGCGGCCGCTGCTCAACACCCCCCATTCAGTGACGACCAGCAACGTCGAGTCCGCTTCTGACGACACAGCAAGCCCTACGAATTCACAACAGTTTGCTAACTTTCACGTCCAAACTTTGGTCCGATTTTGCAGGTTTTCCCGTGACCGAAAAGCCATTTCCCTGGTGCCTACTCCACGTCGCTCCTTGGTTAGCTACAAATTCTGTGACCCTCTCACCGTCGAACCCTCCCTAGCCGAGTCACACCGCAGGCTACCATTCATCAAGTCCTGCTATGATCCGCCAGTCTAACGCCTCCACCGGTCCACCACCGTTGGCCACCACACGTTCCGCAATCGTGATCTGGAGTCAAGTTCAAATTTGGAACATATTCACAAATTAGGTAAGAAACTTTATCCGATATTGTTTCAAATATTTAAATTCTTAATTTGAGTGATTTTGTTATCTTTGGTTGGTCAGTAGATATATTTGAATGATACATGACATATCCGCAAAATTCCAAAAGATATCCTAAGTTAGGAAATTCCTAACTTAACAACGTATCGGGACGACTATCCGAACTCAACCATAAGATATGATACTCAGCGGCACGGAAAATCTTTATTTTATCCATAACTATTTGGATACAATAATAGATTTTATTTTGTTCCCAAATTTAAACGAATAGCCTTCAATCAATATCCATAAGCACATGGATATGATCGTCGGTTTATATCGTTTCCCTAATTCAAAGATGATAAAACAAATCTTGTGGATCGCGTGGATTGGTTTTGATCGTGGTGGTTATATGTCTGTTTGATTTATTTCCTTTAAAAAGAAAATCCCAAAAAAATATTAGTTAGGTTTTAAATTAGAAACATTGCATGTTCAGGGTATCCTAAATATATCTTGAAGATAGGACATTTTTCTGATTTAAATTGGGATTTAGGGTAGTTTATTTCCTAGTTTAAATTAGGGATTATTCTAGTCTTAATAGATTATTTAGGATATTTAATTATTTCGAATTTTCATAAAAATACCCAAAAAGAGTCGCTTTAGGATATATTAAATTATCTTCTCTAGAAGAGATAGCATGTTATTTTAGGCGTTTTTTTTATTATTCCGAATTTTAATGAAAAATACCAAAAATACATCATTTGCCCGTCATTAGCATTAGGTCATTTCATTACATGACATATAGTTCGCATACTAGGTTTAATTAATTGTATGTTATATTTCGCATGTCATTGCACTTAGGTTAGTTTCATTTAAATAAAGAGAAAACCCTAAAGAACACATTGATTGAAGTGCTTGTTAATTAGAAATCATAATCGGACTGTCCGTGTGATTTTCTAACTAACAGTGCAAATGTTTACATTGCTAAAAGGTACATTATTCTCCTAAGCTAGTAATTTATTTACTACTTTCTTTATTGGGTGTTAAATTGGTGGATTACGCACTCACATGATCACCTCACATGTTAGCATCTAAGTAATAAAATGGATCCAGACTGTCTACTCAAACACATTTTTTGAAAAGAAAAGGTACCGAAAGAACGTTAGATTAGCTCTGGCGTAACCAAGTTCCCGAACTTAAAATCTCTTGTTCGTAAGAATAAAACATATATTCCTATATTTTATTTGTATTTCTAATCGATCCACCGCAAATAGATTAGTAGCAACTCCAGCATGAAAACATTTGCATGTTAAGAACTTAAAATCTAAGTCACGAATTGGTAGGACTTGGGAGGGCTCAAATTATGTTTAGACTTAATAATCCATTAGCCGAACCCCTAGGTGGCCTACACTCGCGGGAGGTGAGGTCGTGACAATTATTTTAGTTAATTTTAACAAAAAGTTCTTATCCAAAACCATATGAGAGGATCACAAGATCAAGGAAGTAGAATCAGGGAATTTACTTGATAATAACTTTATTGTAGAACACAGTCTTTAAAAAATCAAGAAATAAATTTTAAAACAACAAAGCTAGATATACAATCTGCCATTTAAGATGAAAGAAGTTATGTACCTAAAAACTACGAAGAAAAACACTGGCGAGCCAGTGATACTTAACCTACATTAAAGGCGTTAGAAATAAGAAGTATTTTTTGTTCTTTCTACCTAAAATTTACAAATTTATGGCTTAGATTCTATTAATTTTTAAGTCATTGACCGCTGTCTTGTATAATATCTTAAACGATATTGTAAAAAGCAGTTTCAATAATTTTCTAGCAAATAGTCTTGAACTAAATTGATAAACAGACAAAAACTATACTTTTGATTGATTTGCAATTGTAATTTGAGCGTGACATTTTTTTTAAGATTGTTCCAGAAGAGAATCTCTTATCAAAAGATTGGAAATAAAAAGTTACTATAAAATAATGGGAGAAATACTAAAATAGTAAGAAGATTTTGTAATCCCCGTGCTAAGAATGCATTTGGGAGAGCTTTTATCCAATGCTTTATACAAGTGCAAATTATTTTTGACTAAATAGTTTTCATAAAGGGTTTCGCTTTTTTCGCTCTTTATTTGACTTCAACATTCCTTATTATAACATTTTGACCATGTCGTCCCTTACGTGGCGCACCTTTTAGCATTATTCTTCTGTTTTTATTCGGTCAAATGCGCTGTCCCTCTCATTTTTTTCTTTTTTTCTTTTCTCGCGAGTCCCACTTTTCTTGGTTTTTCCCTCACTATTCCGTCTTTTTACATTTTTCGCTTTAGACAAGCCTCCGAAGCATGTATATAGACTCTAGAAGGAGGATTGGTAGAAGACAGATTGAGCCAAAAGTCCCAGAACTTTGATGAAAAGCCGAAGCTCTGAGTATTGAACGCGTTGCACAACTTCGCAGCGTCTTCCCAACTCCCTCACTTCCTCTGTGTCTAAAAACATGTGCTCTCTTCAACATGACGTCGAACTCCTCCCCGATTCCCCTTGCTAACTCCTCTGATCCCCACACCAGCTCCCTCACCTGCACTTGTTCCCCTGCACCATTCGCTTCCACGTTCCTCCTTAGCCTCGAGAGGATCGGTGCGACATCAGTGAGGACAACATGGCTGGCGTCGAGCTGCCGTGAGCCCATGGAGGCCAGCGGATCTGACACTGAGCTAGATGACGTTCTTGCCGGTGAGAGGGAATGAGTGGAAGCGAGCTCTGTTGGATAGCCACTCGGAGAGGACGAGGGAGGAGTCCTCGAGCCAGGATCCGGTAAGGGGACCACCGGTGACCTAATAGTAGACATTGTCTTGTTCGAGGACGTGTATCAGTGTCCCGCGACTTCGATCTCCCTCGTCGTCATTAAACCTTGTGTTTGCGAGCTGCTTCAGCGGGATTTCGTCAGTTATCTGTACATAGGAACTAGCATTCAACTATTGTCGGGGACTCACAAGAAGCATTCAACTTAGCATTGCATTTGAATGTTTTTTGAGAAAAAATGGAAGATGACGAGATACCAAGGGCGTGTCCGTAGCGAAAAAATGGAGAAAAGGGAATAGAGGGAAACACTATTGTCGGTACGAAACTAAAGGCGTGGAAAGATGAGAATAAGAAGGAAAGAAAAGGAGAGAAAAAAAAAGAGGAGCAAATAAAAAAAGAGAAAAACGTTAAAAGGGGGGCCATGCAAGGATAAAACGGTCAAAATGTTATAATAAGGAGTGTCTAAACCAAATGAGGAGTGAAAAAAGCGCGACCCTTCATAAAATGCAAATAGACTAGGATTTTCTGCAAAGCAATTTTCAAAATGAAAGAGAGAGTGGAGAGGATTGAGGAAACCCACCCTACTGGAAGCAATTGGAGCCAACAAGGATCGAACTATCAAAGAGACCAAGCAAGGCGATGCCAAGGTCACGCAACCTCGGACGACCCAAGCAAGCTGATGCTAAGGGTCTTGTGACCTTGGGCAGCTAGGCAAGGCAACGCCAAGGGTCGTGCAACCTCAGCGGCCCAAGGGTTGCGTGACCTCAGTGGCCCTCCCCTAGGCATTTGAGGTTGAGCAGCCCCAGTCGAGGGCAACCGAGTTCGTGCGGCCCAAGTGTCGCCTTGCCTAGGTCACACAACCTTGGTCGATGGCCGCTAGCAGCAGCCTAAGGCAACATCAGTAAGATCTAAGCTCACCGATGACAACGAGTGATGCCGACCAAATCTGCACAAGAAAGTGAGGGTAAGGGTATAAATGGCACTTGAAAAATTTAGTGAGGGCAAAGTTGGAAAAAAAATTCATTAACCCTAAAAGCCGCGTTCCGAAAATGCTAAATGCCAATGTTTGGTAGGACTTGCATGGGGCTAAGCGATTTTGGAAAAGTTAACTTTGTATCACAAGTATTTGAGAATACTAAACCAAACACCTCAACTTTGGAAGTTTGGCAGTTTGGCAGAAAGGCTTTGAAAGTCCAAAGTCGTTAGAGATTACTGAAGGCTAAAATTCTAGTCAAATGTAAAAGCATCCAAGTGTGTTTCAGCTGGATGGTTTTTTTCCACTAGCTTTTCTTGTAGTTTACCTTCGAGTAATGCATCTTTGCTCATTTTCTGTAGCTCCCTTTCATACCAAGTCACCACAATGCTGGGCACTCTGGTAGCTCTAATCATCTGTTGGCACATATAAAAGAATGTCAGTTAATGGCCGATTTCTATGTAAGTCGAGCATATTTTATGATGAAGATTAGCATTATCATATGCGTTGCCAATTATAACTCTTACGGCGCATCAACCGCTTTGTATATTTGCCCTTGATTGATTGTCAAAATCAGCATATCCAACGCACAATTCCAAGTCAACTACTTTTTTATATTTGTTTGGAACTACAAATGACAAATGTACTCTGCGATGCTAATCTTATTTAACCAAATACTGCAATATATTACTAGAAATTTTTTGAGATTGCTGCAATTTCTTTTGATGATTTTAATACATCTTTACATGACAATAAATATGGTTATGGATTGGGTACATGTCAAGTCTACACGGAGAGTATACAATATTTTCTAATATTCATAGAAGAGGACTACTTCTTTTTTAAACATTCGAATGTCATTATATCTGCAATATGAGATGTTAAAAGGGGCTCCTTCTAGAGGATAACAGTTTACCGAGTGAAAAATAATAATAATTCTTTGCTGAGATAATCATTAATATTGTTTTCTAGTATAGACATACATTTATACTAGTATGAATTCAACCTTTCACTTTTACAAAGAATCAAGCCACTCAAAACCTATAGAAGTAGCATACTTGAACTAACAACGATCTTACTGGTGAGAACTCATTGAAATGAAAATAAGATCCGTCACATGTTTTTCATGTGTTGCTGTTGTTATACTTCACCATCTTGCTCTAAGACCGAGAGATCATATCCCATAGGATTAGTAAGAAGGCTGAGAAACACATTGTGGATGCCCTGTGCTCCTATTGCTATAGAGAATGGTCGAGCGACGACCAATTCGTGTAATGCACATTTCGTCATTGAGAAAGGTCATCCTCCGGATGAATAAAGGGGAACCCCACGACGTCTTTTCTGTATGCTTTTTTTTTGTGGCATGTTGTCTTGTTCACCGAAAGACTTCGAGACGACTTGAAGTCTTCATGCACTAAGTCGCCCATGTTGGTCACCAGGTGTTGGGCCCGGTGGTTTTAGTGCGGATCCAAGCCGTGCTTGCTTGAACTGGGTGCACAAGATCCCGATGAATTTCAACTGTTGGATGAGATCGGTCTTATATGGGGCCCACATAAATTAACGTTAGAGATCAACTAGGCTCATTACCGTGCGAAGCATGGTCCGAAGCCATCACGAAAAGGTAAAGGTCTCCCCACGTATTAATCCAAGGTGATTTCCTATGTTTAACTTTTGTTGTGTCACATATACTTTAGTTTGGTCAAGAGAGAGGGGCGCAAAAGACTTTGCATCTAATATGAAAAATGACAGCTCGAAAGGACCCTAGGATCAAAACCATTTTGGGATAACTTTTCACTCAAATTTTTATTTTACAATCTCGAATTATTAACTGAGTGATTAAACATTTAATTTGTATCCAATAAATTTTGTCACAACATCTCAAATTCATAATAGGTCTCGCGCAGCCGCATTGTTGAGGAGCTTTAGTAGATGCATATGAACAAACAAATTGCGTGCAATCGTGACATTTGTCTAAGTCGAACAATCCAAATACTTTGAATCGTAAAAAAACAAGAAGCTAATAACTTGTTTTGGACTATGTGTCAAGATTTTTTGGGTTGTGATAGCTAGTCAATTGCCCTTTTTAAAAAGATATGATTTTAATCAAAATAAAAATATGATTGTTATTCTATTCACCGCCTAAGTAGGGCCTTCTCCAAGTAATGGTCCTAATTATTACGGGAAAAGTGTCAGAAAAGTCCTAAATCTATTGCATTGAGGAAAAAGTACAAAAAAAGTCATAAATCTCAATTCAATCATAAATCTTTTAATTGAATCAATTTAGTTATAAAATTTTTCATTTTGGTACCAATTTAGTTCATCCGGTCAATTGAGGCTGGAAATCGCTAACATGGATGCTGGCTGTTCTACGTAGCACGGCACATGGCACGCCGGCACTGATTTGCACAATTTAATAGCCATCAACCAAATCCCTTTTTAAATTTTTTCCCCTTTGTTTGGAACTACTATTATGAATGTACTTTTGAATACTTATCTCATTTAATCAAATACTACTGCATTATCATTAGAAAATTCTCGAGAGTATTGCAAGATTACGGTTTTTGATGATTTTAATACATCTTTGTATGACCCTAAATATGGTCACGAGTACATGTCCAGTCTACGCGAAAAATGCAGGATATTTGTTGATATACATATAAGGGGCCTACGATTTTTCAAACACTAGAACGCGTTTATCTCTGTTATTCAAGATGTAAAAAGCAACTTCTTTTAGAAAAAAAATAGTTCCCAAAGTAACAAAAGAAAAAGATAATTCTATGTGGAGATGATCGTAATTATTTTCTTGGGAATCCCACAATTTCTCTTTTCTTTACTTTTTCTCTCACATTTTGTCGTGTTCTTCGAAAGACTTCGAGACGAATTGTAAGTCTTCCTGCATTGTGACCAAAGTCTTACCGTACTAGACATTATACGGTCGGCCACCAGGCATCGGGCCCGGACGTTTTAGTGCGTATCCCAGCCATACTTTCATGAACCGGATGCACAAAATCCCAATGAATCTCAGCAGTTAGATGATGCCGGTCTTATATGGAGCCCACGTTGATCAACGCTGGAGATCCACTGGGACTCGTCTACATGCGGAACATGTTATTAATGTTTAGGTGTAGGGTCAGACCAACAGAAAAGGGCAGGTCTCCTCAAAGGTTTAACATACAGGGACGTAATTCCCTAAAAAATCTTAATTTTAAATTTAACTTCAAATTCATCCTAAATTTTTCTTATCTAAAAAAAATCTTCGACTTTTATTGTTATCCCTTTCCATCTAATAATCACCGTTAGTTATCCAATGTGGCATTTTCACATGTGCATTTTTTTTCATTTCCCTGTACATGTCAATCCACGTCACCTTTATTTTCATTTTTTTTCTTTAGATTTAAAACTAAATTAAGATAATTCAAATTTTCAGATCTAAAATTAGATCGGAAGAAGATAGCTCCCGGATTTAAATCAAGAAAGAAGAAAAAACAAGAAAAGAACAAAATGATTCAAACAAAATCGACAGGAAGGGAGGGTAAGACTAGCTCAAACCCTTTCCATTGCTAAAGCTTGAAGAAGATGATGGAGAGAGGAGAGAGAGAAAAACTTTGGGGCTTTCGAAAAGTAATTTGACTGAAAGGGGAATTGCAGACGGACTATAGAAAGTAATATATATCTCCTTGGAATACTAGATATATTTATGAGTCATTTAAGAGCAAGAATCATGTAACAAATCTATACAAAGGCAAGTCTTGTAATCATATTGATAAGGTAAAATAAAAAAAAATAAAAACAAGCCGTTTTGTCTACTTCTCTTCCTTGAGTCATGAGAGTTGTGAGCCTTTCCACCTTTAAATTATCCTATCAAATATGGGATGTCAAGCTCTCTTTTCTGTTATGGGAATGGATTTAGCATGTTCCAGCATCTCATACCTTTATTGATATAGTAACATGTCTATTAATTGTCCACAAATACTTCTAGGGTTGAATATGTAATCTGAATATATGTTTGCCATTTGCTGTAGACTTATATTTGTACAAGCATTTGTGCAAGTTTAAGTGTCACAATCTAACATAATATCTGTAATGTTGTGCATTGAAGTAGACTTATAGGAGGCTGACATACGGCCATTATGACATTATCATAATCTCTCTTCCCCTTTATCTTTTCTTCGTTGTCTGTTTTTCCTTATGTATAATAATAGGTCAGAAAAATAATCTAATTACTTGCAAATATAAAATAATAATCATTTGATCTAATTCTTGTATTACATTTTAAGGTGATTTTTCTTTTGCTTTGTTTACGTCAATCTTCTATCACATCTTTAAAGAATCATACTTTCACTACTTTAGTTACAATATTCTAATGCTAAATACAGCTTTCTAGGGTAAATATTACAAAATCTATGAACTTAAGCGTATACGTTCCAAGAAAAAAAATAGATATTTTGATAAATAACAACTAAAATATGATATTCGAATACCATCCACTGGTATATGAGTAAAGTTACTGAGAGACTAGTAAATTTTTTTTTCCGTAAAGAGGGACTAACTAGATTTTCAATATGTAAATAAAAGAGCTAAATCGTTGGGTACATGATCGCAAAACGTTAAAAGAATTGAAAGTCCGCAATTTATATCCTCTGCATACCTAATATTTACTTTTCTCATTTGTCAATTCTCAAATATTAATATTCGCTGTCTCTATTTAAGTACTGTTTTGCTATATTGACCTAAAAATTATGAGACATTAAATCGAACACGTTCGTAAACTAGCGTTTGATATTCAGAGGATTTGATTAGCACTTAAAATTTGCCGTCATATCTCAACAGTTGGAAACTAATGCTATGGCTGCCTATCCTATGTAAAAGAGAATTTGTAAACCTACTGGCACCGTTAATATTTGTCTGTAACGGTACTGTTATGCTAGCCAAGCTCTTATTGTAATTAAGAATATCACATGATTTGTTTTTGTTTATTGTAGACATCTCATATATATTAAAAGGGCCGTGTTCCTTTTTAATTTTAGACTTTACTCGTGTAGAATTAGCATTGTCAAAAAGAAAATTTTATAAGAAATTAAATTAAGGAATCAATCATCTAATGAACTTTGAGATCCTTATAATTACGTAAAAAGGATAGACGAACATGAATACATTTATCACTTTACACTCCTGATCCTTTGTGCCGTGTGTGTGTGTTTTTTTTGGGTTGAAAATATGAATACGTGTATCAGTGATAGCGATGTGGCATGTATACGGCGATGAAGCGGCGAATATCACTACAAAAAAACTGGATTTTTGCCACGAAAATTTTCCAACGAAAAGTCAAATTCGTTGGAAATTTCCGACGAAAAACTTTTCGTGGGAAAATTCGTTGGAAATTTCCAACGAAAAAATTTTCATTGGAAAATTCGTTGGAAATTCCAACAAAAACAAATTCGTTGGAAATTTCCAACGAATTTTCCCACTAATTTCAATTTTTGGGCAATTATTTTAGGGTGTACAATTTTCGTTGGAAAATTCGTTGGAAATTTCCAACGAATTTTCCAAAGAATTAAAAAAAAACCCGATATTGTTCAGCATTTTTTGAAATTCGTTGAAAATTTCCAACGAATTTTTTTCGTTGGAAATTTCCAAAGAAAATTCCAACGAATTTCAATTTTCCGGACAATTATTTTAGTGTGTACAATTTTTGTTGGAAAATTCGTTGGAAATTTCCAACGAAAAAAAATTCGTTGGAAATTTCCAACGAATTTTCCAACGAATTTAAATTTTCCGGGTAATTATTTTAGTGTGTACAATTTTCGTTGGAAAATTGGTTGGAAATTTCCAACGAATTTTTTTTGTTGGAAATTTCCAACGAATTTTCCAACGAATTTAAAAAAAACCCGGTACTATTCGACATTTTTTTATATTTGTTGGAAAATTTGTTGGAAATTTCCAACTAATTTTCCAACGAATTTCAAATTTTTGAAATATTATTTTAATATGTACAATTTTCGTTGGAATATTCGTTGGAAATTTCCAACGAAAAAAATTCGTTGGAAATTTCCAACAAATTTTCCAACGAATTTCAAATTTTCGAAATATTATTTTAATATGTACAATTTTCGTTGGAAATTTTCAACAAATTTTCCAACGAATTTGAAAAAAACATATACAATTTCCCCACACACACAATTTCCACACACACTCTCAATTTCCCCACACTCTCTCTCACTCTCTCTCTCTCCTTCGCCTTCACTTCTCCCTCCGTCTCCCCCTCCACCTACTCCCCCGCCGCCCCCCTCCTCCTCCGACACCGGCTCCGCCGCCATGGACACCAAGCCTTCGACGCCCCCGACGCCACCAAGCCTCGTCGCCGGCGAGACGACGACGGACTTGACGGGCGGCGGCCTCGAAGCCTGCTCCCACCCCTGCTGCTACTGCTGCTGCTGCTTCTTCTTCATCTTCTTGTTGGCGCAACAGCGTCGCCGGCCATGGCGAGGGCCGAGCTCGCCATGGCCGACGAGCTCGAGCTCGCCGGCGAGGGCGGAGCTCGAGCTCGCCCAGATCTGGGCGAGCTCGGGCTCGCCCTGGGCGAGCTCCGCCCTCGCCGGCGAGCTCTGGGCGAGCTCGGCCCTCGCCGGCGGCGAGCTCGGCCCTCGCCAGCGGCGAGCTGGGCGAGCTCGAGCTCGCCGGCGAGGGCTATTTTTCGATAAAAAAAAATTGGACCAAAAAAAAATATTTTCGATGGAAAAAAACATTTCACGATTTTTCGACTAAAAAAAATATAATTTCCAACAAAAAGAAATCGTCGGAAAAAAAAATTCGTTTCCAACGAATTTAGCCACGAATTTTTTAATGAATTTTTCAAGGAAAAAAAAATTATTGCAAATTTCCAACGAAAATTGAAATTTTTCGTTGGAAAATTTTCCGACGACGAATTACCAACGAAATTTTTTTCGTTGGAAATTCCCTTTCCAAAGAATTTTTCAGAATTTTTCGTTGGTAATTTTGTCGGAAAAAAAGCGTTTTTTTGTAGTGTATGCATGTGTCCTATATGAGATGTGCATGCATGCACAATTGGTTATAACTATTTATTTAATGATGCTGTTTATTTCATGAAAAATAAATAATTTGAAAAATATTTTTGTAAAAATAATTGTTTATATCTCTTGAAATAATTAATCAATGAAAAATATTTTCGTCATCGACAAGAATTTATGTCCAAACATTTTTGTGGATGATATCTATATTTTTGGTTTACTCATTTTTGTAAATAATATAAGCGACCTTTTTTAAGAAAATATTTTCAAAATCATTTATTTTGCGCAAAACAAACGTATCCTAAGAAACAAATGATTTCTAGTGCATATGAACTAATAAATTTCTCCCTTTACCTTCCACAAAACATTGTTTCCAAATTTGGAACGACAAGGCAAAATTCAAGCATAGACATTAATTTCTGGGATGCCTAGTTTCTTTTCTGGCTTTAATTTCTTTTGTTTTTCCATCTCACTAATACAATTTTGAAGTGTGACAATATCACATCGATCTGTTTTTGGTGTTTCATTAAAAAAATTATCCTCATTAGCGCCGGTTGTCCTAAGTAGGACGACCAACATCTATGTCAACAATTTCCAGCAAAAATTGATTGAATGGACTTAATTTGTAAAACGTGAAAATGTTTAAGACTTAATTGGTCTAATTGAAAGATTTATGACTAAATTAGTATCAATGTAATATGTATAAGACTTTTGTTTTGCTGTTCTCCCGTAAATTTGGTGGTTAAAGGGAGAGAGATCCTATTTTGGATCCTATAATATAATAATAATAAATTTATGCTTTTACATTGTCCTATGACTAGACTATTAATCTTTCTATTAATTAATGATGCATTTAACCACACGTTATTAACCATCAACCAAGTCCCTTTTTCAAAATTTTTCCCTTTGTTTGGAACTACTATTACAAAGGTACTTTTGGATGCTTATCTCATTTAATCAAATACTACTGCATTATCATTAGAAAATTCTTGAGATTATTGCAAGATTATGGTTTTTGATGATTTTGATACATCTTTGCATGACCCTAAATATGATTATGGGTACATGTCTAGTCTACACGAAAAATACACGATATTTGTTAATATACATATAAGAGGCCTACTTTTTTCAAACATTAGAACATCATTATTTTTGCTATTTGAGATGTGAAAAGTAACTTTTTTTAGAAAATAATAGTTCCCAGTAGTCATGGCCACGGGCTGATTTCGGCCCGAAACTGGCCTGATCAAACCCGGGCCCACCCTGTTGACCGGGCCCGCGGTTCGGAACCGAAACCGGCCTGTGGCCTACGGGCTTGGTTCCGGTTCTAGAAATTTTGAAACCGGCCCAGAACAAGCGGTTCCGGGCTCGGTTAAAAAAAAAAACCTTGTAGCAGGGCCTACAAAACATGTAGGCCCTGTTGCGGCCCTTTGCTAGGGCCCAGGGCAGCCTTGGCAACGAGCAAAAGCCGCCGCAAAAGTTTTAAAAAAATTAAAAAATTAAAAATTAAAAAAAACACCCTGCAGCAGGGCCTACATGTCTCCAGGCCCTGCTGCGGCAACGGGCAAAAGCCGCCACAAAAGTAAAAAATTTAAAAAAAATTAAAAGATAACCGTTGCATATTGCAATGGTTATCTAGCTTTTTTTTTAAATCCTAAATTTTCTTCTCGTTTTTTTCTTTATAAATTCTCTAAAATTCTCTCAATACTCTCAATTCTCTTAAATTCTCTTCTCTCAAATTTTCTCAATACTCTAAATTCTCTCAAATTTTCTTAAATTCTCTCAATTTTCTTAATCTGCACAATTCTCTCTTAATTCTCCCAATCAATCCACTCAATTCTCTCAATCCACTCGAAAAATGGCAAGTGGAAGTCGAGCGCCAACTGGTAAAGGTAAGAATATCATGACAGAATCTCATAATTCTTTTGATCATCGTGATTATGCAGATTTTGAAGATGATGAAATCAACATTTTTCCCGATGTGGAGCGTGTCTCATTGCAAGAAAGTCTTCATCCTCCTGCCAAAATATCTACAACAAAGGAGGCGGAGCGAGAATTTACATCTAACATTTGGCATCACTTCACGAAAATGGAAAGGTTTGATATTGGTGAAAAAAGGTATGATATAATTTGTAAATATTGTAGGAAAATATATAAATATACAGGTGGACAAGGATATGGAACATTCAAACAACATCTTAGGAGCAAACATCCAACCCAAGCGGGAATCGATATCAGGCAACAACAAATTTCCGGGTACGTGAATCCTAACACTTCCCCTTTATTTCATTTTAATGAAAAAACTTATAAGGAAGAATTAGTTAAATTTATTTCCGTTGAGCATTTATCATTTAGTTTTGGAGAAAGATTTGGTTTTAATTAATTTGTACAAAAAGCATGTGCTCCACAAGCAAAACGTGTTCCTAGAAATTCACTTAAACGAATAATTAAAGATCTCTACAGAAATGGAAAAAAGGATTTACAAAACTTTTTTATGCAATTTGATGGATGCGTGCATATAGGTAGTGATATTTGGAGTGATTATTAGTAAACACATTCTTACATGGGCATAACATGTCATTGGATAGATGACGATTGAAGTATTCAAAAAAGAGTTATTGTATTTAGAGTTTTCGATGGTAAGCATGCGGCAAATAATATTTATAGAATTATTAGGCAAATTTTAGAAGAATATTTTTTGCTTAACAAAATTTTTTCAATTGATTTTGATAATGCCGCGGCAAATACCGCTTCAATTGCAGATTTAAAAAATATTTATAAACCCGCTTTTAGCAGAAAATTTTTTCACGTTAGATATGCTTGTCATGTTTTAAATTTATGTGTACAAGATGGTTTGAGAACTCTTGATATTTTTCTTAAACCAATAAAAATGGCGATTTAATTTTTATGGAAACATCCCAAAAAAAATGAAAGAATGGGGTAAATTTTGTAGAGAAAATGCCAAAAAGCCAAAAAGATTTTCAAGATATGTTACAACTCGTTGGAATTCTACTTTTCACTTGCTTAGTGAATCTTATGAATATAAAGATTTATTATGTGCATTCATTTCTAATAATATATCTTAGATTAATTTATACCCACAAGAGTGGGGTATTTGCAAAAAAAATTTAGATATTTTAAAGGTTTTTAATGATGCAACTTATACTTTGTCCGGTGTTTATTATCCTACTACGCATTTATTTTTAGTGGAGTGTATTAATATTGTCGGAATTTTTGACGAATATGAAAATGATATTGAATTACAACATACTATAGTAATAATGAAAATGAAGTGGTTATATTATTATGGTGAAATTCCCATTATTTATTTAGTTGCTTGTGTTTTTAATCCGCGTTGCAAATTAGATGATTTAAGTGATTATTTGCATACGTATTATCAATGTTTACATTATGATATGGTAAATGTTACGAACATACTAAGTGAGGTTAAAAACGTAGTAATATAATTATATAATGAATTTTATAGTAAATATAATTTAGGTAATATTGGATCTTCTCAATCTACCGAGACACAAAATGAGAGTACAAATAAAATTAGTAGAGGGTACCAACTTTTATTAAATAGATAAAAAAACAAAAGAGAGTAATAGAATATTTTTCTGAATTAGAGCTTTATCTAACCGTTTCTTTTGAGTTTACTGAATTCGAAGGTAGTACAGGTTTTTTAATTTCAGATTGGTGGAAGAGGCACGCAAACTAATACCCAATCCTTTTTCTTATTGTAAAACAAATTTTTGCAACCTTTTGTTCTACAGTTGCAGTCGAACAAGCATTCAGTGCTGAAGGTAATATTTTGGACGAACATCGGTCAAGATTAGCTCCAAAATCAGTGGAGATGCAAGTTTGTGTCGATGATTGGACGAAGGCTCAATACCGACAACAAGAGATAGATCGGAATAATGAATCCGAATTCTTTAACGACGGATATACAACTGGTACCGGAACCGGAACGGGTAGCGACGACTGAGGATAAAAGAACTGTTGGAGTTGGCAAATATTTCGGGACTCTTGTTTCTCATACCAGGCACGCCCACGTGAGCTTAGGGAAACTAAAGTATAATCCGACGACATGTGACCTCTGCGCACGGAATGCGGGGGTTCTAATAGGCTTAGGGTACGAATGGTAACCATTGTACTCCAGAAATCAAATTCTTGCCAGAAAATTGATTTCTGAAGCAGAAATCTGTTTGGTAAAACATGACTAATTCTGTTCCAGAAATTGATTTATGGAACAGAAATCTGTTTTGATTTGTTGATTTTTTTTTTCACCTAAAAAAATTTAAATTTTATTCAAAGTGGGTGACCACTGGTATTATAAGCCATTCTGTAAAATTTTAAAATTTTTTATTTTTTAAATTTTTTTTGGGCACCTAAAAAATTTAAATTTTCCTCAAAGTGGGTGGCCCACAGGTATTTTGAGCCATTTTGTGAAGTTTTGAATCTTTTTATTTTTTTGGGCATCTCAAAAAAATTTAAATTTTACTCAAAGTGAGTAGCTACAAGTATTCTAAGCCATTCTGTGAAGTTTTGAAGTTTTTTATTTTTTTGTTTTTTATGGGCACCTCAAAAAATTTAAATTTCACTTAAAGTGGGTGACCATAGGTATTTTAAGCCATTTTGTGAAGTTTTGAAAATTTTTATTATTTTTATTTTTTTGGCACCTTAAAAAATTTAAATTTCACTCAAAATAGGTGGCCACAGGTATTTAAGTCATTTTGTGAAGTTTTGAAATTTTTGATTTTTTTTTGAGCACCTCAAAAAATTTAAATTTCACTCAAAGTGGGTGGCCACATGTGTTTTAAACTATTCTGTGAAGTTTTGAAGTTTTTTATTTTTTTATTTTAAAAAAATCACCAAATTTCATATTTTCCTGAAATCTGACTTTTTTTATTTTCTGGAAATTTTTATGAATTTTTCTGGAATTTTTCAATTTTTATGCATTTTCTGAAAAAAAATTGTGAGAAAATACGGAGAATGCATTCCGAAATCAAGAAGCTCCAAAAAGTAGCTTCTCTTTTTCTTGCCAAAAACTCATTTTGAAATCAAAAATGCATTATGAAATTAAATATTTTTAACAAACACATTTTTATTCCAGAATGCAAAAATCGCTCCTGAATGCATTCCGGAAATTTTTTAGCAAACGCCATTCTGTTCTGGAATGCATTCCAGAACAGAATTTTTATTCCGGAATGCATTCCATGCGCACCCGTAGGTTTTTGGATCATTTTAGGGCATATATATTGTGCTCCTTTTTTTTTATAGATCATTGTAACAAATTATAAGGCGTATTAATGATAATTTATTAAGTTCAAGCCCCTTCATTCTCTCTTTTTGTTCCCAAATTTAATTACATTTTATATTGAATAATTCATTATTTCATAATTTCATTATTTTTTTTATTTCATAAATTTTTTTTAAAATTTTAAATTATGAATCAGACCTGACCTGGAACCGGCCCAGAATCGAAACCGGACTGGAATTGGCCCAGAACCGTCCGGTTTCGGTTCATACATGACCAGGAACCGGCGGTTCCTGAACCATGGCCATGGCTAGTTTCCGGAGCATCAAAAAAAAAATTCTACGTGGGGGATGGTCATAATTATTTTCTTGGGAATCCCACAATCTCTCTTTTCATTACTTTTTCTCCCACATTTTGTAGTGCTCTTCAAAAGACTTCGAGGTTGGACCCAAAAAAATAAAAAAGACTTCGAGACGACTTTGTAAATTTTTTGCACCGTCGTCATGTGGTCACCAGGCTTCGGGCCGAGGTTTTTGTCTGCATCCAGGCCACATTTGCATGAACCAAATATACAAAATCCCAATGAATTTTAGCGGTTAGATGACGTCGGTCTTATATGGAGCCCACATAAATCAACGCTGGAGAACCACTGGACTCAACTACATGCGTGACCAAGTTGTTAATGTTTGGGTGCAGGGTCAGGCCAACTGGAAAGGAAAAGGCATCCTCAAAGGTTGATAATAAAAAGGTGGTTTTCTATGTTTTCTTTTGTCGTGAAACACGTTACTTTAGTTTGACGCAAAAAATAATTACAAAAACGCGTTAATTTAGTTTGGTCTCGATAGAGATATGCCACGGATAAATATAAAAAATGACTGCCCGAAAGAGGGCTCGATGATTAAAATAATTTGTTGGCAAGTTTCCTCTTAATCAAATCATTTTGTTTTAAAACCTCGAATTATTAATTGAATAATTAAACATATAATTTCAATACGACATATTCTATCATAACCTCGCTAACTTCCCTAGTGACGGAGGTTTACTAGATGCATGTGAACAGGCGAATTGTATGATAGTACGAATTATTTGTATTAAAACAAAAAGGCAATATCTTGCTTTGATGGCAAGTCAATTACAGTTAAATCTAAGATGATTCAATGAAAATTAAAAAAAAAACGTTGTTTTATTCATTGCCTAAGATGGGTTTTCTCCTATAAGTGATCTTAATTAGTACATATGGTACTTACTAATAACTTAGAGATTTAGATCGCACAAGCATGTGATGCAATTATACAAGCTTTCACATATTAAGAAGGGGTCACCCTTATGACACTTATTAAGTAATCAAACAGAAAAAGAAGTATATTGATAATTTTATACACTAATTTTTATCGTAATAGGTGTATTAAAATCTATAAATCATTCCATACAGTATACCTCACCACAGCTCTCAAGAACTCATAAACAAGATTTCATATGTTTATTTAGGGCAATGTCTTAAGCGTTTTTTCTCCCACTGTGTACTCACAACAAAAAATCCTATAAGAACACCAGAACTACAAAATTTTCTCTATACAAGCAATTTTATATGTAGTTGACACGTGCTTATTTTCCAACTAGATAATTAATGAGTGGAGAAACTAAAAAAATATGAGAATAATAGGAATAACAAGCAAGAGAAAATTGAGAGAGAGTGTCTGGATTCAAATAATTGACTTGTGTTCTTAGACCATGTTGAACTTACCATTTTTCTGAGAAATGTAAACTATTAAAAACCATGTCAACAATTTATTTATGACAAACTACATCACAAAATAATGCGGCATCATACATTCTTGTGGTCGATTTATTGCTGAAAGCATGAGACCCAAGACAAAGTGTGCCTTCATTTAATTATCCAGAAATTACATAGTACATCATCAAGCAAGCACAGTTCACTATATCTTTTTGGAAATATAGATCATATATCGCCAGCATAAAAGTAATCTCACATAAGCAATCTCATCCATCTTTGATTTGAAGATTATTACTACCAAACTTTCAAATCAATGGTGTATGCAGTCATTCCTGTAAAATTTTATTTACACCGGTTGCATATGCTACAATTACTCTACATTTTTTTTCGATATAGCTTTTCACATCTTGCAATTATATATGTATCTTGACAACAAGTATACTAGTGCAAATAAAATATATTATTGTACATCATAATAGCATTACTGTTACAGTATTATTTGATAGGTAAAGTGGAAGGAAATGGCAATTAACTAACTCCCATTAAGCGTTATCATAAAAGTTCCACACACGTAACATGATGTTACATTTAAACTATTGCTAATCTGAGCAAGCCCATTTTGGCTCACCATGATATAGTGAGAATACAACCGGGAGACTCCTATATCATGGCATAGTCAGACATACGCAGCAAACAAATTAAGATTTTTCGAGGCCAACAAGCAACTAGGAAGTTTCGAACTTGTGACTAGTGTGGCTCGAGAGGTTCGAAACTACTAGGAAGTAAGCTTTGCTCGAAATGGTGATAATTCTTATTTTTCATTTTACGTCATCTTGAATTTCTTGATAATGCTACTATTTCTAGACAAGTAATGCTATATGTATTGATAAATCATACTAAAATTTTATATTAAATGATGTGTCAATTTCTTATTGGTTTCTTAAACAGGCCAGCCATTGAAAGAATGGATCCCACTTATTTGAATGCTTATTTGAACACTCAATTGAAATTTGTCATATCATTCAGTGAAAATTTTTAGGTAGAATTTCTTTGTACATTTAGAATTTCTCATTGCTATATATGCTTTTTTTTTTTTTGGTAAGGATTGCTATATATGCTTTGTTACTTCTTAGATGCAAGATAGAACAAAGTTTGCGAAGCAGCCTTAACATTACAATCATGTCTTCGTTTTCATATCCCGTGACCATTCGTTTCACTAGGACAATGATTTTGGGCACATTGCCTTCCATGTGTAAAGTATCTTTTGCACCCGCAGTTTGATTAAAAAAAAAAAAACCTTTGTATGTATGTCTTTTGTCTTATTCTGTCTTGCAATTCTTCATATATGCAAACGGGTCCTTCAATTTGTTCTAATGACACAGTTAGGCCTTCCGCCCTCCATTAGTGTACTTAATTTCACCAATTTGTCCCTGTGAGTATAGTGGGTTGGTGTGAACGGCTCATACTTGAATCCCCCTCTGTGAACAAGGGCAGAAGCACAAAGGTGCCAAAAAAACCCCCCCCCAAAAAAAAAAAAAAAAAACAGAGTCTGAGAGAGTTTTTCGGAAATGAAGGAAGTGCATCGGCTTCTACTGGTGGCTGTGGCCTGGTGGTTGCGACAAGGCGTCGCTCCCACCGTGGCTGGAGACTGTGCACATGCGTGTGGTGGCGTGACCGTACCTTATCCGTTCGGGCTCGAACCCCAGTGTGCGAGTTCCATAGAGTTTTTGCTCAATTGCACTACCACCAAAGGGAGCCATGCTCAACTACTGTTAGAGAATATTCCGATACGCAAGATCTCGGTCGGGGACTCGACCATGGTCGTTAGCCTCCCCGAACTATACGACTGCTACAAGATGAATGCCCAGCCAGCAAACACAAGCGATAATCTGGTCATCGATCTATCTTCATATCCCCAGTACAGATTGTCGGACACCCGGAACAACCTCATTGTCCTCGGCTGCGACACCTACGCGCTCGTGTCCGACGAAGATAGGATGTTCCGCAGCGGCTGCATCTCCTACTGCAGCGACCAGGTCGACTTCGTTAAGGAGACCACTTGCTCCGGTCACGGTTGCTGTCAAGCATCCATTCCCAAGGGGCTCAAGACGCTCCGCATAAGCCTCTCCTCCATCGACGGACACGTGTCGGTCTCACAATTCAACCCCTGTGGACTGGCCTTCGTGGTGGACAAAATGTCATTCAATATCTCCAACAGGACACTCCCGAGCATCAAGCATTTGGGCAAGAGGGCGGATCTTGTTCTGGACTGGATGGTCGGATGGGACGTGACTTGCGAACAGGCCAAGTTGAACCAGTCGAGCTATACCTGTGGCAACAACACTTACTGCCATGACTTCGCCAATGGATCAGGTTATCGTTGCTTTTGCAAGGCTGGGTACGAGGGGAATCCCTATGATCGCATCCACGGGTGTCAAGGTAATGAACAGATAGAACTCATGCATTATCGCCCTCGAATGAATTGTGTGGATAACTAATTAATTAATCACGATGCAAGAGCCTGATAGGGGAGTACTATATCTATGCATTGATTTCATCCAATTTACCTATTTAGGGCGCGTTTAATAATGTTTCTGTCTCTGGTTTTCCGTCGTTTTGTTTTTCGGAACAGAAAAATAACATAAATCCGTTTGTGTACGTCAGTTAATTTTTCTATTCCCCGAAATAGAAAAGTAACCAAGAAATAGATTTGAAATAGAAACAAAAAGTATAAAAAATCTACTTTTTTGTTCTCAGGAACAATTTCTGAAACAGGGTCATTTTCTTTTTTTTCTCTTCTTTTTTCCTTCCTTCTTCTTCCTCCTCTAGCCCGTCATTAGGCCTCGACAATGGCCGGTAGAGGAGGAAGAAGAAGGAGGGAAAAAAAGAAGAGAAAATTAAAAAAAAAAATAGAAAATCTCATAAAAATTATTAAAAAACTAAAAAAAATGTGCATCACAAAATTTTTTTAGGCAAGCCTAGTGCTGGCTTTCATGCGCCTCAGACCACCACAGCCCCCTCCCCCTCTCTCTCTCTCTCTCTCTCTCTCTCTCTCTCTCTCTCTCTCTCTCTCTCTACCATACCAATACACACACCTCTTCTCCACGGCAACAGCTCCTCCACTTAGGGATGAGCATAATGGACCGTCCGAACTAGGACTGAATCGAACCAGACCGGATAGGCCGGTTTGGTCCAGTTCTCGAGAGTATCGGTCTGGTTCCTGATTCCTAAAAATGGAACCGGTTTCTGGGTAGTCCGGTTCCCGTTTCTAGGGTGGGAACCGGACCGGACCAGACCGATAAATATATATATTTACTTTTTAAATTTTTTGAAGAAAAAGAAAGCCTAATCTATTCTCTCTTGCCTTTACCAATTTTTTTAAGGATTGGTTCCATTGGTTCTGTTGGAAAATGGAATTGGTTCCATTGGAACGTGATTGGTTCCATTTGAACATAGAAAAATATATACATTTATTTATTTAAAATAGAAAGCCTAATTTAAAAGTATGTGATCGGTTCCATTAGAACCGGACCGAACCATCGGTCACGTCCGGTCCACGGTTTTAGGACTAGCTGGTCTGGTCCTCGGTTCTAGAAAATAGGAACCGGTCCTCCCAGTCTGATTCCTGGTTCTTGAGTGGGACCGGACCGGACCGAACTGGGAACCGCTCACCCCTAACTCCACTTCGGAGATGACAGCAAAGTACCATCAACACCGCAAGCAACAACTATGACGACTCTCTCTCTCTCTCTTCACGAGTCTGTCTTGACAAGCCCCCCGAGCGTCTCCTCCGCCACTAAGGAGATGAGATTTGCTTGTAGTCTCTTCCATTAACGGAGGAGACCCTATCTATAGGTCTCCTACGGAGAAGACAAAACTGCAGCCAACGTTTCATAAAGAGGGACGAAGTAATGGTGCGTGGTGGTGGTGGAGTGGCCATATCTCACCTGAGTATTAATCTCGACGAGGAGACGAGGCCATGGCTCGATGGTGGCGGGGATGGCGATGCAATGGTCACAATAACGGTAACGTTAGTGGCATGGCTGGGCCTTGGTGGCGGTGGAGCGGATGGTGAGTTCAGTGAAAGTGATAGTGGGAAGAGAGCGTTTTTCTCATTATTTGATATGTACTACCACATATTTTAATGGGGGGTCTATGTAAGTTTAGGCAATCTTGTTGGGACCTAAGTCTATATCTAGCATTGAGCATGTGGAATGTGAGATCCACGTGATCAACAATTGTGATAGGCCCGCTCGAATAAATTCGAACTTGGGCATGTGTTTCTCCTAGGGAGAATTATCAAAAAAAAGTCTTAAATCTATTGTAATTGTGCCAATTAAGCCCTAAACCTTTTGAATTTGTGTCAATTCAATTCATCCAGTCAATTTTGGCTGGAAATCGCTGACATGGATGCTGTTCATTCTATGTGGAGCAATCAGTGCTGACATAGATATTTTTTTAATAATATTTCAATATTTTTTTAATTTTTAATTTTTCCTTTTTCTTCTTTTCTTTCTCTTTTTTTTTTATTCTTCCCTTCCTTTTTCCTCCAACTAGTCACATGACCTCGGCGATTGGCCAGAGGCGAGGGTTGGTGAGGTTAGTCTCACTGTCGATGGGCAAGGCTGACCTCACCATCGCAGGGTGAGGCCAAGCCTCACTAGGGGAAGGCGAGGCTCCCCTCCGCCTAGCGAACCTCGCCGTCACTTGATAAGGGCGAGCTCGGTTTGGCGAGGGCTCGTCTAGTGATAGCAAAGTTGGCCTCACCTAGGAATGGCAAGATCAACCTCACCAGTGGCCGGTGAGGTTGACCTCGCCACCTCTTGCCTCTGGTCGGTTGCTGGCGATCGGCTAGAGTAAAAAGGAAGGGAAGAAGAAAAAAGAGAGAAAGAAAAGAAAAAAAGTAAAACAATTTCGAAAAAATATTAAAATATTATTTTAAAATGTCAATTTTAGCATTGGTTGTCCTACATAGGACGGTCGGCGTTTATATCATCAATTTCAAGTCAAAATTGACCGAATGGACTAAATTGGCACAAATACAAAAAGTTTAAGACTCAATTGACCAAAAAAAAGTTCGGGATTGAATTGATATAAATTAAATAGGTTTAAGATTTTTTTGGTAATTTCCCTGTTTCTCCTAAGATTCCAACTTTTTGCCTTATAGAATAAGTCAAGGCCGTTGCCACCACCTTGCGGACGTCATCCTCAACATTATTTGTAGCGACTCTATTCCCAACGTTTCGACTACAATCTTCCCTTCTCCTTTAAACCTTTGTGCCACCATCTTAAATATATTCACTGAACGTGGTACGCGTACTAAAATGCATCTAAATAGACAGATCCGACGAGCCCATCTTATTTAGTGATAGGTATACATATTAGCACATCCACCTCACTCATGCTTGTAAAGATCAATCTTCTCCTTCCTACGTATATAATACGGCAATAGCAGCCCCTCGACTCACTCTTGCAACGTAGTGTTCATGCATCATTGCAAAAACTCGATTTCCATGAGTTCTATATGCAAAATGCTTTTCGAGCTTGTGTGCCCTCAATGGGTCTCATACATAGAGTTCGAGGAAGTGATGATCTCCGTCAATGACAAAGAACAACGACAATGTTGACCTCGGATTCAATGGGGAGAAGACAAAGATATGTGATATCTTAAAAGAGAGTGGACATATGTCGTGATCAAAACCTGAATGGGATAGCATTGCCCGTCTAATAATCCATGCGCCAACTTGTTCACTCTGTTTTTGCCATTAACTGAGGTAAAGGTTCAATTTGTCTTCTGCATAATGTAGACATCAACGAGTGCAAGGACTCACACAAATACCCATGTCGTGGAAAGTGCCAGAATCAGCCCGGGAGCTACACATGCGACGGCAACGACCGCCAAAATGATCGTCCCACCATAGCTGATCGTCCCGCCATAGCTGTTGCAGGTAATTGCATATATTTCTCCTCATCAGTCACCTGATTGTTCATATTCTATCAATCCATTCTTGATTTTGCAGTAGGTTTGACGTGTATGTTTTAAGGATTATTATACTGTACTTAGCCGGTGTAATCACAAGCAGTGAGCCACAAGCTGCCAGGTGTCCCTATTCAGTCCCAGGCTAAACCTGTTTACATCTTTTCTTTGTTTTTCTTTTTATCTTCCCTCCTCGCTCTTTTTTTTTTTCCCTTTTTTCCTGAAGCTAACACTTTGAAACTACATTTATGGGAGGACACGCAGCAGATCTAAATGAAAATTCATTCTTAACTAAACCTGCAAATCTTGGGCCAAAAAGAACAGCTAGACCTGCAGATTTCACGAGGAAAAAACCCTAAAATTTATAGCGAAAGTGAGCACATTCTGGACTAGAAAAAGAAAAAGATAAAATGGAGCACAGAATTAACCAATGACATATGAAGGTGATTGTTGAAGAAGGCAATGCAGTTGAGCTTTGTTAAATCTGAACTGTGAAAATATTGGCCAAAAAAGCAGCACGAGAAGAGCTTAGTGACTCTTGAGTCTGATTGATGATTTATTTCAAAACTTTCTCGGCTTCTCTTGTGAGTTGCTGAAGGTAATAATGGCTCTTGAGGCAAAACGCCAAACGAGATTGCTTTATAAACTTGTGCATAAGGATGACCTTCAAGATTGATGAAGCTCAGTTGGACTTCCAGATTTCATGAAACTTAACTCACCTTCAACGATGACACCCATGTGTTTGATTGGGGCTCATATTGTGTTGTTACTTTGCCTAATCCTTTTACAGTAATTATTATTCAGATTTGCAGGTCTTGGTTGAGTTTAGATTCGGGTAAAAATTGTTTCTTTTAGGTATCCACCCCTGAATGGCTCACAAAATCTTCTATTGATTATCTGTTGAAAGAGAAACAGAAAAGATAAAAAGAAAGAAACAAAGAAAAAAGAGTAGAAACAGACAAATAGTGTATTTGAGAGTAAACAGAAGTGACGCCACGGGACACGTGGCAGCTCCCACTACATTGCTTTTGAAATTTGAGATTACGCTGGAAGACCACAGTATAATAATAATGCATGTTTTAATTGAGATTTTGCAGTGAATGTATGAGTTTTTCCCAGGGTATAAAAATATATTTTCTCATTTATTTTACATATTTAGGTAAGCAATGTGGCACAATTGTTTTCTATTTATATCATCTTCCCATTGCCCCACATTGACTAATTTGTTTGACTCTATAAAAGCAATCCATGAGGCCACTCCTTTTTTTATAAAATTCACCCATGAGGCCTTTCTTTCTTATAAAAATAAGAAAAATGTCAAAATGGCCATCTATGGATTAGTTCTTTTTCAGGAAAAACGAAATTAATTCTAAGGCAATGCCCCGCATGGGATGGGGGCAAGCTTTCATTTTAAGGGGCCAGGATGAGGGATGTGATCGTCCTCCCAACCCCTTTCCCTACCCGTCCCTACTTAAAACTAGTTTTAGAGAAATAGTCAATTTATAATTAATAAATGGTTACATATTCTTTCATCTCTACTTAGAGGAAATGTCTTTCAATCATGCTTTTGATTGGTGGGTTATACTTTATACAAATTATCCGCATGCCAACTTAACAAAATATAAATTTAGGTAATATATATGTTTATAACCCGTCGATTAGAGTTTCCTCCAATAGAATGGACGAAAAAACATTTAATTGTGATAATTATAAGAAGCATAATTGGTTAAAAAATTCTTCCGATACAAACCATCTTCATTATAATCAAGGAAAGACGTTGCAGGAGTTATAGAAGACGCTGGTAATATGTATTTAAATTGAGTTCAGTCGATTACATATTCATTTTATAATGACACATGTCAAATTTCAATTAATGACTTTTATGAGGATTGTTACATGATACATAATATGGGTAACCCATTTGCTATGGAAACAATTTCTATCACTATCCAATTGGATAATTATATTTTAAAAGATTGATTAACCATCCGAATCAATGGTGATGGTTGCGGATTATGTAAAAATAGATTAAATGTGGAGCGTATGAGGATTACATGCTTGAATGAATAATCTAGTAACATATATTCTTTGGCAGTGATTCTTGTGCCCGTCTTCTGCATAACTATTGTTGCTTCAGTCTCGGTCACATGGAAGTGGAGAATCAAAAGGATAAACTACCGACGAAATGGAGGAGAGCTATTGAAATGCCATAGAGTTCGTATCTTTACGGAGGCAAAGCTGGCAAAAGCAACCAACAACTATGATGATAGCAATAAGCTCGGCGAGGGCAGTTTCGGTTCCGTCTATAGAGGGAGAATAGCGGGGGACACCGAGGTCGTGGTCAAGAAGCCTAAAGATGGGTACAAGTCTCTAATAAAGAGAGGATTCCAGCATGAACTTAAAACTGTGACGCAAGTAAACCACAAAAATGTGGTGGAGCTCCATGGCATATGTTTGGAGACTAGAATACCATTACTGGTTTATGAATACATTTCGAATGGTACTCTCTTCCAACACATCCATTTGAATGCATCGACCATCTTGAGATTGTGGAAAAATCGGCTCAGAATAGCCGCCGAAGCTGCTCTTGCACTCAAGTGTATGCATTCCTACACAATCATTCATGGCAACATCAAGTCAGCGAACATACTTCTGGATCAAAATTACTCGGTGAAAGTCTCTGATTTTGGAACTTCGGTACTTATATCATCGGAGCATGGTCATATCGTAGCCACTGAAATAGAAAGAACATTGGGCTACATCGATCCGGAATATTTAACCACTGGTAAGCTAACAATTAAGAGTGATGTATACAGCTTTGGAGTTGTCCTCATGGAGTTGCTCACGGGAAAGAAGCCTACAAGTTCTATTACTAAGTCTGGAGAGCCAATCAATATTATCCCTTGTTTCATCTCTTCCGTAAAGGACAAGACACTCTCCGATATCATAAACTTCGAGGCTGCTAGTGAAGATGAAATGGAGAGAGCAGGAAGGGTTGCTGAGATTGCAGTGAAGTGCTTGGACCAAAGCAGTAGGAAGAGGCCGGCAATGAGGGAAGTGGCTCAGCAACTCGCCACAATTAACCCGAGCTCGACAGTTGAAAATGAAGAGACCGAACTCGAAGCGGATGTAGAAAACCTCTTTTCCCTCAAGACTTCAATTACTGGCGAGGCGAGCCAACATGGGATGTCAAGCTGTCTTTCCTGTCTGGGAATGGATTCCGCATGTTCCTGCATCTAATCCTTATTACTATAGTAACATGTCCAGTAATTGCCCATAAGGACTTCTAGGGATGATTGTGTACTGAATAAATGTTATGTTTGCCATTTGCTTTGGACTTATATTTGTGCGAGCATTTGTGCTAGTTTAAGTGTGAGAATCTAATATAATATATGTTGTGCTAGTTTAAGTGTGAGAATTTAATATAATATATGTAAAGCTGTGCATTGAAGTAGACTTATGGGAAGTTGACTTATGGCCATTTTGACATTATAATAATCTCTATTTTCCTTTATCTTTTCTTGTTTTTCATTTTTCCCTTACATATAATAATAATAGGTCAGGAAAAAAAACTATTCACTCCCTTCTATCTTTTTTTTTTCTTTAATCTAATCCCAATTCACTTTTATGGCAAGTAAAAATCTCCATTCACTTTCATTCTTTACTTTTCCCTACTTATATACCAATTAATCTTAATATAATTTCCATTTCCAGAAAAAGGATAATAATTGTTGGCCGAAAAGAGAATTACGGGCTACAAAAATATCTACCTTCACTCGTTTCCTTTTTCATTTTTTGATCTTAATTTGATATGATGGCAAAAAAATAAAATCTCAATTTGCATTACTTTCTCTTAATTTATAGTTCATTTATTCTACTTTCTGGTTAGATGTTAAATTTGGAGTGAGAGTGGAAAAGACAAACCGATTCAAAACTCAGAAAATGCCTCATCTTCCAAACATGATATGATTACTCATAAATATGATAAGGGGTGATAGTCAAACTTATCGGACTTTGAAATCTACATTATTAGTTATTTCATTAAGAACAAAAAGTTCTGATCCAAACCTATGGGAGAGGATCGTAAGATTAAGAAATAAAATTGGAGAATTTACTTGATAATAACTTCAAGGGATGCGCTTTTTCCACTCTTTTTTTTGGCTTATACACTCTTTGAAATACTATTTTGACTATTATTAAAGTCAAATGTGAGGCCTATTTTAAGTCCCACTTTTTTACTTTGTTCTTGTTTCTTTTACTTCAGTGTCTCTTTGTTCTCTCTCTTTGCTTGTTCGTCATCGTCTTCTTCCTTGCTGTCATCTCCACCAATATCCTCCACTGTGCCCTTGACCTTGAAGGCTCCATTGACTGTGCCATTCGCTCTCTCCGCCACCTCATCGCCCATCGTGTCCTCCACAATAGGTTTTGAGAAATGAGCAAAGTTGCCTTGTTTCCAAAAGACTTATGATTTAAGGCATTTGCTATTACGTTTGCCTTACCTGAATGGTAATTTGATAGATAGGTGATAACCTTTCAGAAGTTCTAACCATATCCTCTACCTCATGTTCAGGTTTTTCTGAGTAAAAAAATTCTTCAAACTCTTGTGATTTGTAAAGACTTAGCATTTTTCACAATAATGCCGCAATATTTTCAAAGCAAACACAACCGTTCCTAACTCCAAATCACAAGTGAGGTAACTCTTCTCGTGTGTATCAACTATCCAGAGGCATAAGCAACAACTTATCATCTTGCATAAGAACATAACCTAAACCTTCTTTAGACTCATCACAGTGAAGCCACCATTCCTAAAGGTAGGGTCAATATAGGAGTTGATACTAGTCGCTTCTTTAATTCTTGGCAACTACGCTTGCACTAATCTGACCATACAAATTTAACTCCCTTCTAAATTAAGCAAGTCATGGACCAACAATTTTAGAGAATCCATCCACAAATTGCCTATGATAGTCAACAAGCTCAAGAAAACTTCTCACTTCCATAACATTAGTAAGATGATTCTACTGAACAACTGCTTCAACTTTCTTTGGGTCCACTGAAATGCCATCCTTCAAGGTTACATGGCCCAAGAATTCTATATGATCAAGCCAGAAGTCGCACTTAGCATACAACTTCCTTTCATGTAAAGTTTATATGACAAACCTCAAGTGTTGCTCATGTTTCTCCAAACTCTTCGAATACACTAGGTTGTCATTAAGCATTACAATAAATCTATCTAGATACTCCTTGAATACCCTGTTCTGGAAATCCATGAAAGTAGTAGCATTCATTAACCCAAAAGATATGACAAAATGTTCATAATGGTCATACCTTGTTCTAAAGCAATTTTAGGTACATCATTTGCTTTTATCTTTAACTGGTGATACCCAGAACGAATGTCGATCTTAGAAAATACCTGAGCACTCTAAAGTTGATCAAATAAGTCATTAGTCTGGGGCAAAGGATAATTGTTTTTTAACGTCACCTTATTAAGTTCTCGATAATCTATACAAATTCTCACACTACCGTCCTTGTTGCGACCTCATCTCCCGCAGTGCATCACCTAAGGGTTTGGTTAATGGATTACTAAGCCTAAACCTAGCTCGGGCTCTCCCAAGCCCATACTAATTCGCAACTTAGGTTCAAATTATTTAACATGCAAGAGCATTTCAATTAGGAGTCGCCACTAATCTATTTTTGGTGGGTAGATTGAAAATCCAAGTAAAGTATCGAGAAAATTACTTTACTCTTACGAACCATAAATTATGGATTTGAGGACTTAGTTACCCTAGATTACTCTAATGCTCTTTCGGTACCTTTTCTCTTTTATTTCAAAAAAAAATATTTACAGGCAGCTTGGATTGATTTTAAACTTATCTACTAACATGCGAGGTAATCATGCGAGTGCACAACCAATAATAGAACACTCAATAATGCAAAGCAATAAATAAATTGCATGATGGGGACTTACCTCAAAGCAGCGAAAGCATCTGCAATATTAGTTAGAAAATCACATTGATAATCCTAACAGAACTTCTAATTAACATGCAATTTCACTCAAATTTTTTTTAGGGTTTTCTCTTATTTAACGAAAACTAAACTTTATGCCATGCATTCTACATCTAGTATGACATGAGACATATGATTTATATAAATGTCCTATTTCTAACAATAATTAAATGCACTATCTCTAATGTGGCATGCAAATGAACCAAGACGTGAGATTTCTAATGACAAGAATTAATTTATATGCAACTACTCTAATATGACATGCATGTAGTATTTTTTATAATTTTCTATGAAATTCGAAATTAATTAAATTCTCTCATTTAAACATCCAATCTATCTTTAAAATCATCTACTTCAATAGTATCTAATCTTTTTGGATTCTTTTTAGAAAAAACAAAATCAATTCAAATAAAAAAAAAGATATAAAGAAATAGCAATGAAACGACACCATATCATAAAATATTAGCGATATCCATTTAAATTTAGAAACAATAGATTGATGAATCATATCTCGAGCATGAGATCGGATTGGCCAATTTTTCCACACAATCGCAAATTGTATCTCAGGCGGGAGATCAAATTGACGATTTTCCGTGTGATCACGAATCATATCTGGGGCGGGAGATTGGATTGGCGACCATAGCATGTTACGAAGTTAGGAAATAATTCCTAATTTAAAAGTTATTCTAGAACTTAATGAATATGATAATATCACTTAAAGATTCAAACAAAATTACAATATTTAAAACAAAGAAACAACATACTCGAAAATCAAATTTGATGAAATTTTTACCTAATTCAAATATTTGCTTTCCAAGTTTGGACCGGTGGACGGTGGCTCGCAGATCACGAACAATGCGGCTGGACCCGGTGATGGTAGTGTCGTGGTAGCAAATTCACAAATGAGCTCTCGGATGTTGAGAAAGTTTGACCGAGAGGAGCTTTGACTTTGCCGTGGTTCTTTCGGTGGTTTCACTGGACACTTCACTGATTAGTTCCACAAATTCTGCAAGATTAAAGACAAAGTGCAGGGAAGAGTTCATCGTGGGCTAGGAACAACGGTGGGAAGGATTTCACCAAGAGCGTGTCTTGCGCGAGCAACAGTAGCGCATCGTCACGGGAAAAAACTGGTTTTCGCGGCTTGCGTGACTGCTGTCGCGAAAGCCAAGCATGAAGAGGACTCACGGCTGGGTCTTCATGGATGGTAGGGCGTGAGATACTCTGGGGCAACCAACAAAAGAGAGCAACTTCGTTCGATCGGATGAAAGATAGCAGATCGTCGTCTTCTTCTGAGGTGATCTCAAGCCCGGGAATAGCGATGAAGTTGGAACACCAGTAGCGTCGTCAAAGTGGGAGCAGACAGCAGAGGTGCAGCATTGGTCGCAAGTAGCACAAGGGACTAAGGCTCGTCGGGGCAAAGACCTCCATGGGATCAGCAGCAAATAGGGCAGCAGACTCGATATTGGAGCAAATCGTCACGGTGGCTTTCGGCTCGCGGTGAAAATAGCAGGTGTCGCTGAAGAAAATCACTAGCGTCAATGGGATTAGCTCGTCTCCATGAGCAGAATGCTTTGTCGTTGAGGCTCAGACCAGATTGGATTTCGTCGAAGGGGCTCCAAGAGGGATGTGCTGCTTGTCACCACGTGGGAAGCGGTAGCAGCAACGCAGGCACAGTGACAATCGTGGAACTTGGTGACCGCATGCAGCAAACTACAAAAGGAAAGCAAAATCTCTCTATTGTTTCTTTTTTCTTTCTCTCTCTGTGTTGTGTATGTGATTAGACCAAAAGAAAAGCCCCCCTATATTGTAAATGAAGCCCGTTTTATATGCAAATGAAGCGGTCTCCGTAGGGAGACGACCTGCTCTTCTTTCCTCTTCCAAGATATTTGTACATCACGGTCAAAGATACATTCCTCCACAAGTAAGATTAATTTCCCTTCTTTCAACTGTGAGTACATCTTTTAGTGATCTGTCCTTATTTTTTTTACTTAATCCCTTTTGACCGAATATAGCTTCAAATCTTGTACGATCAATCTCCCAATTAAGCAAACTTCCCAATGAATTTCAGCCATGAGAATTAATGGGCTATATCAAATTTTCATCACTGCGGGCTTAATTTGATTAAGCTCAGAACCACTCACTCGAGTCCATCCGCCGACGGTCCAAATGCAACTATATGACCCTATTACTACTAATGCTCCTAAATTCTATATGCAATGCAATATTTTTGTTTAGGGACTAATAAGATTAGTCCCTAATTTTTTATGCAATAAATTCTTAATAGTTAGCCAAAATTTAGGTGTCAACAACTGCCCTTCTTTGAGGGAGAGCTCGAAGAGATTTCAATCAAAGACAAAATAATACCTAAATTTTGACTATATAAATGCAATGAGAAACATTAATCTTTTTTTCGAGTAAATGGGATCTGAATGAGCCCACACCCATTTTCTAATGTGATATGCAAATGCAAATGCTAATGTAAAGATAGAAAACATACCTGCACTTACTTACATGTGGATTTGGAAAAGTAAATTTGGGTATGGAACAACTTTTGAAAACCAGCAAAATATCTAGAATTCCACTCAGACATTTAGGGCTTGGAGATTTCTTACATGTTTGAATAGACAACGTAGAAACCACTTAGGTAGTCTAGGAAAGTCATTTGGAAATCCACTCAGATGGCTGGATGGACAACCTGGAAAATCACTCAGGCAGTCGAGAAAAAGTCATCTAGAAACCCACTCAGATGTTTGGATTGACAACCTAGAAAACCACTCAGGCAGTTAAGAAAAAGTCATCTGGAAACCTACTCAGATGATTGCATAGACAACCTGAAAAATTACTCAAGCAGTCGAGAAAAAGCCACCTGGAAACCACTCAGATATTTGGATTGACTTGAAAATCTCCCTTTGGATTTTCGAAAAGATACCTGAAACTGCAATTAGATATGATTAATAGGATCGAAAATTCCCTTCGGATTTTCGAAAATGATACCTGCAACTTCAATCAGATATATGAATGGCCTCAATGATTCCCTTCGGATCTTTGATAAGATATCTAAAACTACGATCAGATATCTGAAACTGCAATCAGATATGATTAATAGGATCGAAAATTCCCTTCGGATTTTCGAAAATAATACCAGAAACTTCAATTAGATATTTGAATAGGCTCAGTGATTCCCTTTGGATCTTCGAGAAGGCATCCGAAACTACAATCAAATATGATTAATAGGATCGAAAATTCCCTTCAGATTTTCAAAAATGATACATGAAACTTCAATCAGATATTTGAATGGGCTTGATGATTCCTTTCGTATCTTCGAGAAGGTATTTGAAATTACAAGCAGATATTTGAATATTCAAAAATATTTAGATGAGTATGAAGCTTCAAAGAGCAACTAGAGCATCAAGAACTTTTCTATCTTCAAGGAAACATCACCTATTAGACATGATTAGAGCAAAAACACATATGCATTCATCAAAGAGATTAGCAATCACGGCTACTTTAGAATGCACATTGGAATCTTTATCAATTCAATTGAAGTTTGTGCATAGTGGTATTACCATATTTGCATCACCAAATTTCCACTAGGGAGAATTATCAATCAAGATCATTTTCACTCATAACGTGGATTTCTTAAGAATACTAAATGAGAGACTTTCAGTTAGAAATGGCTTTCACTCACTCTCATTCAGAAGGGCTATTTTATGAGAATCACTGCATCTCACCATTGTCATGTCGACAAGGGTCCGAGTATTCTCGCAAGCAGTACAACCTTACCAATCTAAGAGGTCTTCATCAGGACCAAAATGTAGGCTTGGTCAATGACTTAACAAAGGGGACTATCCAAGTCGAGGCTATTAAAAAAAATACTCCGCAATCATCTCTGGATTTACAAGTCAAGAACCTTGTAAAATGAGATAGAAATAGACTTGCTCGCACTTCTTTGAGCTAAGCTTATAAACATCTAAAACTCTATGTTAATTCAAGTGCCCTAATTCAAAGAGACTTTGCAAGGGACGTAACGTAAGCTAGGTTCATGGGTTGAGAAACGAAATGATATATCAGGCTCAAAAATGTGTACAAGGGTGAAAGTTAGTGATCATCTAGGCATTGTCACCTTCTTCTTTGCTAGGGATTATCTTCTTGGTAGATGCTTCATTAGCCCCGAGAGTTTGATACTTGATTCTTCGAGACTTGTAAGACTACTGCTCCACTGGAGATACCTTTGTGACCTTGAAACGTCATATCTCGACATTTTTCTTCTTCTTTTTTCAATATATGGTCGTTGACCTTCCTTTTACCAGGCACACTGCTTTTTCATACTCTCTAGCTTTTATTTTCTTTTTTTAACTTTTGGCACAAATTGTCTATAATGCATATATTGGCCAACCACACTTTGGCTTGTTTTGACCAAATGACTAACATTTGGATTCCCAGGGTCTTTATCCTCTATTGGTGCTCCAGATATGCTACGTCGACAGTTATGACTTTTACCTTGCCCAAGTATGGGGATGATCGCCAACTGGATTTTTATGAAATGAAATTGCAGGCTTAAGTGGACTATGCAATTGATAAAAGTGTGTAGGATAGAGAAAGAAATGCTATTCGTCATCCTAAGGCACTTAAATTTCGTATGAGTTCATCTAAAATAGCAACGCTTGAAGATTGATGTAAGTGTGAGCAAGAAAATTTCTATCTACTTTTCTCACCTCGCGATGTCAGCTTACCTCCAGTTTGCCCCGATGTGGGGTGGTTCTTGACAGGGGTAATTTAAAAGAACTTCTCCAAGTATTGGGGCTCAAAATGGTGAAACAATGGATAACTTGTAGTGTTTAGGATAGAGAAATTAAATGCCTCTCATCATTTCGGTCATCGTAGCTTTCGCGAGATAGCCCTTTACCTTGTAGACATGGAATTTTTCCATTCATCTCACGGTGTATAAAAAGGGGATTGTGTATGGGACAGGACTTGCCTTTCATTATCCTGACACATCTCATTTAGCAAACTCAAGCAACTCCACATTATTCACTGAATTGTCCATCTTGACAAATTTCTAGGGTAAGTACAGCGTAAGTGCCATAACTTTTGTACGGAGGACACTTAAGTGCTATAACTTTTTTTTTTGCTCATTGAATGTCATAACTTTCAAAAAAATGATCACTTAAGTGCTACTTACGAGTTGGTCATGAGGGCCCGAAACTGCGGTTTTTCCGACCGAATAATGACCTTCTCGGTAAGGCGAGCACCACCAACTTGAAGAGTGGGTGTCGGTGAATCATTCCATGGTCTCCGTTCGTCTTGAAATTTCCGTTTGAGTTTCCGTTGACGAAGGTAAAAATGTTTCATAGTCACACAAATCGATTCGATAAATTGTGTAACTACGAAGCATTTTTACCTTCGTCAACGGAGGCTAAAACAGAAATTTCGAGACGAACGGAGGCCATGGAATGATTTACCGACACCCCCTCTTCAAGCTGGTGGTGCTCGCCTCACCGGGAAGGTCACCGTTCGACCGATCATTTTTTTGAAAGTTATGCACTCAAGTGAGCCAAAAAAAAATTATGGCACTTAAGTATCCTCTATACAAAAGTTATGGCACTTACGCTGTACTTATCCCTAAATTTTCACATGAAAGTGGTGAGTTAAATTAGTAAAATCACCATGCAAATTCTCTTTTCAAAAGAGCTCAGTAACTTTAAGCATGAAATAGTTTAAAACTTCTAAACAAATTTATCACACTTAAATTTCATCAAAAGTATGAGAAATATGCCTTTGAGCATTTAAAGTAAATGGTCCTTGCAAGAGGTGTCGGAATGTCAAACACCGAGAAACATTTTTTAGACTGGGTGCCAATGAATTGCCCCTATTTGAAGGGGAAATGACACATGAATGATCAATCAAGATTGGAAATCCAATCTTTGGTTTGATAAATGCCATGTTTTCGCTCTAGCCCCTGCATAAGAGAACGTGCATGAATAGGATTCTCTGTAACGCAAAATGAGACTTGGTAAATTTCGATTATCCAAGGAATTATCTCAATGGCTGCTATAGGAGTCTGTCATACCCCAGATTTGTCATCTGCAAGAGAGAGGATGCAGTGTCATTTTCAAAATCAATTAAGTTCAGGAATGAGATGTACCTTTTTTCCCAAAATTGGATGATTCTTTTTTGACATGTCCCAGTTTGGTTGATGGGTGGGGAAAGAGGTTACATTAAGCATCAAATTGAAAAATATTGACCTCCTTTTTTGGCTTTTCAAATATAGCACCACACCAAATCAAGGTATGATTCATTGCCCCTAGATTAATCTTTGCAAGCTCATTTTCCTTCGAAGACTTTGTTAGCTCTCAATTGAACCAATGTGTTCATCACCATTGAACTCGATGTGTCATCTTCTCATCACAACAACTTGAGAATTATGAGACATGAAGTAAATGAGTCAAACAAGACGAACAAGGTTAGTCAGACACATGCTTTGAAAGCAGGGTTTTTTTTTTGTTTTTTTTTAAGCAGTGAAATGCTTTTTATTTTCAAAATGATTTTTAGGAGGAAACATGAGGAAACCCAACCCTCATAATTTCTCTGTGGATGATATTTGATGTAGCTAGCAAGAATCACCTAGAGAGGGGGTGAATAGGGGATCTTAAACAATTTTTATCAATTTTTGCGGAAATAAAAGAATACAGTTGATTCTGAATAAAATTCAGATTCAAGAAAGATTATATAGACAGAGCTCTTGATGTGCAGAATGTAAATAAAGAGATAAGAGATAGAAAAACTGCACACAAGTTTATAGTGGTTCGGCTTATAGCAAGCCTACGTCCACTCTCCCACGCTTACAGCCTATTGGTTAAATTTCACTATATAATCAAGAGTTTACAAATTCTGAGTGACAGCACTCTTGTGTATGATAGGACTCTCTACCTCACACAATTACCTTTACAAAGTATCCCTCAAGATCTTAATCTTTGGCTTAGAACGACAAGAGAAATGATTGGAGTATGCTTAGACTTTGGACTTGTTGATTCTTGATTCTGTACACCTTCTGCTGCTTGTTGATCTCCTTAAATACTCCTTTACATCCACACTAGTCGTTGGACAGCTTATAGAGGATCATCTTCCAATCTTCACTTTGGACAGATTTGTATAATAAGGATTGAGTAGCCGTTGAATAACAGATTCTGAATCCCGCTGATTCTGGTCACCATGCAATCAAAATCTTGGTTTCCATAAGTAGAATTTTATTCATTGTAATGCATTCTTGTCGAAGTATTTGATTGTCAATCAATTATTGCCTTAGATTGAAACAATCAAAACTTTCCTTCTATGAAATCCATACCGGATCACTAACTATTTTGTTTGGTTCTGAATTTTGCGTCTGAAAAAATTCTGCGTCTGTATCTGAAGAACTTCTGCATCTGCATCTGAAGGACTTATACGTCTACGTCTGAATAATTTCTTCGTCTACATTTGACTAATTCTGCGTCTAAATCTCAGAACTTATATGTGGGTCTTCAATAAGGTACTTGACAGCTTGTAAGGTTTGAATAACTTTCTTCTGAATTTCCAGAATATACATACCTGAAGTAAATTAGTTCAAAATAAGTATCAGACTTTATAATTATGCAGAAGATTTTGTCAACTTTAAAATTAATAGGAGTTTTCCTCAACAATCTCTTCCTTTTTTATGGTGATAAAACTTTCCTACAGATTAATTAATATGAAATTGATTTGTAAGTATATTAAGCGCATTGACAAATTGAAATTAAAAGAGCAAACTCTGATATCTGTCTTTCTCTTCCTTTGCATATATAACCTGCATTTGATCCTGCATATTATAGCAAATCTACATCTAATTTCTTCCCCTTTTTGTCATCAGCAAAAATAGCAAAGAGAATAAATCATAGATATTAAACAATCAACCAGTCTAACAAAAAATTGATAATTATATTATAGACCGAATGAAAATTAGATGAGTTGGAGAGAAATGTCGAAAAATAGCCTATTTTTTGGAAGGAGTACGAATCAGTTGAAAATTTTCCAATATTGAGATAGCTTCCTCAATCTTTGAACTGCATTGTCCTATGGCCTTATCCATGTTGGATGAACTCATAGCAATGGCTTTCTCTAGATTTGCTTTGTCTGCTGTTGCCTGAAGTTGTTGAGATTTGTTGTTTTCCTCAAAAATTCTTTGTAGATTCTTCATGTATTGTTCTAGTGCAACTTGCTTGTCTTTAATCTCGAGCATAATAGAAAGAATGTTCTGATTGTCATATGGCTGTTCTTGGACATTAGCTTGCTCAGACTGATTGTATCCTGTGTCTGATTGTGGTGGAATCTCCCCCTGAACAGGTGTATGATCTTTAGAAACATGTTCTTCGTGAATTGGTTTTGAAACCTTGGAAGCTGGTTTAGGAACATGTTATGGGCCTCCTGTTTCAAAGTGCTCTGCTTCTGCTTCATCATTTTCATCATGTAGAAGAATTTTTCGTTTCTTGATGTACACTTTAATTGGGGTTGGAGAATCAGACTTATTGCTGGTTGAACTAGTTCTTTCCCTTTTCTCTTTTTCTTTCTCAATTGTCTTTCCAACAAATTGTGCATTCGACTATTGAGCATCTTTTCTTCTTACTTTCTCTCTTACATCGTCAAATTGCTTCATTTTTTAAAGTATTCTTTCTCCAACATACATACAAGGTATAAGGGTTTTGCTCAACTCATCAGGAATGGATATCTTGAGGGACATAAAGATTCGTGAGATAAGAGCACCATATGGAAGTTGTCCCTTGTCCTTCTGTAATGTTCTATACATATGGAAAATGATGATATGGGGAAGAGAGAAAGATTGACCTTTCAGGATTGCCCAGATAAGCTTAATTTTTTACTTGGATAAGTCAGTCTTGGATGCTACTTTGGGCTTCATACAGTTGATAATGATCTTGTGTAGAATCACTGATCTTCTGGACAAATCAGAATATGAAAGATGCCTTTTTGAGCCCTGAGCAAAGTTTACATTCTCTGAGGCCACCCTAGAAGCTTCTTCGAGGCTTACTTCCAGTGGAGTAAATTTGGAATATTTTGCTCCAATTATTAAGGCCAACTCCTCTGCTTTTAAATCAAACTTTTTATCATCAACAGTGAATTGAATCCAATTGGGTGACAAAATAGAAAGATTTGAGTAAAAATATGCAGTCAGTTCAGCATAGACATTTCCAGATTGCAAACAAAACTCATAAATGCCCAATTTTGCAAACAAATGCTTCACTAAAATTCCAGCTTTTTCAAGGTAATCAAAATCAACGGTCCAATGGTTCATGATCCCTTTAGCACGCAGCAACTTATAGAAGGTATTGTGCTCATTGCTTCTAAATAAGTCTCCAGTTTCTGGCATACCAGACGCAATCCCTACTTTTATTTGAAAACTTTCAAAGAATTTACCATCATCATCAGGAATAACATGCTTGGTTGCACTGGTGGTTTTAAGGCTGATGTTTTGAACAGATTTTTTGTCAGAGGGTGTTGATGTTTCTCCGACTTTTTCTTTGCCCTTTTTGGAAGAGGGCTCTTTTGGTGTAGAACTGGCTTGAACATTGTCAGTTTCAATACAAAACTGAGAGTAACTTTCAGCAAGATGTTCTTCAGAGCGTAAATCATTGTCTCTAAGACAATCATGTAGAACCGATGCAGAGGCATTGCTTCTCTTTAACCGCTGATAGGCATTCCATACAAGCTTGATACTACGAAAATTAGTTTTACCCGACGATTTTTGAGGTGATGATCGCTTCGGTGATGGAGTTGCTTCTGAAGGATTTTCATGATGATCCGACTCTATATCTGAAATCTCCATATACTCTGCCGGTGCAGTAGATTTGGAGTCTTAGTTGAGAATGCGTGAAGATCTTCTCTTGAAAGGCATTTTGATTACTTCTAGAGCAAAAAGTTTCGATCTTTGTAGGAAGAAGAGGAGAGTCTGAATATCGGAAGGGTTTGAAGAGTAAAATATCGTACTGATAGAGTTTTGAAAAAAGACTAACAGGTTTATAAACGAGAAGGACGGTTTTTGGAAGGGAAAAGTTACTTTAGAAAATAAAAAGATATCCCAAACAAGTAGGAAGGAAATATACTCTTTAAAGCATAATAAAACATGATGACATCATAACAATATATGAAACACAATTTATCAGATAAATTAGAATACATACCTGATTTGCTTCCAAAAGTAACGATTATGAACATATCCTGCCAAAAATGCTAAAAATATACTCGCCAAAATTTGAATAAGCGACGTAACGTTATTTGTAAGTCTGAAGAATATTCAGACTGAGAACATTTGAGTCTTAAAAATTCATGTCTATCAAACACTTCAAGAAAATGATAAGTGATGCACCGTTTGTTTCTTATGAACTCAAATGAAGATTTATCAAGAGATTTTGTGAATATATCAGCTAATTGATTCTTAGAATCAATGAATTGAATATTCACATCACCATTTTGAACATGATCTCGAATGAAATGATGCTTGATTTCAATATGCTTAACTCGAGAATGAAGAATGGGGTTCTTTGTCAAATTGATTGCACTTGTGTTGTTACATTTGATTACAACACTTGATTCTTCAATAGCAAAGCCTTGTAACTGCTGCTTCATCCATAGAATCTATGCACAACAACTTCCCAAAGCTACATATTCTACTTCTGCTGTAGAAAGTGCAACTGTATTTTGCTTCTTTAAGTACCAGGATACCAACATATCCCCAAGTAGTTGACCTGTACCTGAAGTACTTTTCCTGTCTACTTTACATCTAGCTAAATCAGCATCAGAATATCCAGTAAGAGTAAAATCTGAATCTTTGGAATATCAAAGACCTAACATTGGATATGTTCCAATATATTTGATTATTCTCTTTACTGCAGAACAATGAGATTCCCTTGGGTCTAATTGAAATCTCACGCACATATAGACACTTAAAAGTATGTTAGGTCTATATGCAATAAGATATAATAATGAACCTATCATGCTTCTGTATACCTTCTGGTCCACCTTTTTACCATGTTTATTCTTGTCCAGTTTGGATGTATAAGACATTGGAGTGTCTGTTTTCTTTCTTACTATTCTGCAATCCAAACTTTTTGACAATCTCCTTAGCATACTTCTCTTGGCAAATGAATGTACGATCTTTGGTTTGTTTCACTTGTAAGCCAAGAAAAAATGTAAGCTCGCCCATCATACTCATCTCGAATTCATTCTGCATATTCTTTGAAAACTCTTTGCAAAGCAGTTCGTTAGAAGAATCAAAAATGATACCATCAACATAAATCTGAACAAGTAGAAAGTCCTTACCTTTTCTTTTAATGAATAGAGTTGTATCAACCTTACCTTTTGTGAAGTCATTTTGCAGAAGGAAGGTACCTAACCTTTCGTACCAAGCTCTGGGTGCTTGTTTTAGACCGTAAAGGGCTTTTTTGAGTCTGTAGACATAATCAGTCTTCTTTGGTTGTTCGAAACCAGGTGGTTGTTCCACATATACTTCTTCTTTGATAGATCCATTCAGAAAGGCACTTTTTCACGTCCATCTGAAACAATTTAAAGTTATGGAAACAAGTATAAGCTAATAGTAGCCGAATGGCTTCTAACCTTACAACTGGTGCATATGTTTCATCATAATTTATGCCTTCTTCTTGAGAATAGCCTTTTGTAACCAATCTTGCTTTGTTTCTTGTGACTTTCCCTTTGTCATCCAATTTACTTCTAAATACCCATTTTGTTCTAATTATTGGATGATTTTTGGGTCTTAGCACAAGCTCCCATACTTTATTGATTCTGAACTATTGAAGTTCCTCCTGCATAGCATCGATCCAGCTTTCATCTAATAAGGCTTCACCAGCTTCTTTTGGTTCAATTTCTGATATCAATGCCAAGTTACTAATGTCATCCTTGTGTTTGGATCTAGTCTTGATACCATCTTCTATTTCTCTAATTATGAGGTTCTTCGGATGACTGGATTTATGTTTCCAGTTTTTGTCAAATCTTTCCTTCAAATATCTGCAGACTCTGATGATTCTGGTTGAGTCTGTATTCTGTCTTCTTTTCCTTCTTCTACAAGTTCTACGATTTTTTGAGATTCTTGATGACCTTCTGATGACTCTTGAATGTTGGGAGATAATTCAGATTCATCTTTGTGAGTCTGAATATTTTCTTCAAACCTTACATTCATTGTTTCTTCCACAGTCTGAGAGTTCTTGTTGAAGACTCTGTATGCTTTGCTTGTTATAGAATATCTAAGTAAGAATCCTTCATCTACTTTCTCATCAAACTTACTAGGACGATCATTTGGATTTTTTTAGAATAAAGCATTTACAACCAAATACACGAAAATATGAGATACTGGGCTTTCTACCTTTGTAAAGCTCATAGGGGGTTTTCTCAAGAATGGGTCTGAGAAAAACTCTGTTAATGATATAACATACTGTGAAAACTGCATCTGCCCAAAAATGAAAGGGAATCCTGCTTTCAATTAACAGAGTTCTTGCCATTTCCTGTAATGAACGATTTTTTCTTTCCACAACACCATTCTGTTCTGGTGTATATTGAGTAGAAAAAATTGTGTTGAAAGCCTTTTTTCTCACAAAAATCTGAAAAACTTTGATTTTCAAATTCTTCCCTATGATCAATTTTAATGCATGAAATGGTATAGCCCTTTTCATTCTGAACTCTTTTTGTAAATTTTGAAAAATATGAAAATGCTTCATTTTTATAAGCAAGAAAGAATACCCATGTAAATCTTGTGAAGTCATCAACAATAACTAGACAATACTTCTTACCACCAATACTTCTTACTTGATTAGTATTCTGATTGGTCCAAACACATCCATATGAAGAAGCTACAAAGCTTGATTAGTGGAAACATGATGTATAGATTTAAAAGAACTTCTTACTTGTTTTCCTAGAGTGCAGGCATTGCATAAATTCTATTTTCTTGTATTTCAAATCTGGCAAACCTCGAACCAGTTTCTTGTTTGAGATCTTTGAGATTTATTTCATACTGATATGCTCCAATCTTCTGTGCCACAAATCTTCATCTTCTTTGATTGAGATCAAGCAATGAGTGGAGTTTGGATTTACATCTAAAAGATAAATATTGCTATGTCTTCTTCCTGTGAAAGTTTAAGAAGAATCTTTGCTTGTTCCAGAGCATGTATCTTCTTGAAAGTTGATTCTGAAATCTATATCACATAGCTGGCTTATGCTTATTAAGTTGTAGTTGAGTCCTTTTACCAATGAAACATCATTGATTGTAAGTCCTCGAATTTCAACTTTTCCTTTGCCAACGATTTTCCCTTTGGTATTTCCTCTAAAGGAAACTTTTCCACCATTTCAGACTGTGTAGATCAACGAATATGCTTGGATCTCCTATCATAAGTCTAGAGCATCCACTGTTTAGGTATCACTTTCTTTTTCTCTTTGTGGTAACCTGCAAAAGTCACAACATCTCAAGTTTTCTTTGGTACCCAAATTTGTTTGGGTCATTGAGCATTAATATAGGCTGTCTTAACAAAATCTCTTCAAACAGGTCTCCAGACCTTAGGACATTCATTCTCAAAATGTTATTGATCTCCACATTTTGAGCACCTGAGTGCACTTCGGCCAACAGGTTTTACAAAATTCCTTTTGAAATGGTTTTTATAAGCTTGTCGAGGAAGTCTTTGTCTTAATTTCTCTTTGACCTTTGGAAAATTAATCAAGCTATCCCCTTCCTTCACAAATCCAAGACCAGATTTGTTATAGTAAGGAATTTGGATAGAAAGGATATGCTTCAATGTTTCTGAACCTTTTGAAAATTTGGAAGTAATTTCTAAAACTTTCTTTTTCAAAACATCATTTTCTTTGGAAAGAAAATCTCGACTTTCCTTGATTTGATGAAATTCTTTTTGAAGGAAATCGATTTTTTCTTTTTTAGAAACATCTTGTTGCCTTAGTGAAGACTTTTCCTTTTTCAAAGAAGAGATTCTTTTAAGAGCAGTCTTAAATTCAAAGTATAATTCATCAATATAATTTAATACTTCAATAGGCATATCAGAATGCTTTACCTCAATTTTCACTTTAGGATCAGAATCAGAATCCGAATCAGAGTCTGACTTAGCCATTAGACAGAAATTTGAAATATCTTTATTATTGTCTTCGCACTCTGTATCACTCCAAGTTTTTACTTTTAAGTCTTCTTTGCTTTCTCAAACTTGGTCTTCTTTTTCAGAAGTGGATAGTTTGGCTTGATATGTCCACGTTTTTTACAGTGAAGCATATGACATCCTTTGATTTCTCTGTTTCATCGAAAGACTTCTTCTTCTCAAAAGGCTTCTTACCTTTGAGACTTCTTCATTTGATCTTCATTTTCTTATACTTCTTTATATAGAGAGCTAGTTCTTCATCGTCAACATCTTCATCTTCAGAATCCACATCAAAATCAATGTTAGTCTTCAAAGCAATTGATTTATTACCTTTGGATTCGTTCTCCTCATTCTGATTTTCAATCTCATATGATTGAAGAGTTCCAATTAACTTATTCACTATTAGAGACTTGATCCTTTGTGTCTCTCGAAGAGATATTTTGATGTTATCCTATTGATTTGTCAGTCCTCTCAGTAGTTTGTTGACTTTCAATGCATCTGGAATTGGTTGTCCTTGATAAGCAAGACCGTTTACTATGTTAGTAAATCGGTCATACAAATCAGCAATTGATTCTCCAGGCTTCATTATGAAGGATTCATATTGACCAAGCAAAAGATTAATTTGAGTTTCCTTGGCTCGATCTGTTCCTTCATAAGTAACATGGAGAGTATCCCAAATTTCTTTAGCTGATTCACAAGCAGCAATTTTTTTATATTCAATAGGAGATAAAGCACAATAAAGAGAGTAAATTGCTTTGAAATCCAAAGTTTCTCTTTTAGATATCTTAGTTTGAGATAATGGAGGATTTGCTGCTTTGCTTACATCTGCCTTTTCTTTTAAATGAGAAGATTTTGGATTGACTCCTTTGATGATGACATCCCATTGTATGTGATCAATTGACTTTATGAATGTCTTCATCTTATTCTTTTAGACACTATATTCCTTGTCATCGAAATATGATGGTCTGTTGTTGCTCTATCCTTTAATGAGCCCTGGAGTACCATAGCTAGCCATGTAGATCGTTAGCTCAGAAGTAAAACACTTCAATAAATGAGCAACCTGCTCTGATACCAATTGATGTAGGTAGCAAGGATCACCTAGATGGGGGTTGAATAGGTGATCTTAAACAATTTTTATCAATTTATGCGGAAATAAAAGAATACAGTTGATTCTGAATAAAATTCAGATTCAAGATAGATTATATAAATAGAGCTCTTGATATGCAGAATGTAAATAAAGAGATAAGGGATAAAAAAAACTGCACACAAGTTTATAGTGGTTAGGCTTATAGCAAGCATACGTCCACTCTCCCACGCTTACAGCCTATCGGCTAGATTTCACTATGTAATTAAGAGGAATTTACAAATTTTGAGTGACGGCACTCTTGTGTATGATAGGACTCTCTATCTCATACAATTACCCTTACAAAGTATCCCTCAATATCTTAATCTTTGGCTCATAACAACAAGAGAAATGATTGGAGTATGCTCAGACTTTAGACTTATTGATTCTTGATTATGTACACCTTTTGCTGCTTGTTGATCTCCTTATATACACCTCTACATCCACACTAACCGTTGGACAGCTTACAGAGGATTATCTTCCAATCTTCACTTTGAACCGATTTGTATAATAAGGATTGAGTAGCCATTGGATGACATATTCTGAATCCTGCTGATTCTGGTCGCCCATACAATTAGAATCTTGATTTTTATAAGTAGAGTTTTATTCGTTGTAATGCATTATTATCGAAGTATTTGATTGTCAATCAATTATTGCCTTAGATCGAAACAATCAAAACTTTCCTTCTGTGAAATTCATACCAGATCACTAGCTGTTTTGTTTGGTTCTGAATTCTGTGTCTGAAGAAACTTTGCGTCTGCATCTAAAGAACTTCTACATCTGCATCTGAAGGACTTCTACGTCTGCGTCTGAATAATTTCTTCGTCTGCATCTGACTAATTCTGCGTCTGAATCTCAGAACTTATATGTGGGTCTTCAATAAGGTACTTGACAGCTTGTGAGGTCTGAATAACTTTCTTCTGAATTTCCAGAATATACATACTTGAAGTAAATTAGTTCAGAATAAGTATCAGACTTTATAATTATGCAGAAGGTTTTGTCAACTTCAAAATTAATAGGAGTTTCCTCAATAATATTTTCTTTTATGGTTGGATATCATCATCGGGCTAGTTTGGTATACTTCAACATGCCCTCAAATGCAAATGAACTTGTAATATCATTGAATAGAGTCAAATGAATTACATTTATTGGAGTGGAAAATGCAAGCAAACAAGTTCTAAGCATAATTAAAAATTCAGAAAACTAAAAATCCCAAGAAACAAGTGAAATTCTAGAAAGCAAGAAATGCTCCCACGTAGGGAGGATTCACACGATTAAAGATGCCCCAATTTAAATAGGGAAATCAAGCTTCTTGGGACCATGAATCACATGTGCTTGGGCCCTCCTTGGTCTTGTGAGGCGAACCCTCTAGGTCAGATATTCTCCCTTGCAAATATGTCACTAGTCTCTCCATCGCGATGTCAAACTCCGCTACTTCAGGGAAACTAGACCGTTCAAGGACCACTTTGTCTTTTTCCTTCGGGTCGAAATTCCCTATGGAAGATGAGGCATCCATGTCATCACGGTGCTTATGCTTGACGAGATAAGCTACAGTAGCATGCAGCTCATCAACTTGATTTTGGAGGCTTGCAATTCGCTTGTTCATGTCATTAGCAACACAGTTCAATACTTCATTTTAATCGATTGTTTTTGCTTGTGACCACATACGTATAACTGATAGTTGACGATCCATAATCACCTAATTCGAAAATGGAGCATGGTAAGTATACGACCTCAAAACGATCGGTCCATGACTCAGTCTAATTATCCCTTTTTATTCCCATTTTCATGACATTTTTCATTACTTTACTTGTGAAAATGATGGCAAATTTCTCAGGAAATAATGACTTATGACAGACCTAGAAAAATAATAGTATGAATTGAAAGTAATTTCTTTTCAAAGCTTATTTTTTTTTCTTTTTCTTTCCCTTTCAAAAGATTCAATGATTATTACTTTCAAAAATTACGATTGACCTAGACCTATCATGGACCAACCAAATATACGAAAAAGTAAGTAAATTGCAAAGCATAGGATTAGAAAACTTACTTCACTCGGTAGGATAATGGCAATCACATTGACACACACATGACACGTGGCTCAATTTCTACTCTAGAAGGCTTAACAAAGTGGAGCCACAAGGATAATCGGACTAGCCGCAGGCATGCAGACTAAGTCAGGTCCTCATGACTCCGGCTTCGTCAAAGAGTCAACTCATGTCGCGAGCATGCAGAGCGGGGTGGTAATCTCTTTGACATCAAGAAAGAAGTTTCGGGATTGAGATGGGCAACTTGTACCGCAGGCGAATAGTCGGAGTGGTATCCATCTCAATACCATCTTAAGTGATCCTATGCAGCCAAGGTCCAGCGACAGGTTGTGTGTGCTATAGTGTATTGAAAAAGCATAGGCATGCCCAACAGTTTATAAACAAATACTGCTTCAACATCAAAACCAAAACATCTAATCTCAACACCTTCCTACAAGACAAGGGTTAACAAACACTCCACCCCTTATAACTCCCATCTGCAAAGACATTTAACACCTCAAAAGTTATGGACGTACCTGGAATCCTCGCTGCCAAACAATAAAAAAAATTTCAAAAAGAGAAATTTTGGCCTAAGTCCACTAAGAGTTTTAACTCAAGTCCCCAGTGGAGTCACCAAGCTGTCGTGACCTCATCTCCCACTGTGCACCACCTAGGGGTTCGATTAATAGATTACTAAGCCTAAACCTAGCCCGGGCTCTCCCAAGCGCATACCAATTCACGACTTAAGTTCAAATTATTTAACATGCAAGAGCATTTCAATTAGAAGTTGCCACTAATATATTTTTAGTGGGTCGATTAGAAACCCAAGTAAAGTATTGGGAGAATTACTTTACTGTTACGAACCAGAGGTTATGAATTTGGGGACTTGATTACACTAGATTACTCTAATGCACTTTCGGTACATTTTCTCTTTTATTTCAAAAAAAATATTTGCAAGCGGCTTGGATTGATTTTAAACTTATCTACTAACATGAGAGGTAATCATGCGGGCGCACAACCAATAATAGAACACTTAATAATGCAAAGCAATAAATAAATTGCAAGATGAGGACTTACCTCAAAGCAGCGAAAGTATCTACAATGTTAGTTAGAAACTCACATTGACAATCCTAATGTGATTTCTAATTAACATGCAATTTCACTTAAATCTTTTTTAGGGTTTTCTCTTATTTAACGAAAACTAAACTTTATGCAATGCATTCTACATTTAGTATGACATGTGACATACGATTTATTTAAATATCCTATTTCTAACAACAATTAAATGCACTATCTCTAATGTTGCACGCAAATGAACCAAGACATGAGATTTCTAATGACAAGAATTAATTTATATGCAACTGCTCTAATATGACATGCACGTGGTATTTTTTATAGTTTTCTATGAAATTCGAAATTAATTAAATTCTCTCATTTAAACATCCAATCTATCTTTAAAATCATCTACTTCAATAGTATCTAATCTTTTTGGATTCTTTTTAGAAAAAACAAGATCAATTCAAATAAAAAAAAGATAGAAAGAAATAGCAATGAAACGACACCATATCATAAAATATTAGCGATATCCATTTAAATTTAGAAATGATAGATTGATGAATCATATCCCGGGCATGAGATCAGATTGGCCAATTTTTCCACACAATCGCAAATCGTATCTCGGGCGGGAAATCGGATTGACAATTTTCCATGCGATCGCAAGTCATATCTCTAGCGGGAGATTGAATTGACGACCATAGCACATTACAAAGTTAGGAAATAATTCCTAATTTAAAAGTTGTTCTAGAACTTAATGAATACGATAATATCACTCAAAGATTCAAATAAAATTGCAATATTTCAAATAAAGAAACAACATATTCGAAAATCAAATTAGATGAAATTTTTACCTAATTCAAATATTTACTATCCAAGTTTGAACCGGCGGACGGTGGCTCGCAGATCACGAACGATGCGGCTGGACCCGGGGACAGTAGTGTCGCGGTAGCAAATTCACAAATGAGCTCTCGGATGTTGAGAAAGTTTAACCGAGAGGAGCTTTGACTTTGCCGTGGTTCTTTCGGTGGTTTCACTGGACACTTCACTGATTAGTTCCACAAATTCTGCAAGATTAAAGACAAAGTGCAGGGAAGAGTTCGTCGTGGGCTAGGAACAACGGTGCGAAGGATTTCACTAAGAGCGTGTCTTGTACGAGCAACAGTAGCGCATCGTCACGGGAAAAAACTGGTTTTCGCGGCTTGCGTGACTAATGTTGCGAAAGCCAAGCATGAAGAGGACTCACGGCTGGGTCTTCATGGATGGTAGGGCGTGAGATACTCCGGGACAACCTACAAAAGAGAGAAACTTCATTCGATCGGATGAAAGATAGCAGATCGTCATCTTCTTCTGAGGTGATCTCAAGCCTGGGAACAGCAATGAAGTTGGAACACCAGCAGTGTCGTCAAAGTGGGAGCAGACAGCAGAGGTGCAACGTTGGTCGCAAGTAGCACAAGGGGCTAAGGCTCGTCGGGGCAAAGACCTCCATGGGATCAACAGCGAATAGGGCAGCGGACTCGATATTGGAGCAGATCATCACGGGGGCTTTTGGCTCGCAGCGAAAATAGCAGGTGTCGCCAAAGAAAATCACTAGCGTCAATGGGATCAGCTCGTCTCCATGAACAGAATGCTTCGTTGTTGAGGCTCAGACCAGATTGGATTTCGTCGAAGGGGCTCCAAGAGGGATGTGCTGCTTGTCACCACGTGGGAAGCGGTAGCAGCAACGCAGGCACAGTGGCAATCGTGGAACTTGATCACATGCAGCAAACTACAAAAGGAGAACAAAATCTCTCTATTGTTTTTTTTTTCTCTCTCTCTGTATTGTGTATGTGATCAGACCAAAAGAAAAGCCCCCTATATTGTAAACGAAGCCCCCTTTATATGCAAGTGAAGCGGTCTCCATAGGAAAACGATCAGCTCTTCTTTCCTCTTTCAAGATATTTGTACATCACAGCCAAAGATACATTCCTCCACAAGATTAATTTCCCTTCTTTTGACTGTGAGTACATTTTTTGGTGATCTGTCCCTATTTTTTTTACTTAATCCCTTTTGACTGAATATGGCTTCAAATCTTGCACGATTAATCTCCCAATTCAGCAAACTTCCCAACAAATTTCAGTCATGAGAATTAATGGGCTATGTCAAATTTTCATCATTGCGGGCTTAATTTGATTAAGCTCAGAACCACTCACTTGAGTCCATCCGCCGATAGTCCAAATGCAACTATGTGACCTTATACTACTAATGCTCCTAAATTCTATCTACAAATGCAATATTTTAGTCCCTAATTTTGTATGCAATAAATTCTTAATGGTTAGCCAAAATTTAGGTGTCAACGGTCCTTCTTTTTCACAAATGGGACTAGAGCTCCCCAAGGAAAAACACTAAGTCTAATGAATCCCTTATTCAAGAGCTCTTACAGTTGTGTTTTTAACTCTTTCAATTCATTATGTGTGTTGACATCTAAATTTTGGCGACTCAGTTAGTCGTTAATTGCATAGAAAATTAGGGATTAATCGTTAACCCCTAAACAAAAATATATAAATTAAAACACATAACATATATTTTTAAGGAGCATATTTGCATTAGTAGTTAATAGACCCATACATTTGCATATTTATTGGACCATGCCGAGTGAGCCTAATTGTTTTAATCGGATTGAGCCCATGAAGCAGCAAAATAGGGCCAAACCCGTTAGAAGGCTATGGTGACCGCATCCTTTACATGCCGAAGTTCTGATTCTTTAAAGTAAAAGTCTCGATTCATTGACCCATGTGGAAATTCTTTCAATCTTACGTGGGTACAAGATTTTCGGCAATTAAGAGAAGAGAGACGTAGTAATTCTCGGCAAAGAAAGGAAAGTGGAATATGGTCATCGTGGGACCAAATATATCTTTGTTTCAAAACAGAAAAGAGAGCACCATAATAGGGATCTTCAAGAAAGTATCAGGTGTCCCGGCATTTCATGTCAGCGTCGTCCCAGACTAATCACGAAGCGCCACGTGGTTGTGGAGTGCCCACTAGACTGAGGTGGAAATTTTGCACAAAAATTAATTCGTTTCTCTCTCCTGAGGCCTGCACGCTAGCCCCTCTCCTCTTCTCTCTCCTCTTTTTCATTTCGTTATCTCCTTCTCACCTTCAGAAGAAAAGCCAACGCATTTCCTCTCTCCAGGCTTTCAAATTATTTTGAATCCACGATTTCACTCTCAAATTTTGCCCTCGGCTTCGGCGTTCTTGGTTGTTCCGGAGCTCACTCTGTGGCATTGTTGTTGTTTCGGCATTCCTTGCTCCCCACTATTGCCGATGAAGCGCGTTAAGGCCGCCCCTGCTCTGACGCACACTCCGTCCTTGCTCCGGCGCTCGCTCATTCTCTGCTCCGTCGCTCTCTTCTCGCCTCCCCATGCAGCCGGAGCTGTCAACCTCCCCAAAGACCAGATTGTCTCTTCTATCACGGAGGTAAAAGTTCCTGCATTTTTTTTTAGTAAAGAGTCGCAAAGATTCTTTCAATGGCGAAAGCCTGGTTGCTTCATTTTGTTTTATTTTTGGCGTCTTCTCACTACCAACCAGCGGACATCATCAGGAGGTGGTTCTCCAAAACCCGTTGTCGTAGGTTAAATTCAATAGAGCTTCCATTGCGATAACCTTTCATCCGAATTGCAGATGTTCTTTTCGGGAACTTGACGTATATATGGTTTCTCCTTTTTGGGAGAGAAATTGAGCTAGTCGCAGTAATAACTTTAAAGAACCCCTTAAAAATGGGAAATTGTAACCAGTGTCTACCTCACAGTATTCAAAATCGTTAATCGATTCAATTGTGATCAGTCAAATTTGTTGGAATGAGTATTCTTGCATAGTATCTGTATTTGGATAGCCATGTTGATCTTTTTTTTTTGTTCCTTTTCCTTTGGGGTAGGGGAAGGGAGGGGTTTTAGACCATGTTATGGGTTTCTTGAAGTTGCTTCTGAAATTTGAATTGGCCAGTTGAGAATGTTGAGGAAAACTCCTTATGGATTTTGAAGTTGACAAAACTCTCCATAAGTAACTTGCGAATCTGACATACATTTCTTACTATGTTAATATATTCTAGAAGTTCAGAAGGAATTATCAAACTTTACAAGTTTTCAGAACTAAAAAGTTCAGACTCAAAGTTCAGACTCAAAATCAAAAGTTCAGACTTAGAACTAAAAGTTCAGATTCAGAATTATGATCTTCAGACTTTACTATGAAAGTCATTCAGACACTGAAGTATTCAGATCTTACTAAAGACCCACACTCATCTAAGTTCTGAAGCAGATGCAGATACAAAAGTTATGCAGACGCAGACGCAAAAGTTATGCTGACACAGACGCAGAAGTTATGCACACACACGTAGAATTTTTTTAGACGGAGAAGCAAAATTCATTTAGACTAAAACATAACAGCTAGTGATCTGGTATGAATTTCACAGAAGGAAAGTTTTAATTGTTTTCAATCTAAGGCTACAATTGATTGACAATCAAACACTATGACAAGCATGCATTACAACGGATAAAACTCTACTTATGAAAATCAAGATTCCGATTGTATGGGCGACCAGAATCAGTTTGTCAACCAACGGTTACTCAATCCATTTTATACAAATCTATCCGAGGGTGAATATTGGAAGATGATCCTCTGAAGACTGTCAAATGGCTAGTTTGGTAGTGGAGGAGTATAAAAGGAGTTCAACGAGGAGCAGAAATAGAGAACGAAATCGAGAATCAACAAGTCCAAAGTCTGAGCATATTCCAATCCTCTCTCTTGTCTTTCTTATGCTAAATATTAAGATCTTGAGGGACATTTTGTAAGAGTGATTGTGTGAGATAGAGAGTCCTGTCATATACAAGAGTGCTGTCACGCAGAATTTGTATTTCCTCTTGATTACATAGTGGAATCCCACCAGTAGGCTGTCAGCGTGGGAGAGTGAACGTAAGCTTATCAAAAGTTGAACCATTATAAACTTATGTGCAGTTTTTCTATCCCTCTTCTATTACTTTGCATACTACATATCAAGAGCACTGTCTATATAAACTGTTTTGAATCTGAATTTTATTCAGACTCAACTGTAATCTTTCATTTCCGCTTAATCTTACAAAAATTATTTAAGATCATCTATTCACCCTTCCTCTAGGTGATTCCTGCTAGCCACATCAATTGGTATCAGAAGAGGTTGCTCATTTATTGAAGTATTTTACTTATGAGCTAACGATCTATATGGCTAGCTTTGGTGCTCCAAGTCTCATTGAAGGTCAAAGTAACAACAGACCACCATATTTCGATGGCAAGGAATACAGCATCCGGAAGAATAAGATGAAGACATTCATAAAGTCTATTGATCACATGCAATGGGATGTCATCATCAGAGGAGTTAGACCAAAAATTTCTGACTCAAAAGAAAAGACAGAAGGAAGCATGCCAGCAGATCCTCCATTATCTCAAACTGAGATTTCAAAAAGAGAAGACCTAGATTCCAAAGCAATTTATTCTCTTTATTGTGCTTTAGCACTTGTTGAATATAAAAAAATTGCTTCTTGTGAATCAGCTAAGGATATCTGGGATACTCTCTACATCACCTATGAAGGAACAGATCGAGCCAAAGAAACTCAAATCAATCTACTGCTCGGCCAATATGAATCCTTCATAATGAAGCCTGAAGAATCTGTTGCTAATATGTATTGACAGATTTACTAACATAGTAAATGGTCTTGCATATCAAGGACAACTTGTCCCAGATGCTATGAAAGTCAACAAACTCTTGAGAAGACTGACGAAACAGTGGGATAACATCAAAACATCCATTCGAGAAATCAAAGGATCATGCCTCTTTCAGTGAATGAGCTAATCGAAACTCTTAAGTCATATGAGACTGAAAAACTGAATGAGGAAAATGAATCCAAATGTAAAAAGTCAATTGTATTAAAATCTAATATTGATTCTGATGCAGATTCTGAAGATGAAGATGTTGATGATGAAGAGCTGGCTCTCTTCATAAAGTACAAGAAGATTAAAATCAAAGAAAGAAATCTCAAAGGAAAAAGCCTTTCGAGAATAAGAAGCCTCTCAATGAAACAGAAAAGTTAAAGGAAGTAATATGTTTTCACTGCAAGAAACGTGGACATATCAAGCCAAATTGTCCATTTCTGAAAAAGAAGACCAAATTTGAGAATGCAAAGAAAGCCTTGAAAGCATAAACTTGGAGTGATACAGAATGTGAAGACAGTGATGAAGATATCTCAAATTTCTATCTGATGGCTAAGTCAGACTCAGATTCAAATTCAGATGATAAAGTTGGAGATTGAGGTAAAGTATCCTGAAATGCCTATTGAAATATCAAATTACATTGATGAATTATGTTTCGAATTCAAGGCTACTCTTAAAAGAATATCTTCCTTGAAAAAGGAAAATTCTTCACTAAGACAATAGGATATTTCACAAAAAAAAAATCGATTTCCTTCAAAAAGAATTTCATCAAGTCAAGGAAAGTCAAGATTTTCTTTCCAAAAAAAATGTTGTTTTGAAAAAGGAAGTTTTAGAAATTACTTCCAAGTTTTCAAAAGGTTCAGAAACCTTGAAGCATATTCTTTCTATATAGATTCCTTATTTTAACAAATCTAGTCTCGGATTTGTGAAGGAAAGTGATGGTTTAATTGATTTTCCAAAAGTCAAGGAGAGATTAAGGCAAAGACCTCCTCGACAAGTTTATAAAAATCATTTTAAAAGAAATTTTGTAAAACTTGTTGGTCAAAGTGCACTCAAGTGCTAAAAATGTGGTGACTCACAATATTTTGAGAATGAATGTCCTAAGATCTGGAGACCTATTCGAAGAGAATTTGTTAAGACAGCCTACACTAACTCTCAAGGACCAAAACAAATTTGGGTACCAAATAAAGCTTGAGAAGTTGTGATTTTTGCAGGTTACCACAAAGAGAAAAAGAAAGTGGTACCTGGACAGTGGATGTTCTAGACACATGACAAGAGATTCAAGCATATTTGTTCAACTACAAAGTCTGAATGGTGGAAAAGTTTCTTTTAGAGGAAATAACAAAAGGAAAATAGTTGGCAAAGGAACTGTTGAAATTGGAAGACTCAAGATTAATGACGTGTCATTGGTAAAAGGACTCAACTACAACTTGATAAGCATAAGCCAACTATGTGATTTAGGATTCAGAATCAACTTTCAAAAAGATACATGCTCAGGAACAAGCAAAGATTATTCTCAAACATTCACTGGAAGAAGACATGGCAATATTTATCTTCTAGATGTCAATCCAGACTCTACTCATTGTTTGATCTCAATCAAAAAGGATAAAGATCTATAGCACAGAAAATTGGGACATATCGATATGAAACAAATCTAAAAAATCTTAAACAAAAAATTGCTTAGAGGTTTGCCAGATCTGAAATACAAGAAAACAGAATTATGCAATGCCTTCAGCTTGGGAAAACAAATAAGTAGCTCTTTTAAGTCTATACATCATGTTTCTACTAACCGTGCTTTGCAGCTTCTTCATATGGATTTATTTAGATCAACCAGAACATAAAGTATTGGTGGCAAGAAATATTGCTTAGTCATTGTTGATGACTTCACTAAATTTACATGGGTGTTCTTTCTTACTCATAAAAATGAAGTATTTTCATATTTTTCAAAATTTGCAAGAAGAGTTCAGAATGAGAAAGGCTATACCATTTCCTGCATTAAAACTGATCATGGGGGAGAATTTGATGATTAAAGTTTTTCAGATTTCTGTGAGGAAAATGACTTTCAACACTGTTTTTTCACTCCTTTTACACACCAAAACAAAACAGTGTTGTGGAAAGGAAAAATATTTCTTTGTAAGAAATGGCAAGAACCCTGTTGATTGAGAGCAAGATTCATCTTCATTTTTGGGCAGATGCAATTTTTACAGCTTGTTATATCATTAACAGAGTATTTCTCAGACCCATTCTTGAGAAAACTCCATATGAGCTTTACAAAGGTAGAAAGCCCAACATTTCATACTTTCGTGTGTTTGATTGTAAATGCTTTATTCTTAAAAATCCCAATGACCACTCTGGTAAGTTTGATAAGAAAGTAAATGAAGGATTTTTCCTTGGATATTCTACTACAAGTAAGGCATACAAGGTCTTCAACAAGAATTCTCAAACTGTGGAAGAAACAATGAATGTAAGGTTTGATGAAAATATTCAGACTCACAAAGATGAATATGAATTATCTAAAGCTCAACAAGATTATTCAAAAATCGTTGAAACTGTAGAAGAAGGAAAAGAAGAAATAATCCGGACACAATCAGAAACTTCAAAGCCTGATGATATTTAGAAGGAAAGATTTGACAGAAACTAGAAATATAAATCCAGTCATCCAAAGAACCTCATCATTAGAGAAATAGAAGATGGTATCAAGACTAGATCTAAACACAAAGAGAACATCAGTAGCTTGGCATTGATATTAGAAATTGAACCAAAAGAAGTTGGTGAAGCATTATCATATGAAAGCTGGATCGAAGTTATGTAGGAGGAATTTCAACAGTTCAGAATCAATAAAGTATGAAAACTTGTACCAAGATCCAAAAATCATCCAATAATTGGAACAAAATGGATATTCAGAAACAAACTAGATGACAAGGGGAAAGTCACCAGAAACAAAGCAAGACTGGTTGCAAAAGGCTATTCTCAAGAAAAAGGCATTGACTATGATGAAATCTATGCACCATTTGCCAGGTTAGAAGCCATTAGGCTGCTATTAGCTTATGCTTGTTTTCATAACTTTAAATTATTTCAGATGGACATGAAAAGTGCTTTCCTTAATGGTTTTATCAAAGAAGAAGTATATGTGGAACAACCACCTGGTTTTGAAGAACCAAGGAAGATTGTTGTGACATTCTGAAATTCGACCCATTTTCGGGATTTATGAAATGAATATTTCTTCGATGCACTTTCAGTAAAATCTCACTCGAAAATTGATCACTTTTGAGATACTAACCATTAGGGAAAGGCTAACTAGGAATTTAGTACGTGGACCTAAGAACTTGATCATGGATTGGCATTTCGATCATAAGGATTGACGAGGGAATATTTTGTGCCATTAGAGACCGATCCAAGGATGGCTATGAAACGATTCGCAAATTTTATACGATCGGAACGCGGGTGATTCCGCTTAACCATTGTATGAGTTTCGAACGATCCTAAACCTAATCCGAAAGATCGTGTCCTTCGGAACTAGTGATTGACCCTCGCGATTACATGACAACCGAGATCGCCATGGCTCAAGTAAACTTGGATGTGGCTCGATGTCATCGGCCACGTGTCGATACGCGTAACTCCTAAAAGCCGCCCGTTAGTTTGAGATATACTAAAGTCGCGATTGTTGTATTTTGGCCATTAATTAGAATCCGAATTGGGATGTCGAATTTTCAAGATTTCCATGACTAATTTATCGGACGTCGTCTCATTTAGCGTGGCCAACTATCGGATCGATTGGAATTATCGGAAAAATCGAAATTGAGACCGGGAGTGGAAAAAGACCGTTTTGCCCTTGGGTTAATTGAGCACTTTTGAAATATTGAAGGGCAATTTGGACAATTGCGTTTCCCTCCATAAGCAAAAATTTGGACAAGAATGCCCCCTCTCCTTTTTGCTTATTCCTTAGTTGCCCTTGGATATTTTCCCCATCTTGCCCTAGAAGACTCATTTGTGGCCTTTGGATCTTTGATGAGATTGATAGGTTGATCTTGGCCCTAGATTTATGTGAGTGGGGTGGGTAGATGATGATTGACCTTTGACTCTCTCTCTCTTGTCATTCCCGGAATTCACTCTCTCTCTCTCCCTCTCTCTGTCTTCTCCTTCCCGAAGCTCTCTCTCTCGCCCTCCTTGGAATCGGCCGAAGCTCCAAGCACCATCACCTCCGCCTTGCTTCTCCGGTTCAGACGCCACCGGACTCGCCGCCTGAATCGCCGGCCAGCCACCCGTCCGGCCGCCGGAGTGCGCACTGTTCACGAAAACCTGAACCAGCCCAGAAACCAACTGGAAAACACCCATTTCCCCCTCTTTCTCTCTCTCTTTAGGCCTCACTCCTGGTACTCCGACCACCACCATCTTGTGCTCGTTCCAACCATTCCAGCCTGGTCGCCGGAAAGTCGCCGGAGCTTCCCGTCCAGCCCTGTTCACCGCCGAAGCTCAGTTTGCCTGTTTACCGGTTTTCTTGCTTAAACCCTTGGTAAGTGACTTCCTAATCCTTGGCTAGGCTAGTGGGTTACTAATGGACATGTTTAGGGGTGGATTAGGGCTGTGGATAGTTGGTTTAGTGAATGGTTGTGCTTGGTTTGCTTGGTGGTGCTTGTTAGTTGATTTCCGGTAGGGTTGCTGCTGCGTCGCTGGATTTTGTGATTTTTACTGTGACTTGTGTGGGCCGAATTTGAGGAAGTGTTCTTCATAAAAGTTGCTCATAACATCTTGTAGTATGACATATATTAAATTCAGAATTTTTGGAGATCAATTAGGGCAATTCGTAAGTCCATCTTTGGACCGTCTGGAGTCTGCCGGATTTACTGTTCACCCGACTGTCAGGTCTTCCCGATTTTCTATAAATTTTTCCAGACCTTATTTTGACAAACTTCCTTCATGAAAAATTTTAATAACATCTGTATCTATATCATATAAAAATTTCAGAATTTTCCAAGGTGTTTTGGGTGCTGAGCGAAACGTGTTTTGGGGACGGGTGACCTGTCCAAAGGAACCGATTTTTGGTCTGACTTCTAAGGGAAATATTGCATAGTTATGATTTGAACTGGGTTTTGAGTCCTTCATAAGAAATGTTCATCAAGATGTTTTGTGCGACATATCCAAATTTCATAATTTTTGGAGTTGATTTAATATTTATTTTCAAGGAAATTCGGTGACTATGTTACTCCCCTTTTTGGCCCCGATTCTGTGCATGCTTAGTTGGCTTAGTTGGCTTTTAATAAATTCATAAAGATGAGATTTGGCAATGGTTGTTGAGTGTGTGCATGGTCACGACGCGTTCCGTCTAGGCGGGGGTTCTAGACGATGCCCGACGGGGGTTCGGATGCCGTCTAGGCGGGGGTTCTAGATGTTGCCGATCGCGGTGGAGGCCGGATCGATGCTCCTTTATGGAATGCCGTCTGGGCGGGGGTTCCGGACGTTGCCGTCGCCGAAGTAGCGGGACGATGCCTGGTTACGCCAGAAGACCGGCGGGGGTTCGGTGGCCCGAGGGGCCGTTAATAATCTGGACAGTTATAATCGTGTGTTATGCATTGGGGAATGCAATGTGCTTGTGTTGTTGTTGAGCATGTCTGGATTAATAACCGTTTTATGCACGTTTACGTCATGTGGTTGTATTATGTGCTCGTGGAGCGAATTGCCATGTTATGGTGGTATTCTAACGTGCAGGGCGTGTGCATGTGCCAAGGCGAGGTAAGGACGCCTGTGATTGTCTTTGGCACGTTGTTTGTTAGAATTGCACGTTTATGATTGTCTGGAAGTACGTGTTAGCCTAAGTGAGGCTTAGGTAGTTGCTTATTGAGAAGTGTTCTCATGGTTGTATAACCAAATCATTTCAGACCCACGACCATGACTGATTTGGAGATGCCACCAGGGTACCGTGATGATCTAAGGATGGGATTATTCTCCTCGTCTCTTTTTGGAGTACCCCCTTTTGTAGAGGAGTTAAGCTTACCCATCACCCAATCCTTTTTGTTATGAGTGGTGTCTAGATGGTGGCCTCTAGTAAGGCTTGTAATTGCTTATTTGCGTTTAACGCTATGTTTATAAAATGTATTTGTTGATGTGTTTCGTTTGTCTCTCTATTATCCCGTTGGATTACATGTTGTATGGAGAGTTCGTTTTGCTTCCGCTTATGCTATTCGTTAGCGTTCGGTTTGGGTCAGCGACAAATCCTGGGATGTCGCATACTTGAAGACCTCAGAGGGATGTTGGTGCGCTCCCGGGATTCGGGGCGTGACATCCCTGTTTAATTGGTATCAGAGCAAGGTCAGCTCGATCCAAATTTGGTCGAGACTTGGAGTGATAAGGACGATGACTTTGGGGTAGTCAGTTAGGGAGACCTGCTTGATCACAAGTTTAGAATGCTTAATGCATGCTTCACAATTATGTGCTTGTGATTGCTGGATGCTTGCTTGGTGATATTCTTGGTTGTAGGCGCTGCGAGGATTAAGGTGAGACCGAAACTCTGTTAATTATGTGTCTCTCATGCTTGCTTTGCGGTTGTTTGTCTTATGATTGCTGTTGTGATTTACTGCCTAGAACTGCTAGCCTTGAGTAGATGGCTTAGGTTTCTAATTCCTGGGCGGAATTATAGCAGGTTTAGGTGTTGGTGAGAGGATCCGGTGAGGATGAGTAGCCGAGGTAGAGGGACCAGGGGAACAAGAGGCCGAGGGGGTTCACGAGCTAGAGCTATGGAGGATCCCAGAGTGGATGGGATATTGAGGGCACTTGCGGAAGTTGGAACCTTGATGGGTAGGCAGACTCAAGGACAAGCTGCTACCGTTGCTGCTGCTGTTGAGGCCGCTGTTGCCGCCGCTAACGGGGCTAATGGAAATAATGGGAATAATGGTCATAATGAAAATGGAAATGGAAATCGCCTGATGCCTCAACTAGTAGAACAGTTTTTGAAGCTTAAGCCATCCAAGTTTGACGGAAAAGGTGATCCTGAGGTCGCTATTCTTTGGGTTAAGGAACTAGAAAAGGCCTTTGCACTGCTGGGGTGCACGGAAGAAGAAAAGGTGACCCTGGCTGTGTATCAACTGCAGGGTGTGGCAAATGATTGGTGGGAGGCCACCCGAGGTACAATTTTCCCTGCAGGCATTGTTCCGAACTGGACCGCCTTCATTGAGACCTTTAACGGGAAGTACTTCTCTGAGACAGCCCGGGAACAGAAGATGGCAGAGTTTCTACGGCTTCGCCAAAATCAGATGTCAGTGGATCAGTACGAAGCAGAATTTGCCAGACTATCTAAGTTCGCACCAAGGATGGTGGAAGACCCTTTTGATAGGGCACGGAGGTTCCGAGATGGACTTAAGCCGGAACTCCGCAGTTAGCTGATACTTCTGAATTTGATGGATTATAATGAACTCTATGAGCGGGCACAAATGGTCGAACGAGATATGATAGAAAGGGCTGCCGCTTCTGGAACGCAGTATGCACTGGTTAGGAACAATCGGAACTTTGGAAAGAGGCCTATGACTGGGAATAGACGATTTGTCCCTCCCATTAGGAAAGACATTGGAAAGCCAAACTATCACTCCAACGCGGTATGTCGATCGTGCGGAAGGAGGCATGGAAATGGTCCTTGCCCGGGCAGAAGTGGAGCTTGTTATGGATGTGGCCAACATGGTCACCAAGTGAAAGATTGCCCGAGCCGACAAGCTAGGCCACCAATGCAACCGCAACCACCTCGGATGGGAAATCAGGCGGGAACCGCCCCGCAAAATATTCAGAACCGACCCCTAGCTCAAGGGAGAATCTATGCTATGGCTCGCAAAGAGGCGGAGGATGCGCCTGGGGTGGTCACAGGTACGGTCTCTTTATGTGATCATGCTGCTTATGCCTTATTTGATCCAGGAGCATCGCATTCATTTGTGTCTGAGCAATTTGCTAATCTGGCTGGCATGGAATTGAAATCATTAGAAGTAAATTTATGTGTTACCACCCCTGTTAAGGATAAAGTGCTAATCTCATTAGGATGTTCGGATTGTAAGATTGTTGTTGGTGGTAGGGAGGAATTGATTAATTTGGCTGTTTTGGCTATGTTTGATTTTGACGTCATTATTGGCATGGATTGGCTTGTTAGACAGAAAGCCGTTATGGACTGTAGTAACAGGGTGATCCAATTTAATCCGGTTGGTCATCCTAGATATGTATTTGTGGGGAACCGAGGAGGAACCTCGATCCCTTGGATTTCGTCGCTTGAGGTGACTAAGTTGTTGGACGATGGGTGTCAAGGTTACCTGGCGACTGTGGTTGATTCGTCGATTAAGGAATCGAAGCTAGAAGAGATAGCCGTGGTGTGCGATTTCCTCGATGTCTTTCCTCAGGAATTGCCAGGATTGCCACCTGAGAGGGAAGTAGAATTCATAATTGAGTTGGCCCCCGGGACAGAACCGATATCTAGAGCGCCCTACAGGATGGCATTATCAGAGTTAAAGGAGTTGAAGGTTCAGATGCAAGAACTACTGGATAAGGGGTTCATCCGTCCAAGTGCGTCACCGTGGGGAGCACCAGTGCTATTTGTAAGGAAGAAGGACGGGTCCTTGCGTTTGTGCATTGACTATAGGCAGTTGAATCAAGTGACTGTCAAGAACAAGTATCCATTGCCAAGAATAGATGACTTGTTCGATCAACTGCAAGGGGCATCGGTATTCTCCAAGATAGACCTAAGAACGGGATATCATCAGTTGAGGATTAAGAAGGAGGACATACCGAAGACAGCGTTCCGTACTCGATATGGACATTACGAGTTTACGGTAATGCCGTTCGGATTAACTAATGCCTCGGCTGCCTTTATGGATTTAATGAATCGGGTGTTTAAGGAGTTTCTGGATCAATTTGTTATTGTATTCATTGACGACATCCTAGTGTATTCAAGGAGCCTCGAGGATCATGAGCGACATCTAAGGATGGTTCTACAGACTCTAAGAGAACACGCACTCTATGCCAAGTTTAGTAAGTGCGAGTTCTGGCTCAATCGGGTAGCATTTCTAGGGCATGTAATCTCCGGGGATGGAATTTCAGTGGATCCAACAAAGATTGAGGCAGTCACGAATTGGCCAACACCAACAACAGTGACAGAGGTTCGGAGTTTCCTAGGACTTGCGGGCTATTATAGACGTTTCGTGGAAAGGTTCTCCGCGATAGCTACTCCTTTAACACGTTTACTTAAGAAGGAATCAAGGTTTGAATGGACAGACAAGTGCGAGAGGAGTTTTCAAGAGCTTAAGCACAAGTTGACTACCGCCCCGGTGTTGACGATACCGTCAGGTCCCGGAGGATATGAGATTTATAGTGATGCGTCGCTAAAGGGATTAGGATGTGTGTTAATGCAACATGGAAGAGTGGTTGCATATGCATCACGACAATTAAGACCTCATGAACTAAACTATCCGACTCATGATTTGGAACTTGCTGCTATCATCTTTGCACTTAAGATTTGGAGGCATTATTTATGTGGGGAAAGGTTTCAAATCTACACGGATCATCAGAGCTTAAAGTACTTATTTTCTCAGAAGGAATTGAACATGAGACAACGTCGCTGGATGGAACTCCTGAAGGATTATGATTGCGACATTCTATACCACCCCGGAAAGGCTAATAAGGTAGCGGATGCACTTAGTCGGAAATCAAGTATTGCGCAGATGATGGTTAAAGAATGGACATTACTTGAAGGGGTACGAGATTCGGAATTCAAGTTTGAGGTAAGTCACCTCTCAAGTCTGTTAGCTACCTTGAGGATTGAACCAGAAATTCATGCGAGGATTAAGGCATTACAATCTACGGATCCTGAGATTCAAAAGATTCTGCAAATGGACGAAATTAAGAGAAAAGCTGACTTTCAAGTATCTGAGGATGGAATCTTGAAGTTTCGTGGACGTTTATGTGTGCCCAATGATGCAGAGCTTAAGGAGGAAATCTTGGCAGAAGCTCACCGTAGCAACTACAGCATTCATCCAGGCAGCACAAAGATGTATCAAAATTTACGTCAGCACTACTGGTGGAACGGAATGAAAGTGGATGTAGCCAAATATGTGGCCAAGTGTTTGACGTGCCAACAAGTAAGGGCACAACATTATAAGCCTGGTGGACAGTTGCAACCCTTAGAAATTCCCGAATGGAAATGGGAGCATATCACGATGGACTTTGTCATGGGTTTGCCAAGGAGTCAAAGAGGTCATGATTCCATTTGGGTTATAGTCGACAGATTGACTAAGTCGGCACATTTTCTGGCAGTACGAAAGGATTTTGCAATGGATAAGTATGCCGAGCTGTATATGCGGCAGATAGTCCGTCTTCATGGAGTGCCAGTGACAATAACGTCAGATAGAGATCCTAAGTTTACCGCAACCTTTTGGAAAAGTCTTCAAATGGCTATGGGGACGAAGCTGCAATATAGCACGGCCTATCATCCACAGACGGATGGTCAGTCTGAAAGGACAATTCAGACGCTCGAGGACATGTTGCGAGCGTGCGTTATAGACTTTAAAGGAGGTTGGGAAGAGCAGTTGCACCTTGTCGAGTTCGCCTACAACAACAGTTATCAGCAGAGTATTAGAATGGCACCTTTTGAGGCGTTGTATGGCAGAGCGTGCAGAACTCCAGTTTGTTGGGATGAAGTTGGGGAGCGGAGTATAACGGGTCCGGAATTGGTCCAACAGTCAGTCGAAGCAGTTAAGGTCATTCGGGACAGACTTAAGACTGCTCAAAGTCGTCAGAAGAGTTATGCGGATCGGAGACGTAGGCCCTTGGAATTTCAAGTAGGAGATCATGTGTTTCTCAAGGTTTCACCAATGAGAGGGTTGTCTCGGTTTGGTAAGAAAGGGAAGTTAAGCCCGAGGTATGTAGGTCCGTTTGAAATATTGGAAAGAATCGGAAATCTGGCCTATCGTCTTGCATTGCTGCCGAATTTGTCTCAAGTTCATAATGTTTTCCACGTGTCAATGTTGAGGAAGTACGAACCGGATCCGACCCACGTGTTGAATTATGAAGTAATAGACGTGGACGATAGGGTGTCGTATGTGGAGAGACCGGTACGGATAGAAGATAGAAAGGAACAGGTTTTGCGGAACAAGACTATTCTGCTAGTCAAAGTAATCTGGGAGCATCACGGAACGGAAGGAGCAACGTGGGAAAGTGAAGAGATCATGAGGCGTCAGTACCCCCAGTTATTTGAGTAAAGTAGTTTGGTTGTAAATTTCGAGGACGAAATTTTTGTAAGGGGGAAGAGTTGTGACATTCTGAAATTCGACCCATTTTCGGGATTTATGAAATGAATATTTCTTCGATGCACTTTCAGTAAAATCTCACTCGAAAATTGATCACTTTTGAGATACTAACCATTAGGGAAAGGCTAACTAGGAATTTAGTACGTGGACCTAAGAACTTGATCATGGATTGGCATTTCGATCATAAGGATTGACGAGGGAATATTTTGTGCCATTAGAGACCGATCCAAGGATGGCTATGAAACGATTCGCAAATCTTATACGATCGGAACGCGGGTGATTCCGCTTAACCATTGTATGAGTTTCGAACGATCCTAAACCTAATCCGAAAGATCGTGTCCTTCGGAACTAGTGATTGACCCTCGCGATTACATGACAACCGAGATCGCCATGGCTCAAGTAAACTTGGATGTGGCTCGATGTCATCGGCCACGTGTCGATACGCGTAACTCCTAAAAGCCGCCCGTTAGTTTGAGATATACTAAAGTCGCGATTGTTGTATTTTGGCCATTAATTAGAATCCGAATTGGGATGTCGAATTTTCAAGATTTCCATGACTAATTTATCGGACGTCGTCTCATTTAGCGTGGCCAACTATCGGATCGATTGGAATTATCGGAAAAATCGAAATTGAGACCGGGAGTGGAAAAAGACCGTTTTGCCCTTGGGTTAATTGAGCACTTTTGAAATATTGAAGGGCAATTTGGACAATTGCGTTTCCCTCCATAAGCAAAAATTTGGACAAGAATGCCCCCTCTCCTTTTTGCTTATTCCTTAGTTGCCCTTGGATATTTTCCCCATCTTGCCCTAGAAGACTCATTTGTGGCCTTTGGATCTTTGATGAGATTGATAGGTTGATCTTGGCCCTAGATTTATGTGAGTGGGGTGGGTAGATGATGATTGACCTTTGACTCTCTCTCTCTTGTCATTCCCGGAATTCACTCTCTCTCTCTCCCTCTCTCTGTCTTCTCCTTCCCGAAGCTCTCTCTCTCGCCCTCCTTGGAATCGGCCGAAGCTCCAAGCACCATCACCTCCGCCTTGCTTCTCCGGTTCAGACGCCACCGGACTCGCCGCCTGAATCGCCGGCCAGCCACCCGTCCGGCCGCCGGAGTGCGCACTGTTCACGAAAACCTGAACCAGCCCAGAAACCAACTGGAAAACACCCATTTCCCCCTCTTTCTCTCTCTCTTTAGGCCTCACTCCTGGTACTCCGACCACCACCATCTTGTGCTCGTTCCAACCATTCCAGCCTGGTCGCCGGAAAGTCGCCGGAGCTTCCCGTCCAGCCCTGTTCACCGCCGGAGCTCAGTTTGCCTGTTCACCGGTTTTCTTGCTTAAACCCTTGGTAAGTGACTTCCTAATCCTTGGCTAGGCTAGTGGGTTACTAATGGACATGTTTAGGGGTGGATTAGGGCTGTGGATAGTTGGTTTAGTGAATGGTTGTGCTTGGTTTGCTTGGTGGTGCTTGTTAGTTGATTTCCGGTAGGGTTGCTGCTGCGTCGCTGGATTTTGTGATTTTTACTGTGACTTGTGTGGGCCGAATTTGAGGAAGTGTTCTTCATAAAAGTTGCTCATAACATCTTGTAGTATGATATATATTAAATTCAGAATTTTTGGAGATCAATTAGGGCAATTCGTAAGTCCATCTTTGGACCGTCTAGAGTCTGCCGGATTTACTGTTCACCCGACTGTCAGGTCTTCCCGATTTTCTATAAATTTTTCCAGACCTTATTTTGACAAACTTCCTTCATGAAAAATTTTAATAACATCTGTATCTATATCATATAAAAATTTCAGAATTTTCCAAGGTGTTTTGGGTGCTGAGCGAAACGTGTTTTGGGGACGGGTGACCTGTCCAAAGGAACCGATTTTTGGTCTGACTTCTAAGGGAAATATTGCATAGTTATGATTTGAACTGGGTTTTGAGTCCTTCATAAGAAATGTTCATCAAGATGTTTTGTGCGACATATCCAAATTTCATAATTTTTGGAGTTGATTTAATATTTATTTTCAAGGAAATTCGGTGACTATGTTACTCCCCTTTTTGGCCCCGATTCTGTGCATGCTTAGTTGGCTTAGTTGGCTTTTAATAAATTCATAAAGATGAGATTTGGCAATGGTTGTTGAGTGTGTGCATGGTCACGACGCGTTCCGTCTAGGTGGGGGTTCTAGACGATGCCCGACGGGGGTTCGGATGCCGTCTAGGCGGGGGTTCTAGATGTTGCCGATCGCGGTGGAGGCCGGATCGATGCTCCTTTATGGAATGCCGTCTGGGCGGGGGTTCCGGACGTTGCCGTCGCCGAAGTAGCGAGACGATGCCTGGTTACGCCAGAAGACCGGCGGGGGTTCGGTGGCCCGAGGGGCCGTTAATAATCTGGACAGTTATAATCGTGTGTTATGCATTGGGGAATGCAATGTGCTTGTGTTGTTGTTGAGCATGTCTGGATTAATAACCGTTTTATGCATGTTTACGTCATGTGGTTGTATTATGTGCTCGTGGAGCGAATTGCCATGTTATGGTGGTATTCTAACGTGCAGGGCGTGTGCATGTGCCAAGGCGAGGTAAGGACGCCTGTGATTGTCTTTGGCACGTTGTTTGTTAGAATTGCACGTTTATGATTGTCTGGAAGTACGTGTTAGCCTAAGTGAGGCTTAGGTAGTTGCTTATTGAGAAGTGTTCTCATGGTTGTATAACCAAATCATTTCAGACCCACGACCATGACTGATTTGAAGATGCCACCAGGGTACCGTGATGATCTAAGGATGGGATTATTCTCCTCGTCTCTTTTTGGAGTACCCCCTTTTGTAGAGGAGTTAAGCTTACCCACCACCCAATCCTTTTTGTTATGAGTGGTGTCTAGATGGTGGCCTCTAGTAAGGCTTGTAATTGCTTATTTGCGTTTAACGCTATGTTTATAAAATGTATTTGTTGATGTGTTTCGTTTGTCTCTCTATTATCCCGTTGGATTACATGTTGTATGGAGAGTTCGTTTTGCTTCCGCTTATGCTATTCGTTAGCGTTCGGTTTGGGTCAGCGACAAATCCTGGGATGTCGCATACTTGAAGACCTCAGAGGGATGTTGGTGCGCTCCCGGGATTCGGGGCGTGACAATTGTTCATGTATATAAACTCAAAAAGGCCCTTTATGTTCTCAAACAAGCACCTCGTGCTTGGTATAAGAGGTTGAGTAATTTCCTTCTGCAAAATAACTTCACAAAAGGTAAGGTTGATACAACCTTATTTATTAAGAGACAAGGTAAGGATTTTTTACTTGTTCAAATTTATGTTGATAATATCATTTTTGGATCGTCTAACGAGCTACTTTGCAAAGAATTCTCAAAGAATATGCAAAATGAATTCGAGATGAGTATGATGGGCGAATTGACATTCTTTCTTGGACTACAAGTGAAACAAACCCAAAGATGATACATTCATTTGCCATGATAAGTACGCAAAGGAGATTGTCAAGAAGTTTGGACTGCAAAATTGCAAGAAAATAAATATTCCAATGTCTCACACATCCAAACTGGACAAAGATGAAAATGGTAAAATGGTTGATCAGAAGGTATATAGAAGCATGATAGGATAATTGTTATATCTTATTGCATCTAGACCTGATATATTGTTTAGTGTCTATATGTGTGCAAGATTTCAATCTGATCCAAGAGTATCACATCTTTCTACAGTTAAGAGAATAATCAAATATGTTGGAAGTTATCTAATGTTAGGTCTTTGGTATTCCAAAGATTCAGATTTTACTCTTACTGGTTATTTTAATACTGATTTAGCTGGATGTAAAGTGGACAGAAAAAGTACTACAGGTACATGTCAACTACTTGGAAATATGTTGGTGTCCTGGTACTCAAAGAAGCAAAACACAGTTGCACTTTCTATAGCAGAAGCAGAATATGTGGCTTTGGGAAGTTACATAGATTCTGTAGATGAAGGAGCAGTTACGAGACTTTGCTATTGAAGATTCAAGTGTTACAATCAAATATGACAACACAAGTGCTATCAATTTGACCAAGAACCCAATTCTTCATTCATGTGCCAAGCACATTGAAATCAAGCATCACTTTATTAGAGACTATGTTCATAATGGTGATGTGAATATTCAATTCATTGATTCTAAGAATCAATTAGTTGATATATTCACAAAACCACTTGATAAGTCTTCATTTGAGTTTATTAGAAATAAACTGTGCATTACTTATCTATTTTCCTGAAGTGTCTATTAGATAGGAATTTTTCAGACTCAAATGTTCGCCGTCTAAATATTCAATTCAAACTCAAAAGACAGCTACGTCCTAATTTCAAATTTTGGCGGGAATATTTTTAGCATTCCTGGCAGGATATTTTTGTATTTGTTACTTTTGGAAAGCAAATCAGGTAAATATTCCAATCTATCTGTTTGATCATCTCTGCTTAACATATATATTTTGTTCAAGTACGATTGCCTATTATACCTTTTACCAGTATTTTATTTCCAATAAACACCGTCATTCTCCCTTTATAAAAACCCTCCTTCTCCTTTATAAAACCATATCGGTACAAACCCCTATCACTCACGACCATCTCGTTGCTCCAAAGAATACTTCTTCTCCTTCTCCAAGATCAAAACTTTATGCTCCAAACCTGATCAAAATGCCTTTCAAGATACGATCTACCCGTCTTCACAACCGAGAATCAAAGTCTTCAGCGCCACCAGAGTACTTCAAAATTTCAGACACCGAGTCCGATCATCAGAGCCCTTCGGAAGCCACTCAACAGGAACATGAGTCGTTGTCTACACCAAAACCCTCCGGTAAAACAAATTTTCATTTCAACAACGTTAAACTGGTATAGAAAGCATACAAATGATTGAAATGAAGCAATGCTTCAGCATCTGTTCTTTGTGCATGTCTGAAAGACAATGGATTTCACACCAAAGCAATTCTTATACAAAGTTATTCTCAGTCTTGCTCAAAAACTGATCATGAACAGGTTCACTGTACTCCCAAGGAGACTTCTACTAGTAAGGGTAAAGAGAAAATCGAGGAACCATCAACTCCCTCTATCAGGAAATCAGTTCATGTTAGCCCTAAGTCTACCAGTGCATCCAAATTTGTGATTCCTGATGATGATGCTAAATTCTTTGAAAATTTTGCTGTGAAAGTAGGAATTGCATCTGGTATACCAGGCAGTGGAAGTTTATTCAGAAGCATAGAGCACAACATCTATTATCGGTTGTTGATTAATTGAGGGGTTATGAATCATAGAATTGTTGATTTTGAATATCTTGACAAGGCTGGCATCTCTGTGCAAAATCTGTTTGAAAGATTGGGGATTCATGAATTTTGTCTACAGTCTGCCAATGTTTATGCTGAACTGACTGCATATTTTTACTCCAACCTTTCTATTTTGTCACCAAACTGGCTTTAGTTTACTGTTGGCGATAAAAAAAAATGACTTGAAAGCTGAGGAACTGGCTTTGATCATTGGAGCTTAACAATCCAAATTTATTCCTTTGGAAGTAAGTCTAGAAGTTGCTTCCAAATCAGCTTCAGGAAATCAGAATCTTGCTTCAGGTTCAAAACGCCACATCACCTATTCTAATTTGACCAGAACATCTATGATCTTGCATAAGATTATCATTAATTGTTTGAAGCTTAAAGTAGCATCCAAAACAACTTATCCAAATCAGAAATCAAGCTCATTTGGGCTATTCTTAATGGAAAGTCTTTTTCTCTTCCATATATCATCATCTTTCAAATGTACAGGGCACTCCAAAAGGACAAGGGACAACTTCCATATGGTGCACTCATCTCTCGCATCTTTCTGTTCTTCAATATATCTGTTTCTGATGAGTTGCACAAAACTGTTGTACCTTGTATGTTTGTTGGGGAAAAGATGCTTCACAAGATGAAGAATTTTGATGATATAAAGGAAAGAGCAGGCAAAGCCAAGGGAAAAGATGCTCAGACTTCAGAAGCTCAATCTACTGGGAAGAAGATTGACAAAGAAAATGGGGAAAGGAAAAGAACACAACCAGAAAAAAAAAAAAAGCAGACTGTTTCTTCCAGCCCATTCAAGGTATACAGAAAGAAAAGAAGAATGCTTCTTCAAGATGAACATGATGAACACCATGAAACAGGACAATATGCTGGTCCATAACATGTTTCTAAACCTAGTACAAAGGTTTTAGAACTAGCAACTGGAGACTCACATCTGAATCAGTAGGATGATATCCCACAGAGGATAGATGTAAGTCAATCTCCACTTGAACCTGAAGAAACTTTAAAAGACACTACTACTGTAGAACATGCAGATTTTCGAGGGGAGATTCCTACAAAAACAGAGGATAGGTTCGAACAATCTGCACCAGAAAATGTCCAGAGACAGACTTCAGAGAACATGACCATTCTGACCCTTCTGCTGGAAATCAAACAAAAGCAAACTACACTTGAAGAGGATGTGAAGAATCTTCACAACATTGTTGAGGAAAACAATCGGACTCAACATCTTCAGGCAGAGAAAGACAAGGCAGAGTTAAAGGAGGCTATTGCTCACTGTTCTACAAACATAGAGAAAGCTATGGGTCAATGTTCTACAAAGATAGATGAAGCTGTTTCCATTCTGGATAACTTTCAACTTATTCGAACCCCTTCCAAGAAATGACCTGCTTTTCATTCCCTCTTTCTGAAACTATTCTGGACTTGTATTCATAACATTTGCTTCTAATACATTGCTTGATTTATATCAATACTTTATTCTAATCATTATTCTTTTTGTTGATGACAAAAAGGGGGAGAAAATTATGCAGATAATGTCATACTAACACTTTGATTTGCAGGTTATAAATAGGAGAAATACAACACATTTATATATCTGTATTTCATACGCTTAAAATGGTTATTTTCTTCAAATTTATTTGATATTGATTGAATCTGCATGAAAGTTTTATTACCATCAAAAAGGGGGAGATTGTTGAGGAAAACTTCTTATGGATTTTGAAGCTGACAAAACTCTCCATAAGTAACTTGTGAATCTGACTTACATTTCTTACCAGGTTAATATATTCTGGAAGTTCATAAGGAATTATCAGACTTTATAAGTTTTCAGAACTAAAGTTCAGACTCAAAGTTCAGGCTCAGAACCAAAAGTTCAGACTCAGAACTAAAAGTTCAGATTCAGAATTATGATCTTCAGACTTTATTATGAAAGTCATTCAGACACTGAAGTATTAAGATCTTACTAAAGACCCACACTCATCTAAGTTCTGAAGCAGATGCAGACACAGAAGTTATGCAGACGCAGATGCAGAAGTTTTTCAGACGCAAAAGTAAAACTCATTCAGACTAAAATATAACAGCTAGTGATCTGGTATGGATTTCACAAAAGGAAAATTTTGATTGTTTTCAATCTAAGGCTATAATTGATTGACAATCAAACACTATGACAAGCATGCATTACAACGGATAAAACTCTACTTATGGAAATCAAGATTCTGATTGTATGGGCAACCAGAATCAGCGGGATTCAGATTTTGTTAACCAACGGCTACTCAATCCATTTTATACAAATCTATCGGCAAAAGGATACTATAAGTGCCATAACTTATGTATGGCGCTCACTTTGGTGCCATAACTTTTTTTCGGATCACTTTGGTGCCAAGTCGTAGGAAAAACGATCACTTAAGTGTCATAACTTTTTTTTTGATCATTTTAGTGCTAAAATTTTTGAAAAACGATACTTAAGTGCTAAAATTTTTGAAAAACGATTATTTAAGTGCTAAAATTTTTGAAAAATGATCACTTAAGTGCCAATCTCCGGCGAGACTCCGGCGAGCCACGTCAGCTTCAAAAATTAATAAAAAAAAATGCCACGTCAGATTTCCGGCAAAAAATTGTGTATGGCACCGGAGTTGGCACTTAAATGATCGTTTTTCAAAAATTTTAGCACTTAAGTGATCGTTTTTCAAAAATTTTAGCACTAAAGTGATCCAAAAAAAAGTTATGGCACTAAAGCGAGCACCGTACACAAGTTATGGCACTTGTAGTGTACTTTTGCCCAAATCTGTCCAAGGGTGAATATTGGAAGATGATCCTCTAAAGACTGTCCAACGGCTAGTTTGGTAGTGGAGGAGTATAAAAGGAGTTCAACGAAGAGCAAAAGTAGATAACGAAATCGAGAATCAACAAGTCCAAAGTCTGAGCATATTCCGATCCTCTCTCTTGTCTTTCTTGTGCTAAATATTAAGATCTTGAGGGACATTTTATAAGAGTGATTGTGTGAGATAGAGAGTCCTATCATACACAAGAGTGTTGTCACTCAGAATTTGTATTTCCTCTTGATTACATAGTGGAATCCAGCCAGTAGGCTGTCAGAGTGGGAGAGTGGACGTAAGCTTATCAAAAGCCGAACCACTATAAACTTGTGTGCAGTTTTTCTATCCCTCTTCTATTACTTTGCACACTACACATCAAGAGTACTGTCTATATAAACTGTTTGAATCTGAATTTTATTCAGACTCAACTATGATCTTTCATTTCCGCTTAATCTTACAAAAATTGTTTAAGATCATCTATTCACCCCCCTCTAGGTGATCCCTGTTAGCCACATCAGAGAAAATAGTTGACCACGTTCAGGATGTGAGCTCGGGATTTTTGGACACTACAAAGAGTATTTTCCAAATTGTTGTAGATGCTCTGAAACCAGGAGTAGAGGTCACGGCTCCATTGTTGCAGAAAGCTGGAGAAGAGGCAATCAAGATTGCTTCCCCGGCTCATTCCGAGGCTTCAAAGAGAGCCCAAGAAGCAATGCGGAGCTCAGGTATTGATGCACAGCCTGCCATGAGGGCTGCCAAGGTTTCTCCCTTGCATAAGTTTCATAGTTTGTATGCTTTGTCCCGACCTCAGTTTGTAACAACAAATGTGAAATCACGGTTTCAGCATATCCCCATTGTACTCTTATGATATGCTAGAATAGGCTGAACATGAACTACTCATTTTTTCTAAAGCCATTGTTATTTTGAGATGGGTTCTTAATGACATCCTAGGTATTAATTCAGTGGTCTGAGTAAACCGTTTTGTACTTGCGAGGTCAGCACATTGGATTTTCAATGCAATGCCTATGATGGGGCTTCACAAGATGTATTGGGTTTAGGAGTTCGACGGGATGCAGCACATTGTTTTACGTTGTTTTTTCATCTAATATTTTCGACGGGATGCGGCCTACTTGTGTAATCCCTAGGTTGTAACGTGTGCTTGAAGTGGTGATATCAGCAATGAGGATATTACAACGTAAGATAGAAATTTTGCGTTGTGCTGACTTTGGCATTTAAATATGAATGTCCCATTCCGTTAACAAAGGAAAACTAACCGTTTTCCTGGAAAATGATTTGCTAGAAAACATTTTTAAAAAACGTTACGTTTTCCGCTAAATAAACGCACCCTTAAACAAACAAGGCAAATCTTGTGGATTGCATGGATTGACTTGACGATGATGTTTATCTTTTATTTGATTTGTTTCTACTAAAAGAAAAGCCAAAAAGATTATGTTGGGTTTGAATTGATTTTTTAGGAATAATGTTGCATGTTTAGAGTATATTTTGATTGCTTTCTTTAAATAAATTGATAGTTCACTTAAGTTAATTTTTTTTATTTCGAATTTAATAAAAAATACCAAAAACATCATCTTTGAATAAATTAGATTTCTTAGAGGATAGATTGCATGTTTCAATTAGGACATTTATTTAATTCCGAATTTCATGAAAAATACCAAAAATAAACATGTGGTTGTCATGCTAGAATAGTTGGATATTAATTTCAGTCCGTCATTAGAAATTGCATGTTTAGGTCATTTAGTAAAGGTTGCATGTCATGACACATTTTTGTACGTCATTACATGTAGGTTAGCTTTCATTTTTATCAAGAGAAAACCCAAAATACATTGAGTGGAATTGCTTGTTAATTAGAAATTATCTTAGGATTGATTATGTGATTTTCTAGCTAACATTGCATATGCTTACGTTGCTTCGAGATAAGTATATTCTCCCTATCTTACAATTTATTTAATGCTTGATTATTGGGCGTTAATTTAGTGGTTTGGGCACCCGCATGAGTACCTCCTATGTTAGGAAGTAATAAAATTAATTCAAGGTATTTTCATGAAAAGAAAAGATACCAAAAGGACGTTAGAGTAATCTAGCGTAATCAAGTCCCCGTACTCATAATCTCTAATTCGTAAGAATTTAGTAATCCTCCTATTACTTTGCTTGGGTTTCTAACCGACCCACTATGAAATCGATTAGTGGCGACTCCTAAATAAAAATAATTTGCATATTTAAGAACTCGAACCTGAAGTCACGAATTGGTACTGTCACGCCCCGAATCCCAACGGGCTCGTGACATCCCTTCGAAGGTTATATTGAATGCAACGTTTCGGGACACGTCACCGACCCAAACGACACACGCAAAGACATGCGCAAGCGAAAGTGGAAATCGAACAACCCAGACAATAAACAATGACAAAAGGATAGTACTTGCACAAATCAATAAATCCATATCATTAGCAAGAGGCCAAAAATTCATACATTAGGCTCCTAGGGTTAGCATCCACCTTCATCATCAAAAAAGGACAGGTGTGAGGGTAGATTACGGAATACACAAAAAGCGCTCTACCAAAAAGCTTCTACACTCAGCACCCAAACACTCCTATGATGCCCAATCCAAATTAGACCCTGATGACTCGGACTCCGTATCCGAGTTGATCTTGATCAGCTGTTCCTCATTAGCCAGCTCTTCCTCGGGCTTGGACTCCATAAGCTCCTCCTTGGGCTTGGGCTCGGGCTCTATAGGCTCCTCCTCGGGCTCAGGCTCGGGCTCTTCTTTGGGTTCGGACTCCTTAAATTTCTCTTCGAGCTTGAGATCTGCTTGGGCCACAGGTTTTGGTACGGGTTCCGATTCAGGACTAGGGTTTACAGGGGGATCTCCGGGATTTAGGACCTCACCATCATGAGTAAGAACAGCTGAGGGGTCCCACTCGCCTACCCCATTAAACGGAACATCAAAATGCCGAAGCGGTCTATAGACTCCGTATAAATCCCGATAACAGTATGTCTGGTATGTATTAGGCTGTAACTCCAGTCTACCCACACCACCGTGGTATGCTTAACATAGGCTGCCCTGTCTCCTACGGAGTACTGCACCGCCGAGTGCTCAATATGCCTCAGGATCCCAAAGCATTCAGGCGAATCACTCATGGTCAAGGTCAGGGGTCTGAAATGGTTTGCATTACAGCAATGAAAATAAATCTCAATAAGCAGACAACATAAATCCCACCTAGGCCAATACGTACTTAGATAAGCCTAACAAGCGATCTAAGAGCCAACACATTCGAATCCACACATACTTACCTCTCCTTAAATTAAGTGCCAACTCTGCATATTAGTTAAATCACCATAATGCAATAATAACTCGAGAACATAACATAAACACTCAAGTACCATAACCACATACATTCACCCAATTCAACAAAACACATTTTTCATGCATGTCTAACCAACTATCCACGACCCGCGTCAATGCGCCTCAGTCCATTCTCACAGCCCACATCAACACGCCTCAGGCTTAGTCCTCGAATCAATCCAGGTTTAGTCCCGCGTAACCACGCCCCAGGACATTTCTCTTGACCCGTATAACCATTCCTTAGGTCATATCTTGCCATTCTAGCCACACCTGCATAACCACGCCCCAGGTTGGTAGCCTTCCGATCAATCCGGACTCTGTCCCACGTAACCACACCTCAAGACATTCCTCATGCACATGCACCACAACACAATTCACCATACTTTCACAATTATCAATCTAACACGTCATAATACCCAAATTCATGCTGTGCACTCACCACATTAGCCCACCAACCCGACATTTAAGTTGGCCACATTCAAACACTGATTTCACCCACAAACGCCATGATAGCTCAATCATTAAGCCCATCTCAACCGATTACTAAGCCACAAAAACACAACCACAATAATCCATAAACTAAGCGCAATCAATTTAACAAATCCACGCCTAACGTAGTCCCTAAACCAACACTAATCAACCCCCTAACAAGTCTAATAATACCCAAAGTACTAAGTAGGGTTTAGGGAGTCACTTACCTAAGTTTTGGCCCGAGGAAACCAGCAAGGGGCCAAAATGGTCCGATGGGGGCAGCTGCGGCTCGGCGCGGGCAAGGGCGCAGCGGCTGGCCAACGGGCAAGGCCTCGGTACTACGCTCGGTCATGGCCGAGGCACTTGGCATGACACTCGGCATGGCCCTCGACCACAGCCGAGCGAGCAGGCAAGCGGCTGGGTGAGCAGCTGGGCAATTAGGCGAGCGGCTAGGCCACGAGCAAGTGGCTAGCCGCGACGGGCGACACAGCCGTCAAGTAGCTAACGCAACTGGGCAGCTCCAGGCACGGCCGAGACAGCGACTAGGCGAGCTCGACCATGGCCTAGGCAGGCGGCCGTGCGAGCTGGGCGAATGGCTAGACTGGTCGACGAGCGAGATGGCCGGTTAGCTGGACGGCACGACAGCAACGGCAGCGAGCGATGGCGATGGCAACGTCGGCGGTGGCTCGACCAGGCGGGCAGGAGAGCGGCTGATGAGCTGGGCTACACGGCGACTAGCGACGATGGTGGGGACGGACAGTTGGGTCAGGGGATGGGCGAGATGGTCAGTTGGAGTTGTGGTGGCGAGCTAGAGTTGTTGTGGCGAGTCGGCAATGGTCGGGGGCAACACGGCGGCGTCGCAAGCGGCTGGGCGAGGCCGGATAGGCTAGCTGGCGGCCCGACAAAGCCGGGCCGTGGCGGACACGGCAGCAAGCTTGCTACTCTTGCACGAAGGGGAAGGGGAATATCTAGGTCGGGGAAGTCGGCTGGATGGACAGCAGCCCTAGCAGCGACGGACGACCGGACGATGACGCACGGTGGTCAAGTGGACGGCATGCGGCAGTTAGCAAAGGGGAGCAGGAGCAGGGTGAGGGAGGAAGAAGAAGAAGAAGAAAGAAGAAGAAGAAGAAGAAAAAGAAAAAGGAAGAGAGAGAGAGAGAGAGAGGTTTGCATGGGGAAAGGGGAGGAAGGGACGTGCACAGCATGGGGGAGGAGATGTGACCGGGGGAAGAGAGAGAGAGAGAGAGAGAGAGAGGAAAAAGTCAATTGTCCTAATCGAGTGCGATTCGACGGTCCTCATTCAAATTCAAAGTCGATTCAACGGTCTACGAAAATCCTAATTATAAATTAGGAAAAAGGGCCAAAACACTAACTAAAATATAATAAGAGGGAGGTCTACTAGTCCAAATTTGCACCTAGTCAAAATTTCACTTTTCACTAATTCCGAGCAATATCGACGCTGGCCACAATAATACCGACACCGTCTAATTAAATTCGTCATAAAACTCCGAGAAATTCAACACCAAAGTTCGGACTCTAAATAACGGCCAAATTCGATCGAGTGCAATTCTAGCAAAATCTCTAATTTAAAAATAATCAAAGAGTGATTAGTTCTGGATGAGATTTTACTATAAGTACATTGACGAAGTATACGCTTTATAAATCCCAAAAATGAATCGAAATTTGGAATGTCATGGGTTTGGGCTTGAGAGAGTCCAAGCTAAGTTTAGTCTTAGTAATCAATTAGCTAAACCCTAGGTGGTTCACCCAAGGTAAGGTCGCGACAAAGTGCCGTCTGATACGGTGCCTTAGAAATTGGTGTTGTACTAGGCAGCAATTCAATACGGAACTCAAATTTTATATCAGGACATAAACCCAGTAAATCCTTAGGAAACATATATGGAAACTCTCTGACAGGAGGGATTTTTTTTTTCCAGCTTTACAATATCCCTTCTTGTCTCTTTTGTTATCAAAAGACATGTGTGTAAGGTGGAAGCTCTCTTGAACTTTGGAATCTCAAATTCACGATCTCTTATTCTCTTTAGCACCAGAATCTCCTTTTATACTCATCTACTTCCAATTTACCCATTGGATAGTCTTCCGATGATCATTCTCCAATCAACCTATTCGATACAAATGCTTTTAGGAGATTGAGCAGCTGTTGAGTGAGGAAATCAAAGTCCCCCATTGATTCAATCACCCATATAACCAAAGCTAGGTTTCCATAAGTAGAAATCTTCATTTGGAAAGAATTTCCTTTGGACGATTGTCAATCAATCAAAGATGTTTTGCTTTGAGTAATTTTGTTGCAAAACAATCTCTAAGATCGAAAATCAATCGTCATATTCTATGAAAGAAATCCGAGCCAGATTACATGCCGTTGCGATATATATTTAAGTTATATTCTGAGTCTAAATAGACTTCTCGATCAGATGTTATAGTCTGAGTCTGAATGGACTTTACATAGAGCCTGAAGATTCCAAACGTCTTGACAATATTCACATCCAAGCTTTGATAATGTCCTCGTATTACTCTAATGATATCCATAATATATTTGATTTCCACGAAGTAAACAATCAGAACTTCAGACGCAATATCTAGAATCAACAGTAGATAGAGTCCAAATAAACTTCTCTTCGTCACTTGAAAATACTTTTGTCAGATTTAATAGAAATTATGGAAGGTTTTGTCAATCTTCAAAACATATTATGAAGTTTTCTCAACAAGTTTGACCTATTTAAAGTCTCCAACGTGCTAACCAAGTTTATAGGGCCACATACATGCATCTAAGTGGGAATTGAAGTGAGCCACTGGGCATGTGGCCCAATGGTAAGAGAATTGAAGAGGTGAGGACGCTAGTATCATAGGTGTAGGGTTCGACTTTCGTGTTTTGCAAAAAGACAAAGTAAAAGTCAGAGAGAGAGATGAGAGTTAGAGATAAGACAGATCCAAAAAAAGTGGGAATTGAAGTGCGGCCAAGAAAATCAAAATGCTCTTAAAATTTCTCGTGATTGTTCTTTGAAAAAAAACCTTGTGTCCTGATCGTAGTTCTTTAAGAGTGAGTAAAAGTTTGTGTACTTGTAGAATGAGTTAGAGTCGCCTGAGAAGAGGCAACTTCATATGTAAATGTTGTCAAATACCTCAAGAATTGCACTAGTGGATTCCAACATTGTTGCTCGACTATTAGAGTTGGGAGAGTGAAATAGGTCGAGCGTGACCGCCAAACCATTTATATTGTTTTGCAATCTCTTCTATCCCTTGCCCTCTTTACATCTCTGTTGATCACAGAGATATTTGATCGTCTACAAACATTGTTTCATCACACTATTTTTGCATGAACTTTTTTTAAAAGTCCTACAACAACTAATTCACCCCCTCTTGATTGTTAAGTTCGCTCTATTTCAGTACATTGGTCTAATTTGTGGCAACTTTAAATTAAAGTCGCCGGACTAATTGATCCATATAATGATTTTGGAGGTTTTTCTTAGCTTCAATTAGGTGAAATAGGTGTCTCGAATGTCAACTTTGGCTCAATCAAATAGCTTTGATGTTACGACCCAAAAAAAAAAATAGCTTTGATGCATTATTGGAGGCTCCAGGATAGATCCATGCATATTAGGACGTTTAATTGCCAATTGCACCATGAAATTGCTCTTAAGATGAGGATGTCATGAATTGATGAAGATGCTGGGACATTGGGTTTGCTTGTTAGTTCAAACTTATTTTATGGCATTGTCGCGACCTGCCCCTCGAGGGCCGAACTCGGATGAGGCGGGTTTAGAGATAAGTGTTCATGAGATGGTTCATATGGCACTTTTTTGAAATGATTTTACTGAAGTGTAAATCTTTTGTTTAGCCATATAACTCATTGATCATGAACGTGGATTTTCCCTAAATCCATATCTCGCGTGACAGCGGATTGATTATTATTTTTTAGGAGTCGCCACTAGCCTAGGTCGGGGTCGGCTAGAATACCCAACCGAAACGCGGGAATTTCATTTCGGTTTCCACGAAAACCAGAGATCAAAGGTTCAGGGACTAGCTTACGTTAATATTTCTATTAACGCCCTTTCGGTACCGCTAAACTTAATATGGTTGTTATCTAAGTCGTCATGCATTTTTTTTTACCATTTTCATGCCAAAGTCTTAGTCCACTAGGTGATCATGCATTTTGTTTTTGTATTTTCATTTTGAGATTCTAAACTAATCCTATCTTAGTCTAGAAAAAGAAAGAAACAATCAATTATAATGAAAGACTTTTCGCAAAGTAAACACTCGGAGTATTGAAAAGACGAGCTAATTCTAAGTGCGAGAAAGTAAAAAGATAAGAACCCGCAACTCGTCGGGTGTTTAATACAACACAAATTGAAAACCCGAGACATGATTGGGAATGAATAAATTAAGTACAAATTGAAACCGGAATGGACATCGGTTTGGAACCATCATCGAATGAGTACAAATTGAGACCGGATTGGACATCGGTCAATCACCTTGGTCTTTTTGATTTTGGATTATCCTCCCATGGACCGCCTCTCGGGTGTCGGTGTTTACATTCATAACATTCATTCATGAAAAGGCAACATATGAAAGAACAATGATGTAATCAATTCACTAATTAAGCACGGGTCTCGGGATCGGCCTTTGTTTTTCATGCGTTTCGATTCATCACCCACTTAATCACCTAACATCATTTGATTAATGGTTAATGATAATGGGCTACCATTTGCATTCACAAAACGGCAACTCATATCAATTAACCCCTAAAGTCGGGTTCTAATGACCATGAATGGGCTACCCGCCGAACATGCACCGGGCCTAACATTCATCTAACAAACACATGCATAATCATAAAATGAACATGCATTCAAGCCCATGGGCCTTGTTTCGAAGCCAAACAAACCATGAGAAGTGGGCTTTATAAAAAAGACCACTTATTCACTTAATGCCTAATTCGGATTTAATCTGTTCAAGTATGATTAACTATCCTAATTACGTCCAAATGAAGTGGTTCAGGTGTTATTAGAAAGCTTATGACATGAGGATCAAAAGTCAAGAAGACCATTTTTTCTAAATCCTAGCCAATTTTCTTGAAAATATCGAATTAATCTCAGTGACAGGCTGGACTCGGTTCAGTTATGAATTTCAAAATAATGGCGGGAAAAATAACAAACCTTATCAAAACAGCACGAAAATTTTCGTGCGGTTAGGATTCCCTGAGTGCAACAACTTTCATGTTTTGAGTTTTTGCTAAAAAGCCCTCTAAATTTTTATAAAATTCGATTTTTACGAAGGACTCAATTGCAAATGAAATTTTAACCTGAAAAGACCTTTCATGAGAATTTAAGCAAATTGACCCTCCAAAAATTGCAATTAGGTCCTCAAATTTCCAGTTGACATAATGAGACCCCAATGAGCAACTTTGTAGTTTTGATTTTTTGCAAAAAAGGACTCTAACTTTATCAAATTCGGAGAAACATCTTTTGAACTCCAAAGGAATGAAAATCAGATCTGGACATAGATTCTGATCAAATTGTGATAATTCCTTTTGAAAATTCAAATGATCTTCGATTTTGATGAAATTAGTATCAATAGAAAGATCTCGATCTCAGGAAGAACTTTCGTGAAGAAAATGTTTTTCATATCTCGAACGCACGAATTTATGAAAATTGAAGAACACACGAAGGTCGACTGAAACTAGCATGATACCAGATTTACATGCATATGACGTTGCAAATCCTACTAGGCTATCATGCTCAAAATTTTGTGAAAATTTTATGGTGAATAGATCAGGATGTGTTTTACAACTCTCATGAAGGAAGTTTTTCCAGAAAATGATTGTAAAAAATCATAAAATTCATCGAACAGCACAACGTCAGTCAGAGAATCATCAGAACAGACTTAAACAACAAATTACAGATTCTGATCCTGACTTCTAGAAGTGTTTTGACATAGCAAATCAAGTCCGATCGAGGCGTATGATATATCAAATCGAAGCTTAAGACGAGCTTTACGACTCTCTAGTTTATCACTTCATCAGATTTCGACATTAGCAAGCTCAGAACAGCATCTCAAGCTAACAGGTTTCACTGAACACGAATTTACAGAACTGAGTTCAAGTGTTCTTACCTTGTCTCACAATGATCCACCGCTCAAGCGAGCGATCCGGCCTCCGTATTCTGATTTGGAATAGCACGGAGAGGCCTCGGAAAGCTCGGCCAATCTACGATAACGGATTACAAGAGATAATGTGAGAATCGACTCTTGTTCATACGAATAGACTAATCAGTAAAAGTTGAGGAAAATAATGTGATCCGGTGGCTGTTCAATGCGAGGCCAGCCACCACAGTGCCGTGAGGACGTCGAGGGAGGTCGTCGGTTGCTTGGAATCGCCGGAGGAGGTCGCCGGAGGGCCGGTTCAGCCGGCTGAACTGGCTGGACAACTCACCGGCGGTAAAGCCGGTGATGCTGCCGAGGAAGAGATCAGGCCGGAACAGTGAGTTCCGGCCACCAGCAAGGGTAGCTGGTCTTGCGACCAGCTTCAGGCCGCCGTGGGGGACGTCGGAGGGGCGGCGGCTCGCCGGAAAGCAGCCGGCAAGGGGCCGGAACAGTTGCGGCCGAGAGGGAGCTCGGGAGAGAGAGCTGATCGTGAGAGGGAGAGAGAGAGAGAGAGAGAGAGAGAGAGAGAGAGAGAGAGAGAGAGAGAGAGAGAGAGAAACTAGATCTGAAAATGAACCCCCCCTTGATTTTTGGAGGGAAAAACACTATATACCCCCTTCAACTTTGAATTCTAGCCCTTAGATTGATCAAATGGTCCAAAATGATTAATGATTAAGAATAGTCCTTAATAGCTAAGGATTGGTGACATGGCATCATGGATGGACATGATCAATTCTAAATGAATGGGCATGATTGATTTGCTAATCCCCTAATTAATTTGATTAGTCCTTGAAGAAGGGCATTTTTGTCATTCTCAATTAAGGGCATTTTTGTCATTTTTTATTAAGGGCATATTTGTCATTTTTGCGCTCAAGAGGATGTGACTGACCTTGGTTGATCCGACCGGATTATCGATCATCAAAATTTTCGACCGGAAAATGACTAGTCTGATCGGATTAGTTCAATTTGAATTAACCGATTTGAGTCAATTAGCGCTGAATTTGGGTAATTGTATGACCGAGCTAGACTAACAAGTTTAATTGAAGTCTAATTAACCAAATTGAGTCTCAATTCATCAAATTGAATATTGGTCTAGAGTGGGTCAAATTGAATTGCACTATTTAGACCAATTACTCATATACTTTTCTATCATTGGATCACTAAATTGATCAAATTAACCCAAATTCATGTGATTCTTCCAAAATTGATTTTGAATTTGGATTTCATATAAGAAATTAGGCTCATTCGTGCCTCAATTGCGCATATCATGAAGAATCGATCAAAATCACTGATTATGGCTAAAATTGGGGGTTTTGTGTTTGGCTTGGAATTGCAAAATTGATTCAAAAATTGGATATAAAATGACCTCTAGATCAAATGTCGTGAAGAAAACTAATCTAAAAAATGACTAGAAATGAAGTGATTTCATTTTTTGCCGATTTGAATCAAATTCCGCAATTTGAGAAAAAATTGATTCTAAATCGATTTTTTGTAAAATTTCAAATGCCAAAGGTAAATTGAATGTAAAATAAGATGATTTTTGGATTTTTGTATTTTTCAATTTTTTGGTCAAAGGTCTGACCAAAAGTCAAACCCTAGTTGACTTTTCACTAGGAGCTTGATTTTATGATCAAATCTTTGAATTTTTCTGAAATTTCCACTTCTAAAGTGAAATTGGACTTGAAAGGAATCTTTTTATGCGAAAAGCCCCAATTTAACCTGGGGTTGACTTTTGGTCAAATGGTTGACCAAAAAGTCAACGCCAAAGTCAACCATTTGACTTTTCGGGTTTTTGAATAAAATGAATAGAAAATTGCTTATAAAAGCTAGACCAACAGACGGAATTAAAAAACGACACTTTTTGCTCGAGAAACAGGCTCCGTCGCAATCGGAAACCATAATCTTGAATTTTTTATTTTTAATGACGCGTCGGCTAAAAATTAGGTGTCAACAGCTGCCCCTCTTTGAGTGGGAGTTCGAAGAGGTTCCGATCAAAGACCAATTGGCACCTGCAAAATTTTTAGTCGACTCCATTTGGGAATTAAAAGAAAATAAAAACAAAGACATTTTATCAGAGTCTCACCTGAAGTTCTTACCATTGGATTGTCAGATCATTCGCGTATTCTTTTCTCTCTCATGGGATGGAGTGAAGGAAGAAAAGACAAAAATGGTTTTATGGGGAATCTATGGTTTAAGGAAAACCAAGAACCAAAGGACAAGGTTTAAGGATAACCAGGAACCTAAGGTAAGATTTAAGGATGACCAGGAACCTAAAGAAAAGGTTTAAGGATGACCTAGAACCTAAGGACAAGGTTTAAGGATGACCTAGAACCTAAGATAAGGTTTAAGGATAACCAGGAACCTAAAATAAGGTTTAAGGATGACCTAGAACCTAGGGTATGGTTTAGGCTGACCAAAAACCGAGGGTATGGTTTAGGCTGACCAAAAACCGAAAATAAAGGGTTGGTTTAGGATGACAAAAAACCGAGGGTATGGTTTAGGCTAACCAAAAACCGAGGGTATGGTTTAGGCTAACCAAAAACCGAAAATAAGGGGTTGGTTTAGGATGACCAAAAACTGAGGGTATGGTTTAGGCTGACCAAAAATCGAGGGTATAGTTTAGGCTAACCAAAAACTGAAAATAAGGGGTTGGTTTAGGATGACCAAAAATTGAGAATGAGAGGTTGGTTTAGGATGACCAAAAACCGAGGATATGGTTTAGGCTGACCAAAAACCGATCCACTGGGGAAAAATATTTTGAAAAAAAGTTCCGAGATTGTTTAACAACAAATCAAACGGAATTTTTCAACTTTTGATGAAAGGCACAGATTATCAAAATCCTTAAGAGGAAATTTTAACAAAATAATCTTTGAATAACCACTTAAAGAGGTTAGATAAAAATGCCAAATTGGAAATAACCTAATCAAAAAGGTCTTTCACACTGGCTCTCATAAAGGCTTTGATTCCCATTCATCGATGTGGGAAAGTTATTCAATTCTCACTAGTGATGCCTCACGAACCTATGTCAAAGGTTTTCGGAAACGTTCACATTGAATACAAATTGATTGATCAGAAAGGTCTTTCCAAAGGACCGTAATGTAGGCTTGGTCATGGGCTTACACAAAGGGTATTTGCTTTGAGGCCAAGAACAGAGATATATGATCAACATCTTCAGCGGGTTTACAAGTCAAGAACCTTGAAGATAAGATAAGATAGGATTACTTCCATTCCTTCTAGCGGTAGTTTCCTTGTGAAATCTTTACATTAACTCAAACCATCCCAATCAGAAAAGACTTCGGAGAGGGTTGTAACGTCGGTTCGGGTTAGGCTCAAAAGGCTTGAAATTTGATAGAAAGAGTTTGAAAAAAGAATGATAATTATCTTGGCATCATTACCAAATCATTCAAGTTTGACATCATTTGATTCTTGAAAACCAAATTGTCTCGAGAGTCCATTTTTCTTGCAACATAAGGGCTCTGCTCTTTCTAAGCATCATTTGCTTTTATCATAAGCATATTGCTTTTTCTTGCTTTTGCTTTTGTTTTTGACACATTTTTTATGGGCATCGGCCTTGCTTTTATCAGGCACACTGCTTTTTCATGCCCCCTAATATTTATCTTTTGAGTTCTTTGGACTCTCGAGACACTTTATACATATTCACCAATTTCTCAATTTCCTTGGTAAATCATATGCATTGCCCCAATGTGGGGAGATAATCAACATTTTGGGCTTTGAAATGAACATGCTTAAGGCTCAATTTGGCTAAGCAAAGGATAATTGTGTTTGGGTAGATGAAAAGAATGCTCTTCTTCACTTTGGGATGCTTCGAGTTTCCATAAAGATTCACCTGAAATTACCACAAGAAGGTTAATGCAAGTGAAAGCAATAAAATCTTTCTTAAACTTTTTGCTCCAAAAATGATCAACCACAACTTCTTATTTTGCCCCAATGTAGGGTGGTTCTTGACAGGGCTATTTTGAGAATTCTCCTTATTTGGCTCAAAGTGGCTAGCAAAGGATAACATGAGTGTTTAGGATAGAGAAATGAAATGCCTTTTATCATTTCAATCCATGTATTCAATGTGAACGAACCTTATGTCCTACGACATGGTTTTTTTTTTTTTTTCGAAATGAGTATAGGGACGTATTTGATCAAAAGTTTGCCTTTTATCATCCTAGGCATTTCCATTCAGCATTTTTGAGAAATCCTCTTTTTGTTTTTCCAAATAATCATCTGGTTAAATCTCCCGTCTGTGAGGAATTTTGATAAATCAAGACATTTGATTGATTTTTTTTATTTCTCTGGGGATTTTTATTTCAAACTTGAAAAATCTTTTGGACAGAAAAGGTTTTCACACATAGGATCTACTTCCTAAATTCTAGGGAGAAGATTGATTTGATGTAGCAACTTCCTTGGGCTTGACTCCTTGAGGTTTGGAATAGCTTCCCTGGGGAACAGTTGAATATCTACAAAATGAACAAATATGCAAAAATGCCATGTATGCATGAAATGCATGATGCAAATGTTCTAAAGAGACTTGGATTCAGTCCAAAGCAACTCGAAATTTTTTATTCAAGGAAAATATTTCTTGACAGCATCAGCGTTCACAGGTTTTGGCAACTCTCGGCCATCCATTTCTACAAGAATTAATGCTCCACCAGGCAAAACTTTCTTGATGACATACGGTCCTTCATAATTGGGGGAGAACTTCCCACGATCTGGAATAATGGGTAAGACTTTCCTCAAAACCAGGTCATTGATCTCAAAATGCCTGGGTCGAACCTTACGGTTGAATGACTTAGCCACTCGCTTTTGATAGCTTTGTCCATGGCACAGGGCTTTTACCCTTTTTTCATCAATCATATTAAGCTGTTCAAATCTCTGTTGAATCCATTCTGCTTCGGAAAGCTTTATTTGCGAAAGCACCCTTAATGAAGGAATTTCCATTTCAACAGATAAAACTGCCTCCATTCCATATACCAATGAGAATGGTGTTGCCCCAGTCGAGGTGCGAATGGAAGTTCGATAAGCCATTAGTGCGTATGGCAACCGATCATGCCAATCTCGGTAATTCTCTGCCGTCTTGGACAGAATCTTCTTTATATTCTTGTTTGCCGCCTCAACAGCTCCATTCATTTGTGGGCGGTAAGGAGAAGAATTCAAGTGACGAATGTGAAACTTATTGAGTAGCTCGTCCACTACTTTGTTATTCAGGTTTGACCCATTATCCGTGATAATTGCCTCGGGAACCCCATATCGAGCAATGATGTCTCGACGAATGAATTTTGCTACACTTTTCGCAGTGACGTGAGCATAAGAATTGGCTTCGATCCATTTGGTGAAGTAATCAATAGCCACTAGAATGAAGCGGTGTCCATTTGACGCCTTAGGATTAATTGGTCCGATAATGTCAATCCCCCACATTGAGAAAGGCCATGCCTCAGACATTTGATGCAATTCATTCGGGGGAGCATTGATTTTGTTCCCATAAATTTGACATTGATAACAACATCTGACATGTTGAATGCAATCGGCTTCCATGGTTAACCAATAATAACCTAGCCTCATGATCTTCCTTGCTAGAAGATGGCCATTCATATGAGGACCACATTCTCCTTCATGTATCTCCTTCATTAATAAATTGGCCTCTTTGGTGTCTACACACTTCAACATGACCGAATCGAAAGATCTCTTGTACAAAGCACCTCCACTAAGAAAGAATTTGGAAGCTAATTTAGTCAAGTATTTTCGATCCGTAGCTTGACTTCCTTGGGGAAATTTTCCTTCTCGAAGGTAATTCATGATGTCATAATACCATGGTTGACCATCAAGTTCTTCTTCTATAACCATGCAATATGCAGGCTTCTTTAAAACGTCGATTTGCAAATGATCAACGTTCAATCCATCAGTTACTTGTAACATTGAGGATAATGTTGCCAAAGCGTCAGCAAATTGGTTCTGAGATCTTGGCAAATAATCAAATGAGATATCTTCGAATTCCTCCACCAAATCTTTAAGATACTCATGATAAGGAATCAATTTCGAATCACGAGTTTGCCATTCACCTCCTGTTTGGAGAATGATAAGTGCGGAATCGCCATAAACTTGTATTCTCTTAATCTTCATATCGATGGCTAATTGAAGACCGAGGATGCAAGCTTCATATTCTGAAATGTTATTGGTACAAGGAAATACCAACTTTGCAGCTATTAGATAAGGCTGACCCGTTGGGGATATCAGGACTGCTTCAGTACCTGAACCAGATAGGTTAACGGCTCCATCAAAATACATGACCCACTTGTCTTGTGACACTAAATGGATTCTTTCATCAATTTCGTCCCAGTCATTTGACTTTAAGGGATTTTCAGCCAACATATCAGCTATGGCTCGACCTTTGACGGACTTCTGAGACATGCTCTGGATATCAAACTCAGAGAACAATATTTGCCATTTGGCAAGCCTTCCAACCAGTGCAGGCTTTTCCAAGAGATACTTGATAGGATCGTTTTCATTCACAAGTAGAATGCGATGGTGAAGAGTGTATTGTCGTAATCTGTGTAATACCCAAATTAAGGCTACACATGTTTTTTCAACTTCTGGATATTGAGCTTCACCGGAAGTAAACTTTTTGCTAAGGTAGTAAATAGCACGTTCCATTCCATCTTCTGGTTTTTTCTGTGCTAACATAGCTCCCAAAGACTCATCGTGAATGGTGAGGTATAAAATCAAAGGTATACCGGGAGTGGGCGGTACCAAAACTGGTACTTGTGAAAGATATTGTTTCAATTGTTGAAAGGATTTCTGACAATCTTCATTCCATTCAACCTTGGCATTCTTTTTCAACAGCTTAAAGAATGGTTTGGCTGTTTCTGATAACTGGGAAATGAATCTTGCAACATAATTCAATCTTCCCAACAAACTTCGAACTTCCTTAATAGTAGAAGGAGGTTTCAAATCACAAATGGCCTTCACCTTCGAGGGATCAATCTCGATGCCTTTGTTACTAACCATAAATCCAAGGAGCTTCCCAGACTTTGCCCCAAAAATGCACTTGGCGGGGTTAAGTCTTAGCTTGAATTTTCTAAGTCGATCAAAAAGTTTCTTCAAAACTTCAATGTGGTCTTCACCTTGTCGCGATTTAGCGATCATGTCATCAACGTAAACTTCAATCTCCTTATGCATCATGTCATGGAATAATGTCACCATGGCTCTTTGGTAAGTTGCCCCCGCATTCTTCAAGCCGAAGGGCATAACCTTGTAACAAAATGTTCCCCATGGGGTGATGAAAGATGTTTTAGTCTTATCTTCTTTCTTCATTCGGATTTGGTTATAGCCAGAAAAACCATCCATGAAAGAAAATAATTCAAATCCTGCGGTGCTGTCAACCAGGACATCAATATGTGGTAATGGGAAATCGTCTTTGGGACTTGCTTTGTTCAAGTCGCGGTAATCGACACATACCCGAACTCGCCCATCCTTTTTCATGACTGGGACGACATTAGCAATCCAATCAGCATAATGAGTAACTTCAATGAAATCCACTTTTAACAGTTTCATGACTTCTTCCTCAATCTTCTTGGATAATTCTGGCTTTGTCCTCCTAAGCTTCTGTTTCTTAGGCGGAATGGCAGGATCAAGAGGCAACTTGTGCTCCACAATATTGGGGTCCAGACCTGGCATGTCAGCATATGACCAAGCAAAGACATCCTGATACTCCTTCAATAGTTTGATCAGTCGATCAGCATCTGCTTGAGAGAGACTTGCTCCAATTTTTGTTTCTTTGGGATTTTCTAAATCGTCCAAATTTATAACGACAGTTCGTTCTTCCGTAGGAGGTGTGGATTCTTCATGTCGGATCCATTCTCTCTTAATAACTTGGGAATCCTCTTCATTTTCGAGATTGGAATAATCATATTCGTATGAGTTTTTTGGACATGAATCCAAGCCATGCATATGACTATTATGGTTATGCAAAGTGTCATGCACAGCGGGATCGGTAGGTGGATCTTCTTCGAAGCTCTCGGAAATGGCACCCACAGAACTCTCTTCAAACAAGTCGACGATGCCATGGACATCTATTTCTTCATCTTGGAGGAACTTTGGCAGTCCAGAGAAGAAATCTTTCAACGGAGGGGGGAGTAAACGTCGATAACTCTTTTCTTTAATGCTCGGGCTTTTCTGATTACCTTGATCTTGTTGATCGCCTTGATAACCTAAGCCTTCTCGTTTCTTTCTCTTAGTCACCTCAATGGGTGTGAGAATACCTTGGGACAGCTTTCCCAATCCTTTGCCGATAGTAAATCCATACTCGATCAACATTTTGCTAGACATAAGAGCCGCCTTTGAATAGTGAGGCTTTCTCATAACAGTGCCTGTAGGCACATGAGATACTGACACTAACTCAAACGAGTAGTAGCTTGATTCTCCTTTTACTTCTGGCTCCACATAGGGGATCGCAGTATTGTTGAAGGTTTCGGTATCCTTCTCGCAATGTACAGTTATAATCTTGCCACACGCGACAAAGCGAATCATCTGATGTAGACTTGAGGGTATAACACCCGCAGCGTGAATCCAAGGTCGTCCCAGCAGCAAACTGAAGTTACTTGGGATATCGAGCACTTGAAATTTTTGGGTGAACATGACTGGACCAATCATCAGTTGCAAGTCAATTTCTCCAAGAGTTTCCTTTTTCATGCCATCAAAGGCCCTGACTGGAGTTTTAGAAGGACGAACATTATCCATACCCACACCTAGACGACGTAAAGTTGATAACGGACAGATATTGAGAGCTGAACCGTTATCAATAAGTACTCTTGATATCCTTGTATCAAAGTGTTGAACAGAGATGTATAATGCTTTAGAGTGTGCTCGCCCTTCCGGCGGCAAATCTTTTTCGGAAAAAGAGATTTGATCCTTAAGAAGGATAGAACCTACAAACTCTTCCAACTGTACCTCTCCAATTGTCTCGGGTACATGTACTTCATTAAGAACCTTTAAAAGAGCATTTCTATGTTTCTCGGAAGACTTGAATAGTTCAAGTAGCGAGATTTGAGCCGGCATTTTCCTTAACTGCTCGATCACTTCTGCTTCACTCGTTTTGAGAGTTTTGAGAAGCTGTTCCGCCTCTTCTTCGGTTACAGCCTTTTTCTCGACACCTTCACGAGATGGAAAACATCGGCCTGACCGAGTAACAGCATCTATCTCATTAGACTCATAATTCCATGGAACTGCCTTGGAATCATAAATAGGAGGAAATCTTTCTTTCAAATTCTCATTCTTCTTCGGTGGCAACTCGATCACCACAGGCCCAATATCTTCATTAGAGATCTTTATATCTCCGAAGCCATCAGCCATTAGATCTATAACCACAGGTTCCACAACGTGCGCTTGGATTTCACAAGTTGCATTCAATTCAATCACAACAGGATCAATCATGGCTACCATGCCATCATCTTCAAATTCGGACCCCCATCCACTCGGGACGATAGACTTAGGGTCGATAAAAGCACTTGGAGGAGGAGAGTATTTTACCATAAAATCATATTTACCACTTGGCTGCCCGAGAGTGTCAACGATTTCGCCCTTTTCAATGGCTTTCCTAACAAACTCCCGATCCCAATGGGAGGTATGGTATTCAAATTCCGAATCAGCATCGGAAAGAACTTCTCTATTATCTTCATCATCGCTCCATCCAGTCGGAACAATGTCTTTTAAATCAATAAAGAAACTCGGCGGAGGCAAACATTCGACAAAAGTGTCATACTTCTTTAGAGTATCAACCACTTCATCACGCTCACGAGCGGTCATTACAAATTCGCGATCCCAATGAGTCTTACTAGCACTAAGATCAGAATCCGTGTGGGAAACATACTCCTTGTCTTCATTAGCGGGTATAGATTCGCAGACTTTAGATGTGTGATCCATGCTTTCATCATCCATGCCTCCCCATCTATCGGGAATGATATCCCTTGAATCGACGAAGAAACTTGGAGGTGGCGTGTATTTGACTATGAAGTCATATTTACCACTCGGCTGTCCGAGGATATCAACAATTTCACCTTTTTCGATAGCATTCTTCATAAATTCACGATCTCGATAGGCATTCTTACATTCTGAATCACTATCGGAATATGTGACATTCCAAGGTTCATCAACATTTGGCTCGTATCCATCATCTTTTGGCTTAGAGCCTGATGCTTCACTTGCGAACTTGAATGAGAATATTTTGGACGACAAATCAATTACAGCAGTCTCGGTGGACCCTTCGGGCTTCCTTCCTTGAAGAGGCTGAATTATACCTAAAGCAACCATCTTGGCTAAACAATAAATTTTCTCCTCCTGGGATACACTTCCTTCTTTCGGTTGATCTTTGGCTATAGTCAATAGCTCTTCCAATTTCGCCACATCGAACAAAAGAGGTTTCTCACTCTCGTCTCCAAATATCACGTTAACGGCTTCGGTATGATTAGGGAGCGGATTTTGCTGAACGTTTGGCGTGGCATCTTTAAACGATAAGATCTTTTTATCCAACAGGTTCTGAATCTTGACTTTGAGAGTGTAACAATTGTTCACATCATGGCCCTTCTCACCCATGTGATATACACAAGATTTTGCCAAATCAAACCCAGCAAACTTTGGTGGATTGTCTCTCGGGATTTCTTTTGCTACGAGTCTTTGTTCAATCAACATCGGCAGCAACTGAGACATAGGTCTTGGTAAAGGAGTGAATTGTCTTTGCGGAGCTTTTCCTTTTCGATCAAAATTCCGGGAAGAACCCCCTGTTTCCACAACGGACCTTTGAACTGGTGAATTTAATGACTTTTGAGCATTATGATTTTGGATATAGGCAACCTCCACCATTGGCTCCTTATCCTTCTTTAAGGTAAATCTGCGAGTCGTTGTCTCGGACAATCGACCCTCTCGCATGATTCCTTCAATACGTTCTCCCAGTTCGACCATTGCGGGGAAGTTGATGCACGTGTTATTATACATTTTATCGAAGTACTCTCGAGGTAAAGCTCGAAGAAACAACTGCATGATCTCTTTCTCGGACAATGGAGGTTTGACTTGAGATGCCATAGTTCTCCACCTTTGGGCATATGCTCTAAAAGTTTCATTTCTCCTTTTGTCAACCCGGACCAGCTCTTCACGGGTTGGAGCAATCTCGGTATTAAACTTGTATTGCTGAAGGAATTCATCTGCAAGATCTTCCCAGGTACAAATTTTCTCCAAATCCAATTCGATGAACCAAGTTAAGGCGGAATCAGCCAAGCTATCTTGAAAATTGTTGATCAACAGCGGGGTATTATCGGAATAACGAGCCATCTTGCTCAAATAATACTTCAAGTGAGTTTTAGGGCATCCAGTTCCATCATACTTCCTTGAAAATTCGGGCTCCTTGTAAAAATCAGGGACTTTCACCTTTGTAAAAGGTGACAACTTATCAAATCCTTGGAGTTGGTAACCTTGCAACATGCACAGGCGTTCCTCCAATTTTGCAAGACGTTTCGCGCTCTCTTCATCCATATGAGCGACAGGCGACTCCTTAGGTGAAGCTTCCAAATCAATGACGGTAGGAATGGCATTAACGGGGACCTCTTCAACAGGTCCTTTGTCAACAGGATCTATCACCGGCGCATTAGTGGGCGCATTAGGAGTAGAAGCTGTAGCAGCAGGAGCCACAGGAGTGAAGTTCTTTACTTGATTTGCAAGATCAATTAAGAGCGCCATCATTTGTGCCATCTGATTCTCAATGGTAATAACGCGAGTACGAGTGTCCTCGTTTTCCATCCTTGCTTGGCGACGGATGCGTATAATAAAGCGCGTCTCAGCCGTATTTTAGTACATTCTCTGTAAAAAACAGAAATCAAATTAGTATACGGAAAATGAATTGAGACGAAAATATAAAACCCTTCAATTTTATATTTTCTTTAGATGAAATAGAGATAAGAAATATTCTCATGATCCCAATATCATGTGAATAATCTCTTATCACGATTTCTTCATAAGAAATTATACAATTAAAGGAGTAACACGCGATGATTAGTCAAGATGCCCCATCTATATTCCATTGGAATCTCCAAAAAAAAGAAAGCACACACAAAGGGAAATTTCACTATTAACAACAAAATTTGTGAAATACAATCCCTAAAAAACAAGAAGAGAATCCTATTACATCATTACTAAAATGAGTAAAAAGGAAACCCTATACATCAAATCTATAAAATAAAAATTACATGAAAGGAGACTTCCTCATGGAATATAGCCAAACTCCTAATGGATCTTCTTTAGATGCGAGGCGAATTCGTTTGTTTTCTTGGGTCAAACGTTCAACCTCGGCTAAAGCTTCATCCCTTTCCCTAAGAGCTCTTACGGCTATAGTTTGTTGTTGAGTTGGCTTCTCGGGGACATTAGGGAGATCCACTTTAAGCTCGGGCTCGAGACGACGGTGTACGTACTCCAGCAATGCGTGATGTATCTTCATTTCTCCTTCCAATTCCGACTCATCGGTAATGAGAATCGGCTCCGGGCAATATTTGTACCACATATCAATGATGGACTTGATCATTTCCTTCAAATCCGTCATTTGGTTCTTTTGGATGACATCTTTGCGATAATCAAAATGATATAACCCCAGCTTGAGGAATGGTGGAATCTTTTGAAGCACGCGATATTGACGGATCACCCTAAAAGGGTAATATGACGTAGACCCCGTAAGACCCAAGAGTGGGATTGGGTTGTCGGATCCGTTATTAAGGCGCACTCCGGGATTTCCAAGCCAACGAACATGCCATTGGATTTGATTTGGAACGAGGTTTTTGAAAAAATTAAACCAAGTTGAAAACGACCAATAGGGAAAGATTTCTTCCTTTTCTCGGAAGAGCGAGATAGGATGACAATCTTTGGATACATCTATGATTTTCAAGCTCAGACCGAAATCTTTAAGGTGAGAGACCAACCAAATTTGGAGTAAACCTATTGGGGCTCTAAAGATGCCATTTTTGTTTTGTTTGAACCTATTGAGTGACACGAAGGTCTCACCTAAAATCATATTGGAGAATCTTTTGAACATACACACTTGATTGACAATGTGAACTACCAAAGGATCCATGGTCTTTTTGGTAAATGGAAAAACCACAAAACCAAAGAATGCTAAGAGAAAAACTCGAGGAATTTGATTACCCGATTCTTTTGGCAAGCTAGAAAAATGTCGTTCTAAGAATGTGATAGAAAGTGCATTGGAATTTCCTCTAAGAACGCCTATGATTTGGAGAATATCAATTCCTAAGAATTGGCTCAAAAGAGTTATAGGATCTATATCTATCGGAGGACTGACTAGACCAAAAGACCCGACTCTACCGATGGCAATATCGTACTCCTCAATTGTAGGGGTCAACTCATTTCGACCAAACACAAAAGTGGATGTCTTTGAGTTCCAAAAATGGGACAATGCTTTGATCATGGCGACACGAGGCTCGATGTATAAGAGTGCGGGAAGATATCCGATTCTCTTTTCCATGTAGTCTTTGTGCTTTGACTCGAGACGTTCCCACATAGTCACAAGAGCTCTTGGTACGGGGACGATTCGAATCTCCGACATATCCATTTTGACTAATCCTAATTTGGGGCATCGAGATTAATCACCACGCATTATAGAAAAGAATATAACGTGGAATTGAAATGGCGTAATTGAAATTGTAGAACGATACAATCAACCTTACCATGAAGATAAAATGGCAAGCACATCGACACATCGCATGAGGACATGTGAGTTTTGACATCTAAGGGTAGGATTCTAAAGGTTTAAGGTCCCCATCTTAATTAGATAAGAAGAGTTTACCCACCGCTACTAACGTTGGTCGGTGCACTTCTTACTAATCAAGATGAGCGGTATTGAAGAATGGATTACCACATAGATTCACATGCGGATTCCACTCTTAATACCTCCTAAAGGTACCCTAAAGCGATCCGGGGTTTTAGACCGCGGGATGTGGGTGCATTGTGTCGTGCTAAAGCAAGTAAACATGCATTAAATCTAAAGCAAACAACACTTCAATATAATCTCATACATTCGACATTCACCCGAACACCACCTACAAAACAAAGGGTTTGCATTCACTCCACCCCTTATGGCTCCCACCTATAAAATCATTTAACACATGGTTAGTGGACTAACCTCATTTTCCACGCGACTTTGACATGCAGTCGATGCTACAAAAAGTAGACAAGTGAGATAACAACCAACAAGTTTATTACGGCTTTAATCCACTTAGGTTTATAACCTAGTCCCCAGCGGAGTCGCCAAGCCTGTCGCGACCTGCCCCTCGAGGGCCGAACTCGGATGAGGCGGGTTTAGAGATAAGTGTTCATGAGATGGTTCATATGGCACTTTTTTGAAATGATTTTAGTGAAGTGTAAATCTTTTGTTTAGCTATATAACTCATTGATCATGAACGTGGATTTTCCCTAAATCCATATCTCGCGTGACAGCGGATTGATTATTATTTTTTAGGAGTCGCCACTAGCCTAGGTCGGGGGTCGGCTAGAATACCCAACCGAAACGCGGGAATTTCGTTTCGGTTTCCACGAAAACCAGAGATCAAAGGTTCGGGGACTAGCTTACGTTAATATTTCTATTAACGCCCTTTCGGTACCGCTAAACTTAATATGGTTGTTATCTAAGTCGTCATGCATTTTTTTTTACCATTTTCATGCCAAAGTCTTAGTCCACTAGGTGATTATGCATTTTGTTTTTGTATTTTCATTTTGAGATTCTAAACTAATCCTATCTTAGTCTAGAAAAAGAAAGAAACAATCAATTGTAATGAAAGACTTTTCGCAAAGTAAACACTCGGAGTATTGAAAAGACGAGCTAATTCTAAGTGCGAGAAAGTAAAAAGATAAGAACCCGCAACTCGTCGGGTGTTTAATACAACACAAATTGAAAACCCGAGACATGATCGGGAATGAATGAATTAAGTACAAATTGAAACCGGAATGGACATCGGTTTGGAACCATCATCGAATGAGTACAAATTGAGACCGGATTGGACATCGGTCAATCACCTTGGTCTTTTTGATTTTGGATTATCCTCCCATGGACCACCTCTCGGGTGTCGGTGTTTACATTCATAACATTCATTCATGAAAAGACAACATATGAAAGAACAATGATGTAATCAATTCACTAATTAAGCACGGGTCTCGGGATCGGCCTTTGTTTTTCATGCGTTTCGATTCATAACCCACTTAATCACCTAACATCATTTGATTAATGGTTAATGATAATGGGCTACCATTTGCATTCACAAAACGGCAACTCATATCAATTAACCCCTAAAGTCGGGTTCTAATGACCATGAATGGGCTACCCGCCGAACATGCACCGGGCCTAACATTCATCTAACAAACACATGCATAATCATAAAATGAACATGCATTCAAGCCCATGGGCCTTGTTTCGAAGCCAAACAAACCATGAGAAGTGGGCTTTATAAAAAAGACCACTTATTCAATTAATGCCTAATTCGGATTTAATCTGTTCAAGTATGATTAACTATCCTAATGATGTCCAAATGAAGTGGTTCAGGTGTCATTAGAAAGCTTATGACATGAGGATCAAAAGTCAAGAAGACCATTTTTTCTAAATCCTAGCCAATTTACTTGAAAATATCAAATTAATCTCAGTGACAGGCTGGACTCGGTTCAGTTATGAATTTCAAAATAATGGTGGGAAAAATAACAACCCTTATCAAAACAGCGTGAAAATTTTCGTGCGGTTAGGATTCCCTGAGTGCAACAACTTTCATGTTTTGAGTTTTTACTAAAAAGCCCTCTAAATTTTTATAAAATTCGATTTTTACGAAGGACTCAATTGCAAATGAAATTTTAACCTGAAAAGACCTTTCATGAGAAATTAAGCAAATTGACCCTCCAAAAATTGTAATTAGGTCCTCAAAATTTCCAGTTGACATAATGAGACCCCAATGAGCAACTTTGTAGTTTTGATTTTTCGCAAAAAAAGGACTCTAACTTTATCAAATTCAGAGAAACATCTTTTGAACTCCAAAGGAATGAAAATCAGATCTGGACACAGATTCTGATCAAATTGTGATAATTCCTTTTGAAAATTCAAATGATCTTCGATTTTGATGAAATTAGTATCAATAGAAAGATCTCGATCTCAGGAAGAACTTTCGTGAAGAAAATTTTGTAATATCTCGAACGCACGAATTTATAAAAATCGAAGAACACACGAAGGTCGACTGAAACTAGCATGATACCAGATTTATATGCATATGACGTTGCAAATCCTACTAGGCTATCATGCTCAAAATTTTGTGAAACTTTTATGGTGAATAGATCAGGATGTGTTTTACAACTCTCATGAAGGAAGTTTTTCCAGAAAATGATTGTAAAAAATCATAAAATTCATCGAACAGCACAACGTCAGTCAGAGAATCATCAGAACAGACTTAAACAACAAATTACAGATTCTGATCCTGACTTCTAGAAGTGTTTTGACATAGTAAATCAAGTCCGATCGAGGCGTATGATATATCAAATCGAAGCTTAAGACGAGCTTTACGACTCTCTAGTTTATCACTTCATCATATTTCGACGTTAGTAAGCTCAGAACAGCATCTCAAGCCAACAGGTTTCACTGAACACGAATTTACAGAACTGAGTTCAAGTGTTCTTACCTTGTCTCACAATGATCCACCGCTCAAGCGAGCGATCCGGCCTCCGTATTTTGATCTGGAATAGCACGGAGAGGCCTCGGAAAGCTCGGCCAATCTACGATAACGGATTACAAGAGATAATGTGAGAATCGACTCTTGTTCATACGAATAGACTAATCAGTAAAAGTTGAGGAAAATAATGTGATCCGGTGGCTGTTCAATGCGAGGCCAGCCACCACAGTGCCGTGAGGACGTCGAGGGAGGTCGTCGGTTGCTTGGAATCGCCGGAGGAGGTCGCCGGAGGGCCGATTCAGCCGGCTGAACGGGCTGGACAACTTACCGGCGGTAAAGCCGGTAATGCTGCCGAGGAAGAGATCAGACCGGAACAGTGAGTTCCGGCCACCAGCAAGGGTAGCTGGTCTTGCGACCAGCTTCAGGCCGCCGTGGGGGACGTCGGAGGGGCGGCGGCTCGCCGGAAAGCAGCCGGCAAGGGGCCGGAACAGTTGCGGCCGAGAGGGAGCTCGGGAGAGAGAGCTGATCGTGAGAGAGAGAGAGAGAGAGAGAGAGAGAGAGAGAGAGAGAGAGAGAGAGAGAGAGAGAGAGAGAGGAGAGAGAAACTAGATCTGAAAATGAACCCCCCTTGATTTTTGGAGGGAAAAACACTATATACCCCCTTCAACTTTGAATTCTAGCCCTTAGATTGATCAAATGGTCCAAAATGAGTCCTTAATGATTAAGAATATTCCTTAATAGCTAAGGATTGGTGACATGGCATCATGGATGGACATGATCAATTCTAAATGAATGGGCATGATTGATTTGCTAATCCCCTAATTAATTTGATTAATCCTTGAAGAAGGGCATTTTTGTCATTCTCAATTAAGGGCATTTTTGTCATTTTTTATTAAGGGCATATTTGTCATTTTTGCGCTCAAGAGGATGTGACTGACCTTGGTTGATCCGACCGGATTATCGATCATCAAAATTTTCAACCGGAAAATGACTAGTCTGATCGGATTAGTTCAATTTGAATTAACCGATTTGAGTCAATTAGCTCTGAATTTGGGTAATTGTATGACCGAGCTAGACTAACAAGTTTAATTGAAGTCTAATTAACCAAATTGAGTCTCAATTCATCAAATTGAATAGAGTGGGTCAAATTGAATTGCACTATTTAGACCAATTACTCATATACTTTTCTATCATTGGATCACTAAATTGATCAAATTAACCCAAATTCATGTGATTCTTCCAAAATTGATTTTGAATTTGGATTTCATATAAGAAATTAGGCTCATTCGTGCCTCAATTGCGCATATCATGAAGAATCGATCAAAATCACTGATTATGGCTAAAATTGGGGGTTTTTGTGTTTGGCTTGGAATTGCAAAATTGATTCAAAAATTGAATATAAAATGACCTCTAGATCCAATGTCGTGAAGAAAACTAATCTAAAAAATGACTAGAAATGAAGTAATTTCATTTTTTGCCGATTTGAATCAAATTCCGCAATTTGGGAAAAAATTGATTCTAAATCGATTTTTGTAAAATTTCAAATGCCAAAGGTAAATTGAATGTAAAATAAGATGATTTTTGGATTTTTGTATTTTTCAATTTTTTGGTCAAAGATCTGACCAAAAGTCAAACCCTAATTGACTTTTCACTAGAAGCTTGATTTTATGATCAAATCTTTGAATTTTTCTGAAATTTCCACTTCTAAAGTGAAATTGGACTTGAAAGGAATCTTTTTATGCGAAAAGCCCCAATTTGACCTGGGGTTGACTTTTGATCAAAGGGTTGACCAAAAAGTCAACGCCAAAATCAACCATTTGACTTTTCGGGTTTTTGAATAAAATGAATAGAAAATTGCTTATAAAAGCTAGACCAACAGACGGAATTAAAAAACGACACTTTTTGCTCGAGAAACAGGCTCCGTCGCAATCGGAAACCATAATCTTGAATTTTTTATTTTTAATGACGCGTCGGCTAAAAATTAGGTGTCAACAGGCATAACTTTAATTAGATCATAAATTTACATAATATCTGGTTCCAATAAAAAAAATCATTCATGGCACGTTTATCTTATGCACATTCATCACATTTTAGATTTAAATTGCACTTAGCTAATTTCGCTACATGTGCATCTAGCATAATTTGTCACTCAAAATTCCTCCTTTACACGTGAGTTTGTTATAGATTGCATTGGCATTTTCAGTTTGATGTCACAATTTGTATTATATCTATAGGAATAATTGTGGCCCACATAATGTTATTAATTAATGATTTAGTAACTATTTAAGTGCTAAAACGTATTGGTTATAAAAAGATGAAAATGCGTAATTCTATCGAGGAGTTACAGTTCTTACGAAGAGGTATGACTCTTTTGAAATGGAATGTGTTTTAATGGAAGGCACCTATTGATAGCCTATATAAATAGAGTTCGGTCCTCTCTCCACCCAAGGAGAATGAACGGTTGTATTCTATCCTCCATCAGATAAAATACATTAAGAGAAAAGTGGGCTAAGTGAGAAAAATCATATATCTTCGTTTCTTCCGTTTTCTACAACAATTATCTTCAAAGAGAAACGCTATGGATAAAGGTGTGTATTCATCCCTCTTATTGTGAAAATCATGAAAATCTAAGATCCTGGATTTCAGAATTTGTCCACATAAAAGAATTACGTTATTACTTACAGTTGGTATCAGAGCATGGTTTAGGATCTCATGATTTTTTCGATTAAGATTTTTGGGTTTAGATTCGTCGAACGATGTTGTCTTTTGTTATTTGCCTAAGTTGTTGAAATGATTTCTCATTCCGATTCATTTCGCCAAATCTTGGACCTGTGTGGTCACACCGGCATGGTCTCCAAAACCCACACACTAATTTGGTCAGTAATTGGCTGTCAAAGGAGACCAGGGCGGTAGCAGGCATGGCAGAGACAAGAAAAAGGATGAACAAGCGCAAGGAGAAAGAAGGCGCGTGGAATCCGTGCGCACGTTGCCACTACAGGCACTTGGAGTCCATGCACCACGTGCGGGGCACCGATAGGGAATAATGGGCGCATGGCATCAGTTGAGGCCCATGATGTGCATGCGCCTACTGCTCTCTCCATATATTTACGGTTATGCCCTTTCCTACATAATCTTAGGGTTGTGCCCTTCCCCGCGTGATTTTCCGATTTTTCCCTTGACAGAATTATATATTGTTTTGTCCTTGGTCGCATTTATTTATTATTTTTCCCTTCTATGCAATTTATGAATGGTTTGTTAGTCACCAAAGTGGCCGAATCTTAAGGTCTCTTGAATTTTTGAACAATTATTGTGTATTGCAATTTCAAGAATTCAATTATGAGTGGTTTGTTAGTCACCAAAGTGGCCGAACCATAATGTCTTGAATTTTTGAAATTTTATAATGTTTTATTCAATTACCCATGATTAATTGATGCTATGATTGAAATTGATATATTACATATCCTTATTGGTGTCATGGGTATATTGAAGTTCATTTATTATAAGAACTTAGGGATTCACCCAAAGGTTAATCAATTTCTTATAGTTCATGAACATAATAGTTGGTAATTAATAAGTCTTGTTAGATTTGATTGTATATCCAAATATATCAAATAAATTTTAATGAGGTGTATTTATAATTACCAAATAAAAGTTATTAGCATCATTATGGTTTATTGTATGTTTGTATATCGTAGGATCACCCAAAGGAGAACTATGATATACATGTGTTGTTTAATTTGAATATGATCATGTGATATTCTCAAAGCATTAATGTATGAGTATATTATTGCATATTTGCAGTATATATATATGTATATATATATATCTTTTTCTCTTCATTGGCATACTTCGTTTGTTCCTTTATTCAATGGAATAAATTTCCTTGATTGGAGGGAACAAGTCCAGTTTCACCTAAGTGTCTTGGATCTTGATTTAGCACTTCAAGTTGAGAAACCAGCTACTATCACTGATGAGAGAGCAATAATGAAAAGTCTTTTCATAAAGCTTAGGAAAGATCGAACAAATTAAGCTTAATATTTATGCGAATGGCAGTTGCAAACAACTTAAAGACCACTCTTCCCAAAACTGGCAGTGCTAAGGAATTTATGAAATTTGTGGAAGAGCGTTCTCAAACTGCTGATAAGGTCACTTGTTGGTACATTAATGAGCACTTTGATCACCATGAAATATAATGGTTCACATACCATGCATGAGCTTGTACTTGAGATGAAAAACTTAGCAGCAAAATTAAGGACTTTGGAAATGAACGAGGATGAGTACTTTTTAGTACAATTCATACTTAATTCCTTGCCTCATTAACAATATGGACCATTTCAAATGAATTACAACAATTTAAAGGATAAGTGGAATGTAAAATGAATTGGCCAGTATGCTTGTTCAAGAGGAAACAAGGATAAAAAATCAAAAGGCTCATTCTGTTCATATCTTAAGTCATCAAAAAGCTGAAAAGAATTTCAAAAGGAAAGGTGGAAGGAGCAAGAATAAAGGTTTACACAACCTGAATGACTCTTCTAAGGCTTCTCAAATCCACAAGAAGGAATGCAATCTTATTAAGTGTCACTTTTGTAATAAAATTAGACATCGGAAGAAAGATTACCCAAAGCGTAAAGATTGATTTGAAAAGAAAGGTAAGCCTTGTGCTTTAATATGTTTTGAATCAAACTTTACTAAAGTTCCTCATAATACTTGGTGGATTGATTTTGGTGTCACCACTCATGTCTCAAATACGATGCAGGGACTTCTTTCGATCCAAACCGTAAAGCCAAGTGAGAATTATGTGTTCACAAGGAATAGAAACAAAGCTCCAATTGAAGGCACGGCACTTATCGTTTGATCTTAGATACTATGCATTATTTGAATTTGTTTCGAACACCTTATGTACCTACATTTTCCCGCAATTTAGTTTCTTTGCCAAAACTCGATGTAGTGGGATTCTCTTTTAAGTTTGATTGTGGATCTTTTAGCTTATATAAGAATAATAATCTTATTGGAACTGTTATTTTCTATGAAGGTCTCTACAAGTTTAAACTTGATAATGCTTTTACTGAGATCTTAATGACCTTGCATATGTTGGCACCAAACGCAGTTTAGTTGATGAGAATTCTTTTTACTTGTGACATAAATGATTGGGTTACGTATCCAAAGAAAGAATGCAAAGATTAGTGAAGAATGAAATTCTTCCGAATTTGGATTTTACTAATCTTGGTATGTGTATTGATTGTATTAAAGGTAAACAAACAAAACACAATAAGAAAAGTGCTACAAGAAGCACAAAGCTTCTTGAAATTTTACACACTGATATATATGGTCCTTTTGATGTTCTATCTTTTGGTAGAGAAAGTTATTTTATCACTTTTATTGATGATTTTTCACGTTATGGTTACATTTATCTATTGCATGATAAATCTCCATTAGTGAATGCACTTGAGGTGTATATTAAAGAGGTTGAGAGGCAATTAGATAAAAAGGTGAAAATAGTAAGATTGGATAGAGGTGGTAAATATTATGGAAAGTATGATGAATCGGGGATAATGTTCAGGTCTACTTGCTAAATTCCTTGAAAGAAATGGTATTTGTGCTCAATACATAATGCCAAGTACACCACAGTCAAATGGTGTAGTAGAAGGTGTAATTGTGCTTTAATGGAAATGGTTAAGAGTGTAATGAGTTATTCATCTTTACCCTTATCCTTGTGGATGTATACATTAAAGACTTCTATGTATTTATTAAACAGAGTTCCTAGTAAGGTAGTTCCAAAGACTTCTTTTGAACTATGGACGGGAAGGAAACCTTGTCACGCCTCGAACCCTACGGTGCGCGGGCATCCCTGCCATGGTCGATTCGAGTGCAATGTCCCAGGACGCGTCGCCGACCCAACGCCCAACACAGAGGTTTAAAGCACATGCGAAAGTAAATAAAATCACCCGTACAAAACTCTAACACCAAACCAAGGATAGCCACAAATGAGAATAAGATTACAAAATAAACACTTGTATTACTATAAGAAACTATATACAATATTCATATACATTCCACGCTCAAAAATCAAAAGCAATTCAATGACCACTAACGTCAAAATAGGGGACACGTGACTCGGCGATCAAGCACTACTACTAGCTGGGGCTCCGCCCAAAACGCATCGGTACGCCTGCCATCCTCAAGGCTGGGGGTCTGAAAATGTGATTTAAACGACAACGAGAATAATCTCAGTGAGTAATTCCCTAAACCTAAACTAGGCTAACGTGCACCTCCTGACGAGTACTAAATAACGCATAATTCAATACATAAGCTGACTCAGGCCCTCGGGCCTAAATCTAAATTTTTACTTGACCCTGCAGATTAGGCATTAATTATATAAAATCACAACTGTACCATAGAGATTAGATTGCGGCATAGGCACACATATCACTCAATCCCGACGTATGTAATACACATGCTCATGTTCGCACTCATGTTCATGCTCAATCAATGCATTAACGCACACTTGCATACTAGCGCTCAGCCATTTATCAATTTCTCCTTCGACCCGTGTTAAACGCATTAGATCCAACACTTCGAGATCGATTTCTAGCCCGCGTAATACGCATCAGGCTCATGACACATTACCCGCGTAAAACGCCTCAGGTTGGTCATCTTCCGGTAAACCAGGCATCGTCCCGCGTAACACGCCTCAGGACGGGTTCACTACCCCGCGTGAAACGCATCAGGGTTTATTGTGGTCACACATTCACAAGCACCAATGTATATCTGAACCCGCGTAAGACGCTGAACCCGCGTAAGACGCATCAGGGCATTTTAAGTAATCATAATGCACATGTGATCCGGACACATTCGTACATGCACATGCCGTGCCAATGCTTGAGATGCACACTCATGGCTATCACGCTCACACTTGGGCATCCACATGCGCGAATTACGATGTAACATGTTCAACTTGCATCGCGCATATTCAATTTCATAAATCAAGATGCCCAATCAGACAATCAATTCAAATCGGCCATAGCATCAACTTGACACACAACCCATGCACAAATTCACATAACCGGATCAACAAGAACTCGCACATTCGAGGCCCGCCAAGTTAATCCATTCCTAGTCCCGCTAGACATGCGACATGGCATCATCAAATTAACCACAAACAAGGCTCAATTCGCCAATCAATTACACAAAGCGATCATTCCCGGTAATTGCACGATTAAATCCCAAATTGATCGCACCTCGTCTAACTCAAATCCCGTCGTGGCCAGCCACTATACCTCAAATTCTAGGCCAATAATTGTCTTCAAAATGCTCCATTATACTTCCTAAACGTCCATCTAATCAGCCACCAAAATAGTCGCCACCCGGTCTATTAATTTCATCTACTAAGTCCGCCATTTTGTCCGTATCTCGGCACCTACGCTTCGCCACATCACAGCACTATACCAACTACTAAACCTCGACCAAATAATCATCCTTGGTTACCGAAAACACCACAAGACCAGCCCTTAACAGCCTCAACAATTTAACCTCTAAATTGCCCCAATTAACCCCTAAAACCCGTCTAGAAATGCAATTTATCCTAATTAGGATTTAGAGTCAAACTCACTTGGCGGCCTAAGCTGGAAACGGGGCCAAACACACGCTGAGGGAGGCTGGGTAGCGGCGGAACAGCGGCTGCGATGGCGACTTCCCTGGCACGCGCGCGACGGTAGTTGAGAGCACCGGCGGTCCTAGGCAGGGGAGCGGCTGGTCGAGGCGGATGGGAGGGAGAGAGAGAGAGAGAGAGGAGTAGGGCGGTAGGACGAGGCTAGGCGAGGTGGTGGTGGTGGCGGAACAGCCCTGGCGGTGGCGGAGCTCCTCCGGTGAGCAGCGGCGAGGGCGTGAGGGAGAGAAATAGGGGAAGGGGAGGGGCAAAGGAGAGGAAGATACGGCGAGAGGGAGAAGGAGATGGAGGTTGAGGGGGGGTGCGGACCAGCGGCGGCACCGGCGACCTCGCGGTGGCGATGGGGCAGCGCGGCGAGCCGGAAAACAACGGCGACTGGGCGCGAAAGGCAGCAGCGGCGAGCTCGCTGCTATGCGCGCGAGAGAGAAGAAGGCGACGGTTGGGCGGAGCTGTCGGGCGACATAGCGGCGCAACGACGGCGCGAGGAGGACGGCGGTGGCAATGCACGGCGGTGCTGGTCGCCGGCAAGCAGAACCGAAGTAGAAGCCAAAAGCAGAAGACGCACGGGCAGCAACAGCGAGGAAGGAGAATAGGACAGTCGGGGCGACGGCTGGTGGTCGGCGTGACATGCGGTGGTGACGAGCGGCAGCAGGCGACAAGTGGGGCGGCGTCGGACGGAGCAGAGACCAGACGCGGCTCGTCGGGGAAGAAGAAAAAGAGAAGAAGGGTAAAGAGAGAGAGAAAAGAAGGAGAGAAAGAAGGAAGAAGAGAGAGAGAGTGTCAGGGGGTTGGTCTGCACGGCGTGGAGGGGACGGGACGCATGCAGAGGAGGCGTGCGGCCAGAAGAAAAGAAAAAAGAAAAGAAAGAGAAAGAGAGAGAGAGAGAGAGAGAGAGAGAGAGAGAGAGAGAGAGAGAGAAACGTGCACGGGAGGGGAGTGGGTAGCGCGGCAAAGGAGAGAGGAAAGAGAGAGAGTAGAAAGAAAAGAGAGGAAATAAAATATAAACATTCAAATATTAATTGCGATCCGATAGCCCAAATTCAAAATCGAAAACGATCTACCGGTCCAAAATAAACCTCGAATATAAAAAGGGACAAAAGCCAAATTAATTAAATCAAATTATAGCAAGGGAGGTCTACTAGTCCAAATTCGCACCCAGTCAAAAACTCCCCTTTTTTCATTATTCCTAACAATCTCAACGTTGGCTACGATAATATTGACACCGTCCGATTTATTTCATTCCGAAACTCCCGAAAATCGACTGCCAAGTTTGAGGTCTAAATAACGGCAAAATTCGATCGAGTGCAATTCTAGCAAAATCTCTATTTTAAAAACAAGAACCCAAGAGTGATCAGTTCCCGAGCGAGATTCTATTATTAGCGCACTGACGAATTACACGTTTTATAAATCCCAAAAATGGGCCAAAATTCGAAATGTTACAACTCTTCCCTCCTTACAAAAATTTCGTTCTCGAAATTTACAATCCAACCTAACTATCCAAACAAATGGGGGTACTGGTGTCGCATCAACTCCTCACTTTCCCACGTGGCGCCTTCTGTCTCGTGATGTTCCCAGATAATTTTGATTAACGGAGTCGCCTTGTTCCTCAAAACCTGTTCCTTCCTATCCTCAATCCGAACTGGCTTCTCCACGTACGACACCCTGTCGTTCACGTCTATTACCTCATGATTCAGCACATGGGTCGGGTCCAGTTCGTATTTCCTCAACATCGACACGTGGAAGACGTTATGAACTTGTGACAAATTCGGCGGCAAGGCTAGGCAATAGGCTAACGTTCTAATCCTTTCCAAAATCTCAAACGGGCCTATGTACCTTGGACTTAGCTTTCCTTTCTTGCCGAACCAAGATAGCCCTCTCATCGAGAAGACCTTAAGAAATACGTGGTCGCCAACTTAAAACTCCAACGGTCTACGCCTTCGGTCCGTATAACTTTTCTGATGACTTTGGGCTGTTCTCAACCTTTCCCGGATAACCTTTACTATTTCCACCAATTACTGAATCAACTTTGGACCCGTTATATTTCTTTCTCCTACCTTATCCCAGCACAATGGTGTTCTACAAGCCTTGCCATATAATGCTTCGAATGGTGCCATTCTGATACTCTGCTAGTAGCTATTGTTGTAGGCGAATTTGACCAAATGCAGTTGTTCCTCCTAATCACCTTTAAAATCCAAAACACATGCTCGTAGCATGTCTTCCAATGTCTAAATTGTCCTTTCAGACTGACCATCCGTCTGAGGATGATAGGCCGTACTGAATTGCAACTTAGTCCCCATGGCCAATTGCATACTTTTCCACAAATTCGCAGTAAACTGGGGATCACGGTCCAAAGTGATCGATACCGGTACTCCATGAAGACGAACTATCTAACGCACATATAATTCTGCCAATCTTTCTAGCTCGAAGTCCTTTCGCACCGCTAGAAAATGCGCTGACTTGGTTAGTCTGTCCACTATCACCCAAATAGAGTCGTGTCCCCTCTGGCTCCTTGGCAATCCCGCTACGAAATCCATTGTAATATGTTCCCATTTCCATTCTGGGATTTCCAACGGCTGTAATATCCCACTAGGCTTACAATGTTGTGCCTTCACTTATTGGCACGTTAAGCACTTAGCCACATGCCTAGCCACATTTGCTTTCATTCCGTTCCACCAATAGTGCTATCGGAGAATTTGGTATATCTTAGTGCTGCCCGGGTGAATACTGTAGTGGCTCCTATGAGCTTCCGACAAAATCTCTTTCTTGAGTTCCAAATCATCGGGCACACACAATCATCCTCGAAACCTAAGGGTTCCATCCTCTAACACCTGAAAGTCTGGTTTCCTCTTAGAGTTATCCATACTCAAAATTTTCTGAATCTCAACGTCTGTAGACTGCAACGCCTTAATCTTGGCTTGCACTTCCGGTTCAATCCTTAATGGCGCCATCAGACTAGAGAGATGTCCTACCTTGAACCTAAATTCTGAGTCCCGCGCTCCTTCCAATAATATCCACTCTTTAACCAACAAATGCGCGATGCTCAATTTCCTGCTCAAGGCATCCGCTATCCGGTTGGCCTTTCCGGGGTGATACAATATGTCGCAGTCATAGTCCTTCAACAATTCCATCCAACGCCTCTGCCTCATATTCAGTTCCTTCTGCGAAAACAAGTACTTGAGGCTCTAATGGTCCGTGTAGATCTGGAACCTTTCTCCACATAAATAATGCCTCCAAATTTTAAGCGCGAAAATAATTGCTGCCAGTTCCAAGTCGTGGGTCGGGTAGTTCATTTCATGAGGCCTTAACTGCCGCGATGCATAAGCAACCACTCTTCCATGTTGCATTAGCACGCATCCCAATCCTCTAAGCGAAACATCACTATAAATCTCATACCCGTCCGGTCCTGAAGGAATCGTCAACACTGGCGCCGTTGTCAACCTCTGTTTCAGCTCCTGAAAACTTTCTTCACACTTTCGATCCACTCAAACTTAGTCTCCTTCTTAAGCAATCTCGTCAATGGAGTGGCTATCGCTGAGAATCTTTCCACAAACCTCCGATAATAACCTGCCAGTCCTAGAAAGCTTCGAACCTCAGTAACTGTCGTCGATCTCGGCTAGTCCATTACTGCTTCAATCTTCGCCGGATCCATAGAGATTCCTTCTCCAGAAATTATATGCCCAAGAAATGCCACTCGGTTTAGCCAAAACTCGCACTTGCTAAACTTAGCATACAGTGTGTACTCCCTTAACATTTGTAGAACCTTTTCCAAATGTACCTCGTGTTTCTCGAAACTCTTTGAATACACTAAAATATCGTCGATGAAGACAATAACGAACTGGTCTAAGAATTCCTTGAATACCCGGTTCATTAAGTCCATGAAAGTAGCAGGGGCATTAGTCAGTCCAAACGGCATCACTGTGAACTCATAGTGTCCATATCTAGTCCTGAACGCTGTCTTTGGAATGTCCTCTTTTTGGATCCTTAACTGGTGATACCCCGTCCTTAAGTCAATCTTAGAAAATATCGAGACTCCTTGCAATTGATCGAATAGGTCGTCAATCCTTGGGAGGGGATACTTATTCTTGACCGTCACTTGATTCAGCTGACGGTAGTCGATACGCAACCTTAGCGACCTATCCTTCTTTCTGACGAATAACACCAGCGCTCCCCATGGAGACGCACTCGGTCGGATAAAACCTTTGTCCAGTAGTTCCTGCATCTAAACCTTTAATTCCTTCAACTCTGACAATGACATCCTATAAAGAAGCTTCGAGATTGGCTCAGTTCCAGGGGCCAATTCGATAACGAACTCTACTTCTCTTTCCGATGGCAATCTCGGCAATTCCTGAGGAAAGACATTGGAAAAATTGCACACCACTGGTATATCCTCAAGCCGCATCTCACCTGCCGTCGGATCAACCACACTGGCTAAATAACCTTGACAGCCCTCGCTCAACAATTTAGTTGCTTCCATAGACAAGACCCAAGGGATTGAGGTTCCTCCTCGACTCTCAACAAACTCAAATCTAGAGTGTCCAGCCGGGCTAAACTGGATCACCCTGCTACTATAGTCCATTACGGCTTTCTGCTTAACTAACCAGTCCATGCTCACAATCAAATCAAAATCATACATCGGCAACACAGCTAGGTCTATCCTGCTTTCTACACCCCCAATCACTATTTCACAATTCAGGCATCCTAGTGATATGCATATCTTATCCTTCAACGGTGTGGTCACACACAACTGTACTTCTAACACAACAGGCTTTAATCCAGACAATTCAACAAACTGAGCAGATATAAACGAATGTGATGCTCCCGGATTGAATAACGCATACGCTATATGATGGCACAGAGAAACCATACCTGTGACCACTCCTGGCACATTCTCAATCTCCCTCTGCGCCATGGCGTACACCCGTCCTTGTGCTGGCGACCTGTTTATATTATCCGGTAGGGAATTTCCAGGCTGATTCCCTAATAGAGGTGGTTGTTGTATCGGGGGTCCCGCGGGGCGTTGCTAGGGGCAATTCCTAATCTGATGGTCCAAACTCCTGCACTTGAAACAGGCCCCAATTCTATTCTGCTGATGACTCGGCTTTCCGATGTTCTTCTTGATCGATGGGACAAATCGCCTGTTTCCCGCCATCGGTTTCTTCCTCAAATGATGGTTGTCCCTAACTGGGGCGAACCGCGATCCAGAGGCGGCTGCCCTATCAGTCTGATCCTGCTCTATAGCCTGTGCCGGTTCATACATCTCACTGTAGTCCCTGTTGTTCAGCGATATCATTTGACTTCTCAGGTCTGGTTTTAGTCCATCCCGAAATCTCTGCGCCTTGTCCTCGGGGTGTTCTACCATTCTTGGCGCGAACCTTGACAATCTTGTGAATTCTGCTTCGTACTGATCCACTGTCATCGATCATTGGCGGAGCCTCATGAATTCCGCTAACTTTCTTTCTCTAGCACTCTTAGAGAAGAACTTTCCCAAAAAGCTCTCAGAAAATACGGCCCACGTCCGAGCAGTTCTCTCGGGAAACACCCTTCCTTTGGTGGCCTTCCACCAATCATTGGCGTTGTCCTGCAGTTGGTACACGGCCAGTATTACCTTTTCGACCTCGGTGCACCCTAGCACTTCGAAGGCCTTCTCCAGTTCCTCAACCCAACGGGGTGCGGTCTCAGGGTCACCCTTGCCATTGAACTTCGACGGCTTTAGTTTCAAAAACTGCTTTACCAATTTAGACATCAGCCTGATCACATTCATTGGTCCCGGGATTGGATTCTCCACATTTCCCTGATTCTCACCATTTCCATTATTCCCATTGGCCCCATTGACAGCAACAATGGCGGCCTCAACAGCAGCGGCGATAGTGGCATTTCTCTCTTAGGCCAATCTGCCTCCCAGAATTCCAGCATCTTCGAGGGCTTTTAAAATTCCATCTACCCTCGGGTCCTCGACAACCCTTACTTGCGGCTTTACGCGGTCCTACTCATGACCTCGACCTCTACCCCTACCTCTTCTACGGCCTCGACCTCTACCTCTTCCTTGGTTACTCGTCCCCCCAACTTGCAGGTCTATCCTCCTGCTATAATTCCCACATCGGGATTAAAGACCTAACCCAAGCTAAACTAGTCTAAGGTCCTAGGCAGGGGACTTAACGCTATAACAATAAATCACTCAGCATGCGATTAAGCATAAATAGCACGAGACTTCAATCACAAGAATACGTGTACTGACCTCGAGTCCTGCCGCACCTGCACCTTACAGGTCAACTAAAACAAGCACTCAATCAAACACAAGCAATCAGGAGGTACACATAGCACACAAGGTCACCCTACTCGCTACCCAAGGTCACCGCTCCTTATCACTCTAAGCTTCGATCGAATTGGACCGAGGTAACCTAACTCTGATACCAAATCAAACGGGGATGTCACGCGCCGAACCCTACGGCGCGCGGGCATCCCTGCCATGGTCGATTCAAGTGCGACGTCCCAGGACGCGTCGCCGACCCAACACCCAATACAGAGGTTTAAAGCACATGCGGAAGTAAATAAAATCACCCTTACAGAACTCTAACACCAAACCAAGGATAGCCACAAACGAGAACAAGATTACAAAATAAACACTTGTATTACTATGGGAAACCATATACAATATTCATATACTGCCCATGATCAAAAATCAAAAGCGATTCAATGACCACTAACGTCAAAATGGGAGCCACGTGACTCGGCAGTCAAGCACTACTACTAGCTGGGGCTCCGCCCAAAACGCATCGGTACCCCTGCCATCCTCAAGGCTGGGGGTTTGAAAATGTGGTTTAAACAATAATGAGAATAATCTCAGTGAGTAATTCCCTAAACCTAAATTAGACTAACGTGCACCTCCTGACGAGTACTAAATAACGCATAATTCAATACATAAGATGACTCAGGCTCTCGGGCCTAAATCTAAATTTTTACTTGACCCTGCAGGTTAGGTATTAATTATATAAAATCACAACTGTACCATAGAGATTAGATTGCGGCACAGTCACACATATCACTCAGTCCCGACGTATGTAATGCACATGCTCATGTTCGCACTCATGTTCATGCCCCATCAATGCATTAACGCACACTTGCATACTAGCACTCAGCCATTTATCAATTTCTCCTTCGACCCGCGTTAAACGCATCAGGTCTTACACTTCGAGATCGATCTCTGGCCCGCGTAATACGCATCAGGCTCATAACACATTACTCGCATAAAACGCCTCAGGTTGGTCATCTTTCAGTAAACCGGACATCGTCCCGCATAACACGCCTCAGAACAGGTTCACTACCTTGCGTGAAACGCATCAGAGTTTGTTGTGGTCACACATTCACAAGCACCAATTTATATCTGAACCCCGCGTAAGACGCATCAGGGCATTTTAAGTGATCACGATGCACATGTCATCCGGGCACATTCGTACATGCACATGCCGTGCCAATGCTTAAGATGCACACTCATGGCTATCACGCTCACACTTGGGCATCCACATGCGTGAATTAAGATGTAACATGTTCAACTTGCACCGCGCGTATTTAATTTCATAAATCAAGATGCCCAATCAGACAATCAATTCAAATCGGCCATAGCATCAACTTGACACACAACCCATGCACAAATTCACATAACCGGATCAACAAGAACTCGCACATTCGAGGCCCGCCAAGTTAATCCATTCCTAGTCCCGCTAGACATGCGACATGGCATCATCAAATTAACCACAAACAAGGCTCAATTCGCCAGTCAATTGCACAAAGCGATCATTCTCGGTAATTGCACAATTAAACCCCAAATTGATCGCACCTCGCCTAACTCAAATCCCGTCATGGCCAGCCACTATACCACAAATTCTAGGCCAATAATTGTCTTCAAAATGCTCCATTATACTCCCCAAATGTCCATCTAATCAGCCACCAAAATAGTCGCCACCCGGTCTATTAATTTATCCACTAAGTCCGCCATTTTGTCCGTATCTCGGCACCTACGCTTCGCCACATCACAGCACTATACCAGCTACTAAACCTTGACCAAATAATCATCCTTGGTGACCGAAAACACTACAAGACCAGCCCTTAACAGCCTCAACAATTTAATCTCTAAATTACCCCAATTAACCCCTAAAACCCGTCTAAAAATACAATTTATCCTAATTAGGGTTTAGAGTCAAACTCACTTGGCGACCTAAGCTGGAAACGGGGCCGAACACGCGACGAGGGAGGCTGGGCAGCGGCGAAATAGCGGCTGCGACGGCGACTTCCCCGGCGCGCGCGCGACGGCTGTTGAGAGCATCGGCGGTCCTAGGCGGGGGAGCGGCTGGTCGAGGCGGACGGGAGGGAGAGAGAAAGGAGCAGGGCGGTAGGACGGGGCTAGGTGAGGTGGTGGTGGTGGCAGAACAGCCCTGGCGGTGGCGAAGCTCCTCTGGCGAGCGGTGACGAGGGCGTGAGCGAGAAACAGGGGAAGGGGAGGGGCAGAGGGAGAGGGAGATGGAGGCTGAGGGGGGTCCGGACCGGCGGCGACACCGGCGACCTCGCGGCGACGATGGGGCGGGGCGGCGAGCCGGCGAACAGCGGCGACCGGGCGTGAAGGGCAACGGCGGCAAGCTCGCTGCTGCTCGCGCGATGGAGGAGAAGGCAACGGTCAAACGGAGCTATCGGGCGACGCAGCGGCATGATAATGGCGCGAGGAGGACGGCGGTGGCAATGCACGGCGGTGCTGGTTGCCGGCAAGCATAACCGAAGCAGAAGCCAAAAGCAGAAGACTCACAGGCAGCAGCAGCGAGGAAGGAGAAGAGGACAGTTGGGGCGACGGCTGGCTGTCGGCGCGAGACGCGGTGGCGACGAGCGGTAGCTGGCGACGAGTGCGGCGGCGTCGAATGGAGCTGAGACCAGAAGCGGCTCGTCAGGGAAGAAGAAAACCGAAGAAGAAAAAGAGAAGAAGGGAAGAGAGAGAGAAAAGAAGGAGAGGAAGAAGGAAGAAGTGAGAGATAGTGTTAGGGGGTTGGTCTGTATGGCGTGGAGGGGACAGGACGCATGCAGAGGAGGCGTGCGGCCAGAAGAAAAGAAAAATGAAAAGAGAGAGAGAGAGAGAGAGAGACGTGCGCTGGAGGGGAGTGGGTGGCGCGGCAGAGGAGAGAGGAGAGAGAGAGAATAGAAAGAAAAGAGAGGAAATAAAATATAAACATTCAAATATTAATTGCGATCCGATGACCCAAATTTAAAATCGAAAACGATCTACAGGTCCAAAATAAACCTCGAATATAAAAAGAGACAAAGACCAAATTAATTAAATCAAACTATAGCGAGGGAGGTCTACTAGTCCAAATTCGCACCCGATCAAAAACTCTCCTTTTTCCAATATTTCTGACAATCTCAACGTTGGCTACGATAATATTAACACAGCCCGATTTATTTCATCTCGAAACTTCCGAAAATCGATTGCCAAATTTGGGGTCTAAATAACGGCAAAATTCGATCGAGTGCGATTCTAGCAAAATGTCTTTTTTAAAAACAGGAACTCAAGAGTGATAAGTTCCCGGGCGAGATTCTATTATAAGCGCACTGACGAATTACACGTTTTATAAATCCCAAAAATGGGCCAAAATTCGGAATGTCACAAACCTAATTTACGACCTGCATGTTTGGGGTTGTCTAGCAAAAGTAAGAATTTACAATCCACATGAAAAGAAATTGGATTTAAGAATGACCAATGGTTATTTCATTAGTTATGTAGAGAAATCCAAAAGATATAGATTTTACTATCCTAATCATAGTATAAGATTGTTGAATCTGGAAATGTAAGTTTATTGAAAATGTTGACATCAGTGGGAGTGAAAGAATGCATGATGCTTGCATTCAAGAAGTTAGGGTGGAAGTTCATATACCCAAAACTTCTAAAGTTGTTGTTCCTAATATTATAGTTCAACCCAACAATAATCGAGAACAACAAATAAATGATCAAACACTCCATAATGAAAATGTTAATATTGAACCTACAGTAGTTGATCCACAAGAAATAACATTAAGAAGATCTCAAAGATAAAGGAGGTCGGCTATTTCTAATGACTATGTGGTTTGTCTACAAGAGTTAAAAATTGAATTAGGAATTGGTAATAATCCAGGTTCATTTTCACAAGCCATGGAATGTGATGATTCTACTGAATGGTTTAATGCCATGAAAGAGGAGTTAAAATCTATGGATCAAAATCAAGTCTGGAATCTCGTTGAATTGCCTAAAGGATGCAAAAAGGTCGGGTGTAAATGGGTCTTTACGACCAAGAGTGACCCAGAGGGTAATATCAAACGATATAAAGCTAGACTTATTGCTAAAGGTTTTACTCAGAAAGAAGGTCTTGACTACAAAGAGAATTTTTCACCAATCTCCAAGAAAGGCTCACTTAGAATTTTTATGGCTTTGGTGGCTCATTACGATTTAGAGTTACACCAAATGCATGTCAAAACTGCCTTTCTTAATGGGAATTTAGAGGAAGAAGTTTCTATGGACCAATCTGAGGGCTTTTCAGTTAAAGGAAAGGAACTAATGGTGTGTAAGTTAAAGAAGTCAATACATAGACTTAAAAATGGTATATTAAGTTTAATGATGCCATAACTTCTTTTGGATTTACGGAAAATATCATTGATCAGTGTATACATATGAAGGTCAGTGGGAGCAAGTTTATTTTTCTAGTTCTGTATGTTGATGATATTTTGCTTACTACTAATGATCTTGGTTTGTTACATGAAACCAAGAAATTTCTCTAAGAATTTTGAAATGAAAGATATGGAAGAGGCAATGTATAGAAATAGAAATATTCCATGATTGATCACAAGAATTGTTAGGGTTGTCTTAGAAAGCTTATATTGATAAAATTTTAGAGATTTAATATGGATAAATGTTCAGCAGGAGTAGCTCTAATTCAAAAAGGTGATAAATTTAGTCTTGTGCAATGTCCGAAAAGTAAATTGGAACAAGAACAAATGAAAAAGTATTCCTTATACATTTGTTGTTGGGAGCTTAATGTATGCTCAAACTTGCGCCAGACCAGACATCAGTTTTGCTATCGGAATACTAGGTAGGTATCAAAGTAACCTAGGATTAGATCATTGGAAAGCTGCAAAAAAAGTTTTCAGATACTTGTAAGGAACGAAAAATCATGTGTTCACTTATAAAAGATCTTATCTTCTTGAGGTAATTGGATATTTAGATTCAGACTCAGCCGGATGTGCCAATACAAGAAAATCAACTTTTAGTTACTTGTATCTTTTGGTTGGAGGGGCAATTTCCTAGAAAAGTGCAAAGCAGTCAATTATTGCTACATCCACTATGGAGGCTGAATTTGTGGCATACTTTGAGGCCACTTATCATTATTTATGGTTATGGAACTTTATTTCAAGGCTTGTGATTGTCGATAGTATTGTCACGCCGCTGAAAATTTATTGTGATAACTCTGTAACAGTTTTCTTCTCTAAGAACGACAAGAACTCAAATTGTGCTAAACATATGGAGATTGAATACTTGTCTGTTAAAGAAGTTCAGAAATAAAGAGCGTCAATTGAGCACATTAGCACCAACCTTATGATAGCAAATCCCTTAACAAAAGGACTGCTGCCCAAAATATTTAAAGAACATGTTGAAAGGATGGGCATTATTAGACATCATTAATGATTGTATTATGAGTGCATTAAGTTTATTTAATTGACACTCTGAGCTCTTTTATGTGTTTTTGATATATCTTGTTTTCTATTTAGTATATATGATGGAAATAGATGAATGTGTAACAGGATAGTCTCTAACAGAGACATTATAGTTGGACCATTAGTATACTTCTCATTTGTGGATCATGTTAAGTAGAGAGCTATAGTTGTAGTACATAGAAGGGACTATGTCAATTAATGGCATACAACCACTATGACTCGCATTAGTTTCTTTATTTAACTATGATCATTATGTGATAGCTAATTCAAGAAAGTTTTAGCATAATGTTGTTGTGCACATTATATTCTTTATTAAACCATGAAAGGAAGGTCATATGGGCCAAGTGAGAGAATGTAAGAATAATTGTGATCCACATGATGTTATTAATTAATGGTTTAATAACTATTTAAGTGCTAAAATATATTGGTTATGAAAAAATGAAAAGGCATAATTCTATTGAGGAGTTACAGTTCCTACGAAGAGGTGCAGCTCTTTCGAAATGGAATGTGCTTTGATGGAAAGCACCTATTGATAGCTTATATAAATAAAGTCTGGTCCTCTTTCCACCCAAGGAGAACGAACGGTTGTATTCTATCCTCCATTAGATAAAATAGGTTAAGAGAAAAGTGGGTTAAGGGAGAAAAATCATATTTCTTTACTTCTTCCGTTTTCTGCAACAATTATCTTCAAAGGGTAACGTTATGGATAAAGATATATATTCATCCCTCTTATTATGAAAATCATGAAAATCTAAGATCCCGGATTTCATAATTTTTCCGCATAAAAGAAATACGTTATCGCTTACAATATCTGCATATCACTATTTCATATCATAAAAATAAAGACATCGAATTTCCTTTTTACATGATTAGACCTTTTAGAGTTATATTTTATTTCCAAGGTTCGTTTACATGTTAGAAGAGGATTTTGCATCTAAATTCCATAACTAAAGTTATCATGCAGAAAACTAAGAATTTTCCACGAAGAAGTGCATTGGGGCACATTTAAGTCACTTAGATTTCGCCCAGGGCAGTCATATTCGCATGTCATTAAAAGCAATATATAAACAACCGCATTTTTGTGTATTAGTTATCAAGGTTGCCTTATTATAAATAGTCACAAATTATATGTTCAGGAATACACTTAGGGAAATTTAGATTCATTTGCATATTTGTTTTGTTAAATAGATTCATCCTCTTAAGATTGCCTGGCATTCTAGATTGCATTATGGTCAATGCTATTTCCACATTTAGTAGCTCATTTTACGAAAATAAGCATTTGGGATATCCTTTTATGAAGCATATCATATTTGTACATTCATTTTCCTTTAATATATAAGTCTATTTTAGGAAATTTACACAAGTATTTTTGCACTTTCCTTATACCACTAAGGGAGTTCTGTCTTGGGGTATAATAACAAGAACATGCTTAATTGTTGCCCGAGACAACTCGAAATATTATTTTCTGCCTTTGTTTTACTAAATAATTTATTCACTACTTTAAATACAATGTTTATATTTGGTAACTTTTCGAGTGTTTCATTTATTTTCCCAGAACGGCTTGCACATGTACGCGCATGTAAAGAAACGATTTCATGATCCTTTAAAGTAAAGTAAAGCAGTACCGCTTAATGGGTATTAAATTAATGTAGTAAAACCAAGTCTCTACACCCAAATCTCTAATTCGTAGAGGTAAAAAGCGATCTCCCACATTTTAAGTTGCTCCTAATTGGCCTACGATAGTTTAGTGGGTACTCTATTTTTATTTGATTAATCATGAAAAATCAAGTTGTGATAAGTAGGATTGGGAGAGCCCATACGAAGCACAAGTGCCACCTCGCAAGAGGATTATTCGCGCTCGCGTGACAATTCATTAGCTCCCTTATGGTCCACCTTGAGAAAGTCCTGACAGTTTGATTACTCCACTGCGAACTGATCTAAAGCCGATAGTGGACTTGGTCCCGAATCTTTCTTTAAGGAAACTTTGTGTGTGCTTGGTCGATTGGACTTGACTGGCCCATTTCGAGCATGGGCGTTGGGCTCAACGTACGTTGCTAAGCATGTTAATTGATTATACGGGCTAGAGTCATCAGGGGAGGGTGATTGCCAACACTTGTTTTGCAGGTGGTGCAATGATGTCTGTTGATGTTTTCAATTAGAAGCTGTGTACATGACATAAATTGTTGCGCAAGATTTCTTCGCTTAAGCACGATATCTCTGCGCACATGTCTCAAGACCCAAAACCCCATTTGCTTTTTAGAGAGCTAGGATAGATGGGGAAGAGGAAGTCGAGGCTGTCTTCAAGTCACAGTCAGTAAGCGGAATCAGCTCGGCTCACTTCATGGGAGGTCATGTCTCGTGAAGTGAGGGCCTTAAGCCTTAGGATTAGTAACCCAATAGATGTCGAAACTCACAAGTTCTGTCACGTCTATGTCGCTATGTCGTAACTAACCACTAGGTCATGATGTTTACTGTCCACTTTTCAATTGCATCCCTTTCGTTTATACCCGTGCTTTTGACTGCCCAAATGAATCCTTTTACATTGGGCTTCCGTGCACCTCATTAGATCGTTAAGCCGCATTGGACCTTAGCACCAACCATAGTGCCCATTTTAAGAAAATTACAAAATAGCATTGGGCTTCCCCACTTCCAATGAGATATAAGGCTAATCTTCCAAAAGAGTCTTCGAAATTGCATGGTAAGACCCTTTGGCTGTCTAAATTCATTGGACTTACTAATGCAACCGCTTAAAATTGCACCGAACCTCTTTGCATCACATTAGATGTGAGTCTCTGTCCTAAAACTTTTGAAATGACATTTAGAGTGCATTTGTTTCGTGAAAAGCTCAATGACAAAGGATTTCCAAGAGTACGGTTAGTTTTCCTTTGTTTGGTGATATATGATCAAAATCGTTTTCTTATGTTTGGATTTCATTGGAAAATTATTTCAATCTCATGACTTTATCTCAAGCAAAAAAAATAATTTTTTTAATTATTTTTTAGTTCTCTTTTTTCTTTTCTTTTTATAAAAATTCAAATTTTTTATTATTTTTAATTTTTCTTTTTTCTTTTCTTTTTTTCTTTTTTCTTTTCTTTCCTTTTCTTTCCCATCCTTCCTCCGCCGCAACCGACCGGTGACGGCCACAAGCAATCTCAAGCTTGCCGGCACCGGCCGAGTCCGTGGTCACCTAGATGTAATGAGCAGCGACCTCGCTGGGATCGGCTAAGCCCGAGCTCACCAACCTCAACTAAGCTTGGGCTCACCTGGATCAACCGAGCCTTGAGCTCGCTAACCTCGACAGAGCCCGGGCTTGTTTGGATCGGCCGAGCCTCAAGCTCTCCAGCCTGCATCTTGATCGGTCGCTGGGCAGTCAGCTATTATCGAGCATGTGGCCAATGGAGGAAGTAGGAGGAAGGAAAAGAAAGAAAAGAGAAAAGAAAAAAAAGAAAAAGAAAGAAGAAAAAAGAAGAGAAAAAGAAAAAGAAAGAAAAAAGAAAAGAGAAGAAAAGATTAAAAATAATTAAAAATTATTTTTTAAAAATAAAAATAATTAAAATTTTGATTTTTTAAAAATATTTTTTAAGAATAATTTCATTAATCAAGGACCCATGCACAATCTTTGTGGACCCAAGCTTGAGCGTTGGGGACCGAGCATGGCTTTTGTAGATTCGAGTTCGAGTGCCGGAGCATTAGGTACAGGCATAGGCTAGTGAGCTCGGCCTCGCCGGCCTGCGCTTATGGCCGATGACCGGCGAAGGGAGGAAGAAGGAAGAAGGAAAAAGAAAAATAAAATAAAATAAAGAAAATAAAATAAAATATTAACAAATTCAAGATAAGCAACTCCGAAAAGTGATTTCACCTTCTTAGATTAGGAAATTCACTTTCCTAATTCTATACATGAATGTTTTCCTTAACCGGAAAGTGTTTTATGTTGACTTATCATTTTCTGCGAACCAAATGGGTGAAAGTCCGAAAAACAGATTCTCGAAAAACACTTTCCCTCAAACAACCACACCCTTACACTCCATTTGTTACATGGAAATTGTTACATTTCTAAAAATGTTTTTTCGGGAAGTTAGTTTCTAGAAAAATGGCAATAATTTCTGGTGTTTGATTGAAATATGAAATAGTACTGGAAAATATTTTTTTGTTGATTGGAAAGGAAAATCTCCTTTGATTTTTCTATATACACATACACAATTTGGGTGCTAGTGACTTATGCACGAGCAGCCGGGGAACCAAGCACGAGCATCAAGATCTTGGTCTAGCCTCAATGGACCCCGACCCAAGCAAGGCCACTCGGGTCATGAGCAAGAGCGAACGCACCAATTTGCTTCCACAGAAGCCGAAACCGAGAACTTGGTGCCCATGCATGACTACTTGGCCCCTTGGCCCGAGTCCACAAAGGCTCGACCCGAGGCCCCAGTGCCCATGCTCAGATCCCTAGCACCTGGACCCAGGTCCACAAAGTCAAAGCGCAGGACCCTGGTGACCTGGGTCCCCAATGCTCGGGCTTTGGTATCAACACCTAAGCCTTAGTCTATCAAGGCTGGCCTGGGGAATACAGTGCATATGTGCGGGTCCTGACAACCGAGCCCAACTCCTAGGTGACCGAGCTCGAGTACATCAAGGCCTAGCTCGGGACCTTAGTACTAGTTCCCGAGTCCCCGACGCCCAGGCCCGTGTTCATCGATGTTAGGCTCGGGTCCCAGTGACCAAGTTCCTAGTCCTAGCCTCGATAGACCTAGGCATGGGCACTAGGATAGTGGGCTTCAGCATCGATGGACTCGAGTTTGGGCACGAAAGATCCGGGCACGGGCATTGGGGTCTCAAGCCTGGGGGCCCAAGCATGGTAACTAGGGTCTCGGGCTTGGCCTCAATGGATGAGCATGGGCACCGAGGTCCCAAACCTCGACCTTGATAGACTCAAGCTTCAGCACGGGAGATTCGAGCGGGCACTAAGTCTTGAGCCAAGCCTTGATGGACCCGAGCCCAACCTTGTGAACTCGAGCCCAGGCTCGGGGACCTAGGCAATGGCACTGGGGTCCAAGGTCCATCTGGTCCCGACCTCTGTAGACCCAACCAGTCTCGATGGACATAAGCACAAGTACTGGGGTCTTGAGCCTCGACCTCGATGGACTCGGGCTTGGGCGTGAGGGATTCGAGCATAGGCATAGGGATTTCGGACCTAGCCTTGATGGACAAAGCCCTGGTGCCAGGGCATTAGGTACGGGCACTTGTGCCTTAGGCCTGATCTCGATAGACCCAAGCTCGGGCATCAGGGCCCCGATTCTAAGCACAAGGACACAGGCATGAGCACCGAGGTTGTGGACCTCGCCTTAATGGACCTAGGCCTAAGCACTCGGGCCTGGATGCCAGGACCCTGGGAATGAGTTTTAGGGTTTTTGTGCTCAAGTGCAAAGTTTCTAGTCCAAACGCCGATATTTAGTCATATTTTAAAAAACAATTTCCAAATTTTTGAAGAGAAAATCATTTTCCTGAATTTAAACATAAATTTTCCTTTGACTAGGAAACATTTTCCGTTGACTCATTTTCCTAAGCAATCCAACTGCTAGAAAATGAGAAAAATGTTTTCCCGAAAAATGTCTTCCATAAAATAAACGGAGCTTTAGAGTACGTTTATTTCACTGAAAACTTCATGATAAAGGAAAAATTTTTCCATGAAAATCATTTTCAAGGAAAATTGTTAGTTTTCATGTGTTTGTTAGTTAAAGGAAAATGGTTTCCTTTTTGCTAGAAGGGGAAATTGTTCTCCCAATGTAAGTTTGAGTATCGTCACTGCAGTAGAGTTTAACCACCAAGTTCAAGATGGATTGCTGTGGTTTCTCTATGCCTAAGACACCAAAATATCGAACCATGAACGAAGAAAGGCACGAGGGAAAAGCATATTGACTAGGGATTGGAGGCCCCAATTCTTGACAGGAGGGGATACCGAAGGCCTTTGCCCTTCCATCCCTTGGATAGATAGAGAAGGAGGACAGAGCTTTTGGTTTATTCATGTTATCAAGGAGTGGAACAATGAAAATAGATGACGAATGCTTGATCAAATTGATTGGGTCATGTAGGAGCAAGGTTCAAGTTTACTGGTATGTTAGGATGCCTCAGCTGCATACACTACATGGCCTTACGACTTTCCTTAAACGAAACGGACCCTTAGGCTACTCTAGGACCAGCCTAGTTTTAGATTTCAAAAATCATTTTCAAAGTTGCATAGGACTTTAATTGATCTCACGACGAGTGAAGGACTATAATTCATCCATTTGGGTACAGTTGGACGGTTAAAAGACTTAGCGTACTTTTCAAACCTTTTGTGATGATTTCTCATATATAAAACCTTGGCAAGAGATGAATCGGTCTTCTAAAACCTCGACATATTCTAAAGGAGCAATATATGCATGAAAGCAATAGAAGGACTCTAGGGAAAACGACAATTTGTTGCTGGGATTTTAGTGTAAAAGAAATCTTGTCTCGGGTGGTAATAACAAGATTATGTCTAATGGTGGCCCGAGAAGGCTCGGGTTATTATTTTTTGTTTTTACTTACTATTTAATTTATTCATTGCTTTACTTTCATTGTTCATATTTGGTTACTTTTGAGTGTTTGATCTATTACCACAAATGCTTGAACATGTAGATGCATGTGGGGAAATAAAATCGACTAAGACTGTATGAAAACTTTCCTTAAATGAAAACAGGCACTTACTGCGTAATTCCCTTATTCGTAGAGACATAAAGCAATCTTTCACGTTTTACTGGGCTTCTAATCGGCTTACAATATGTTAGTGGTGACTACCAACTCTATTTTTATATGATTAGTACGAAGAAATTAAATTGCGATCAATACGGCAAGGGAGAGACCATGTGAAGTGCAAGCGCCACCTTACAAGATGGTTATTCGGCCCGTATAGCAATTTGTTAGCTTCCTCGTGGTCTTCCTTGAAAGAGACCGGCAAATAGACATTTAACATGTAATGTAATAGTCATTATTGCAATCAAACGTGTCATCGGTATTGACGAGATATTTTATCTGGACAATCTCATGTCTTTGGAAAGAAAAAAAAAGTAACCGTGAGACGAAAAAATCCGAAAGAATTGCCGTGAATGTTGTACCACAGGTTGCAGATCCTCTAAAGTTCCTAATGTGGCAATAATGTCGAGGTGGCGTGATTTTCCAAAAATCAAACGTAAGGTTGATTAGAATTCGTATTATATTAATATTGTGATCAACTTGTTACATCATATATGTAAGGGTTAATACTATAAAAAATCTCAAAATGGTACACATGTGACAAATTTACTTTGAATTATTTTTTTTATCACAAAAAACCCCAAGTTGGTATATATGTAACAATTTTACCCCGAACTAATTTTTTGACCACCAAAAATTCCAAACTAATACACATGTGGTAATTTTACTCCGAACTAATTTTTTAACCATCAAAAACCCCAAACTGGTACACTCGTAACAAATTTACTCTCCGTTTGTTTCCATTAAATTTTATTGTTAAATTGCTAAATTTGATGACACGTGGTAGTTGACAAGTGTACCAGTTTGGAATTTTATCCCTCTATTTGTCACAAGTTTATCAATTTGTGATTTTTTGTAACATTAATCTAATTTAACGGACACTAACGGATGGTAAATTTATCACAAATATACCAGTTTGGGATTTTTAGAGGTCAAAAAATTAGTTTAAGGTAATATTGTCACAAGTGTACTAGTATATGATTTTTTATGGTTAAAAAAATAGTTCGGCGTAAATTTATCACAAGTATACCAATTTGAAATTTTTGGTAGTCAAAAAATTAGTTCAGGGTAAAATTATCATAGATGTACCAGTTTGGGGTCTTTAGTAATCAAAAAATTAATTCGGAGTAAAATTATTACAAATATATTAATTTGAGATTTTTAGTGGTATTAATTTTGTATATGTAAACCACCGATTCATGATACTAATAAAAAAAATTGTTGGAAAGGGAAAGTATTCCATCTCGCACGCAGCCCCAACCATATCTAATCACTAAACAGAGTGAAATATTGCATACAAAATCACATGGCTTCTAGGTCCGTTGCAAGAAAGTATTTGTTGGTTGCTAAGTGCCACGTCATAGGCTGACGTGGCACGTATTTTTTTGGGGCAAAATCCAATCATAAATTGAGCCGTGGCAGTGACGTGGACAAATGCAAAAAAAATAAAAATATGTCCAGATTTTTTTCTCTCTCTTCCCCCTCCTCCATTCACGGCGAGCTCTCCTCCATCCCCAATGGTGCGCTCAGTCCCCCACCGCCGAATCCATCTAGGGTGCTCGAACTCGTCATCGTCCTTGTTGAGAAGCATGATACTATTTTGCTGGTCTTCAATTTGTTTGTAACCTCTTGTGGGCTCTTGGATTTGAAGTGGTTTACCTTCCATGGTAAGGGCAACGGTTGCAGTAAAGCTTCCCACTGCATGAAGCAGCCTTCATCCGCGAAGGGCAAAGCAGACTTCGCTCGCGGCCAAGGCTCCGTTGTTGGCGTCAATAGACGAGCGTCGGCAATTTCCAGATCTGTGGAGAGTAAACCAACCTTGGTTCATGGCCAAGATTTTAGATCTAGATGACGCCGACGACGGAAGCTTGTCCGCGAGCGCCTAGATTTCGAGCTCTGTATCTACGTGCTGCTCCAGATCTAGCCGAACGACACCCGTGGACGAGCATCGGTGTTGCTTGCGAGACTGGCTCGTCCATGGCCGGTGACGCTGCTGTCGATGGCTGCCAGCCTTTGTCGTCCATGGCCTTAAAAAGCAAAAGAAAAAAACAATAAAGGCAGTCGCCAGCGGTCCATCGCCGCTGGAGACTGGATGCTCAAAAAGCATAAATAAATAAAAAAGCAGAGGAAGGTCGTCGGAGGTCCACAGCTGCCGGCGATGTGTGTGAACGCACGGTTGTGGCTGAAGGAGAGCTCGCCGCGAATGGAGGAGGAGAGGAAGAGAGAAAAATCTGGACATATTTTTAACTTTTTTACATTTGTCCATGTCATTGCCATGTGATAATTTAAGATTGGGTTTTGCCAAAAAATACATGCCACATCAGCCTATGACGTGGCATTTAGCAACCACCGAATACTTTCTTGTCCGTTGCCTTAGAACTGTGAAACAGTGGCAATTTTCCAACTCAAATGAGCTATGACCATTGAAAATTTAAAACTCTTATCTAGACCGGTCTATCAACCAAATGCAATTGCAGTCATTGATCATGCAGGACTCACATGTGGGGTCTACATGATAATGGGTTCAGTCGAATGGTCCAGTACACATGAAAATGCCATTAAACAAACAAGCTTCGTAACTAGATTTGCTGGAGAACATGTATATCGCATTAATAGATTGCAATAACATTTAAAATTTCCCCATAAACTATAATATATTAGTAAAAATTACATTCCATAGTTTAAAAAGGGGTTAATGCTGCGAAAAACCCCAAACTGGTATGTCTGTAATAATTTTACGCCAAACTAATTTTTTGACTATAAAAAACCCCAAACTGGTACACCTGTGACAAATTTACCCTCAGTTTATTTTCGTTAAATTTTATTGTCAAATTACTTTGTTAAATAACATGCGGTAATTGACAGATGTACCAATTTTATATTTTACCCTCCATTTATTATAGACGTACCAATTTATAATTTTTTGTGTTATTAATTCAATTTAATGGAAACTAACGGAGAGTAAATCTGACCCACCCATCGGTGGCCGCGATGGTTTGCACTCAGTTCCTTTCACGAGAGGTCCTGGGTTCAAAACTCGTAGGTGCCGGTGATTTAAGTGGAGGGTCGTGGCGGTGGGATGCTGCGCTAGCCCCCCCGAGGACTAGTCGGGCTTCACCACTGGTTTGAGCGCAAGCTCGCCGGCCGCGCGGACACCTCGGTCATCAAAAAAAAAACGGAGAGTAAATCTGTCATAAATGCACTAATTCGAGATTTTTCGTGGTCAAAAAATTAATTTAGAGTAAAACTATCATAAGTGTACCAATTTAGCACTACAAAAAAACAAGGATTTAGCCACGAAATATGCGACGAAAAATTTGACAAAATTCATGGCTAAACGAATTTGCGACGACAAAATTTTCGTCGCTAATTCGAAGTCGCAAAATTTAGAGACAAAATTTTTCAATTTTCGTCTCTAAGTTGCGACGGAATTTATTTGTAGCAAAATTCGTTGCTAATTATTTGTGGCAAAATTTGTCGCTAATTTGGCACGAAATTTTTTTTTTGTCAGTAATTTGCGACGAACTTATTCATAGCAAAATTCATCGCTAATTATTTGTGGCAAAATTCGTAGCTAATTTGGCACGAAAATTTTATTTTTTGGTCAAAAATTTGCAACGAACTTATTCATGGAAAAATTCGTCGCTAATTTGTCACGAAAAATTTTGACTTTTGCCATGAACATTGTTCCGAAACGAATTTAGCGACGAATTTTTATTAACTCTTTAGTGACGAATATTTATTAATTCTTTAGCAATAAACTCTACGATGAATATTGTTTATGGACGATTTCAATTTTAAATCTAATTAACAACAAAATTAATTTCTAAAATTTATATTTAACATTGATCATGCATTTAATAACATCAAAATATTATAATGATATAAAAATGAAATACATTATCAACATTTTCCACAAGAATAACATAAACATTTTTCTTTATAGTACACATAATGAGAAAATAAATAAACTTGAACACTTTAAAGCATCTGCTTAAACATCCTAGGGTTAAGCAAAATTAGTGACAAATTTTGTAGTAGCGTGGCCGCCCCCAGCCTAGCCTTTGCTCGCGGCGTGCCCACCCACCGTTGCCCCTACCACTGCTCGTGGCGTGGTCGGCCAGTGCCCCCAGCCGCTGCTTGCAGTGTGGCCACCTGTCGAGCCATTGCTTGCTGGTCGGCCGACACTGCCCGCTATCTCCTTCAGCTCGCCGCTCGTCCATTTGCCGTCCATTCCTGCAGACCCACCGCCACTAACTGCCGATGCTACCCCCCGTCCGCTCCCCCCAGTAGCTGCTCGCAGCATGGCCGTCCAATGCCAATGCAGCTCGTCGCTCATCCAATCGCTCGTCTCCTCACACCGCTCATCACAAATTGACGCCCTCTGCCACCCACTGCTCGGACATCTTGAAGACCCAACTCGAAGAAGAGCAGTGACGGAAGCACAGATCTGTCCGAGGGGGAGAGACGATAGAGAGGAGGGAGGGGTACAGAGAGCACTCACCTGGATTGACCTCTTCTTCCTCGCTCTCCTTCTCTTCCGGGGCATCGTCCCTGTCGTCATCTTCAGCGGACGGCGGCGAACGAGCGCAGCAAAGGAGCGGGCCGTTATGGCTGGCCGGAGGCAACTCGGGGGCTGTTCTCGGCGTGAAATGGCTGCTGGTGGTGGCGGCTAGGCGGCTGGACAGCTGCGGCAAGTGGTGGAGGCGGATTCGACGAGAGGTGCAACACACGAGCGGCTTGGGCGAACCGACGACAGCTGCTGGGGTGCGGCTGGTGAGGGCTGCTCGAACAAAAAGTGAGGCCGAGAAGGGTGGTGGTGGTTCGGTGGGGAAGTCAGAGGCGTGAGGGGAAGGGGGAAGAGACCGAGAGAGGAAAATCTTCCCGCTTTCTTTTGAAGTTTTTCTCAATTTTGTTTTTTCAAATTAGCCACGAACTCAAAAAGTCCATCGCCAATTAGCGATGGATTCTAATCGGTGGCTAAATCCGTGGCTAATTAGCTACGAATTTAAAGTCTGGTGGCCATTCCCCGATTAGTTTTATTTCCGTGGCTAATTAACCACGGATTTAGCCACGGAAATAAAGTCTTGTGGCACTTACCTGGCTATTTTTTTCTGTAGCTAATTAGCCACGAATTTAGCCATGACAATAAAGTCTTGCGGCACTTACCCGATTATTTTTATTTCCGTAGTTAATTAGCCACAGATTTAACTATGAAAATAAAGTCTCGCGGCACTCACCCGACTTCTTTTATTTCCGATTATTTTTTTCCGTGGCTAATTAGCTACAGATTTAGCCACGGATTTAGCCATGGAAATTAAGTATCGCCACATTTCCCTACTATATTTATTCCCGTGGCTAAATCCGTGGCTAATTAGCTACGGATTTAGCCACAAAAATAAAAAAATAGTCGGGAAAGTGAAGCGAGAGTTTATTTTCATGACTAAATCCGTGGCTACATTAGCCACGGATTTTTTTCGCCACAAATTCCGTTGCAAATTAGCCACAGAAAATTTTTCGTCGCAAATTAGCGACGAATTTTTTTTTCATCAAATTAGCGACGAATTTAGTTTTTGTCGCAAATTAGTGACGAATAATTTTTCGTCGCTAATTTTTTGTGGCTAAATTCTTGTTTTTTTGTAGTGGCAACTGATCCGTGATATTAATAAGAAAATTGTTGGAAAGGGAAAATTGTTGCCTCGGAACCTTTAAGCAGAGGCAATTTTCCATCTAAAATGAACTATGACCATTGAAAGTACACTGCAATAAACAAAGAAACTCTTGTTTAGACCGGTATATGAACTAAACGTAATTGCAGTCATAGATCATGTGGAACCTCTTGTGCAGTCAGTAATTATACGCTATAATACTCTCTATATTCTCCAATATAACATCTCTTATCTAGCAATTATGTATCTTTACAACAAGGATACTTGTGTAAAAGAAAATTTATTATTGTACATCCCAATAACATTACCGTGATAATATTATTTGACGAATAAAATGGGAGGAAAGGGTGTCCAGCATTGATGATTCACTCTAAGCGTTAACATAAGAGTTCCATACACGCAATATGATATTCCATTTGAAATACTACTAATTTGAGCAAATTTGTCACCGTTAGCTTACCACAATATAGTGAGTGTATAAGAGGGATAATCATAGATCATGGCATAGTCGAACATACGCAACAAAGGAATTAAGGTTTCATGAAGTTGAGAAGCAACTAGAAAGTTTCAAACTTGTCATTGGTGTGTCTCGAGAGGTCCGGAACTACTAGGTAGTAATTCTTACCCAAATGGTGAAAATTCGTATTGTTCATTTTACTTCATTTTGCATTTCTTGATAAAACTATTTCTATGTGAGTAATGCTATATGTACTAAGAAATCATATTAAACTTTTATTATAATAATAAGGCAATCTTTTGTTAGTTTCTTTAAAAGAGCTGGTCTTTCAAATAATGGATCCCACTTATTTGAACGCTCAACTGAAACTTTAATATCACTTATTAAAAAAAGTTTTAGTAGGATTTCTTTTTGAATTTCTTGCACTTTGTACGCTCCTTTCTTCTTAGATACAAGATAGAGCAAAGTTTGGTACGCAGCCTCAATATCATAGTCTTGTAATTATATCTATCTTCAGTATATTGTGACCATTCTTTTCACTAGGACAACGACTAAGGGCGCATTGCCCTTCAGATGTAAACTGTCTTTTGCAGCAACTGAACAATAATCCTTTATATATTTGTTTCTTTATATTTCTTCATATATGCAATCGGGTCCCTCTAGTTTGTTATACTGATACAATAAGCCCTTCCGACATCTATTATCGTGCTTAATTTCACCAATTCTTCGATGTGCCAATAATTGGTTGCTGTGAACGGCTCACTGCTTGGATTCCACTCTATGAACAAGGGCAGAAGCACAAAGGTCCCAAATGGGGAAAAATATGCGAGAGAGAGAGAGAGAGAGAGAGAAGAGAGAGAGAGAGAGAGAGAGAGAGAGTTTCTTTGGAAAACCACATACGCATGATTCTGTGGTGAATACCCAGACAGAAAAAAAAAAAAAACTTCAGATGAGGGCTACATCTGTGGTACCCGAAACAGATTCTCTGATTGTAATGGGTCGTAACTTCTCAAAAAATTTTGTAATTCCTATACAAAATATCCTAAGACACAAAAATTTATGGCCTTTGCGATCAACAGTCGAGACTTGCATTTTTTTTAATCCGATGGTCATCAAATGGTAACCAATGATCTCTCAGTTACGAAGCACGTAGAGAATATATTTTGCTAAGGACTTCCAAGAGTACTTGTTGAATAACTAAGTATGAAGATTTTCAGTTCAAAAAACTGATTTTTTTTCGTGTTATCTTGTAAAACAATCATGGCTTTAGAATATGTGCATTTTGAGTGAAAATGAAAGTGTATATAAACAGCAGTTATATTTGAACTTATGTCAGTTTGCATAAAAAAAAATTCACAACTTGTACAAATGAAAACATGGTTTGCGGGAAAAGCCAGCAATGACTTTCCCACGGGTCAGTATCGATGACTCCGTCTTCCAGTGTATTGACCGACTCAAGTCCAGCAGAAGCATCGGCAGTAAAACTAGATTTACAAAAACAGGTAAGAGGAGCCAGAGGCAGCACAGATTGGAAAAAGATACGATGAGAGCGGCTGTGTTGTGGTTTCTGCCATTGGCCTTGGCCACTTCTACCGAGAAGGACGACTGCGACCGAACGTGCGGGAACATGAGCGTGCCTTTCCCACTCGGTCTCGACGAAAGTTGCGCGAGGAACTCCTATTTCGTCCTCACCTGCAACCACACTTTAGCACCCCCAAAGCTGGTCCTCGGCAGCAACATTCCGGTGTTTAACATATCTGTGGAGAACGGGATGATGATCGTTGGCGATTACATATCATGCGACTGTCGTGACTAGAGTGGCCGTCTGCTTAACGGCTCTAACCCTGACACATGGAGCAGAGTGACCGAACACGGGCCCTATACATTCTCAGACACCCGGAACAAGCTCACGGTCTTCGGTGGCGACACGTCGGCTCGTATTGGATGCTTCACGCAGCCAGGACTTTCGGTAGTGGATGCTTCTCCTATTGCCACGAGGACATTGACTTCAAGGCCGAGAGCACTTGCTCCGGCCTCGGGTGCTGTCAGACGTCAATCCCCAAGAGCCTCAGGAGCCTCAATAAATCCATGACCAGCTCAACGAGTTACCAGTCAGTTCGGAACTTCAGCTCTAGTGGATCAGCGTTCGTAGTGGACAAGGAGTCGTTTAACGTCTCCAATTACAAGCTTCCTGTCCCGGATGATATGGGAGTACACACTGACTCAAAGATTGTCCTGGATTGGGTAGTTCAACGGGATATGACCTGCGAGGAAGCGCAATTGAACCGATCGAACTATGCCTGCAGCGCCAATAGTATGTGCTCTGACTTCACGAACGGGCAGGGCTATCGTTGCTTCTGTGAGGCTGGATACGCGGGGAATCCCTATGGCTCGCGAGGATGTGAAGGTATTGTTATGTTTTCTTTCCGAGCCAAAAATTATATGTTTGGATTGGGCCATAAGTTCCGCAATTCAACATCCTCAAACCATTCGACCCAAAAAAAAATTCCTCCAATCAGTTATTCATTGAATTGAGTTAGATGCTTCAATACAACCAATACGTAATTTTAAGAAGCAAAAAAAACCCATAAACGTACATTTACAGTTCACCGTTGATTTTGTGTGATATAGAATTCGATGAGTGTAAAGATCCACAACAATATCCATGTCACAGGAATTGCACGAATAAGCCCGGGAACTACACATGCAACTGCCCATTTGGCTTGACTGGTGATGGCAAAATTGGTTGCCAAACTGCTCATCTTGTCATAATTGCTGCAGGTAAATCTACTTCCCTTGCGATGGTCGCTCAATAATCTAAGCTATTCTTGCTTTAGACTACGAAGTGGCTTGTGTTTAGATGTTCTGAAATTGTATCTGATTCTGCTTTGCAACTGAGAAATCATTGGTCACCACACCACTCAATGACCATCAGATTTAAAAAAAAAAGGACAAGTCTCGCCTGTTGATCGCAAAGGCCGTAAATTTTTGTGTCATAAGATTATTTGGAAAGGAATTACAAAAAATATTGAGGAGTTTCGATCCATTACAATCCGATAATCTGTTCCAGGTACCAAAGAACTGGCCCTCATCCGAGGTTTTTTTTCTTTCTCAGTGTTCGCCGATAGACCCGCACGGACACACTCTGTTTTTCTTTCTTTGGTCATATATTCACCGCACACACCACACTAGTTTTTTCTTTTACTTCAAAAACACCCCAACGCCTTTTGGCTAAAAGGCTAGAAGGTCCAATTTATATCTTATTCGACCCGAAAAAAACCTCTTATCTAAAAATTGGAAGTTTACCCACATGACTTACATAAATGACCGTGAAACGTGATTTGAAGAAATAATCACAAGGTCGTCAACCCTGAAATGTGACCACCGGAGAGAGACAGAGAGAAAGAGAGAGCAAGGGGTTTGTGGGCACTTTGATGACCGCGGTGGCACTCATGATGATTGTGAATTTGTGGCTGCGAAGGGCATTTGATGGCCAATGGCTAAGGTAGAGGTGGGATACATGGAATTGGATTGGTGTGGTTTTGCTAAAAAGAAAAAAACATTCTCTCGGACTAAACTCAATTCGCCTGAAATAATTAGTAAGCGAATAATGTTTTTATTACCGATAATAATTTATGTCTAAATATATTTATAAACGATAAAAATATTTTTTATATTTTTATTTTTGTAAGCGATACAAACGATCATTTTTAAGAAAATATTTTACAAATAATTTATTTTTCACAAAATAAATGAATGCTAAAAATTATTTAGAATTGTTCCTTTTTAGGCATCCTCCCGTGAATTAAAAAAATATTCAATTAATTGTCTACTACAGCAAAGAAATAGAGAAATAAAGAAAGAAAGTAAAACGAGTAGAAAGAGACGAACAGAGTTTATGAGAGTAAATAAAAGGAAGCTATAGGACACGTGACAGATCTTAGGACACTGTTTGTGTAATCATTTGTAAATTGAAAGAGCTAAAACAATGTGAGGTGAATGCTCCCTCATTCACTTTGGTTTATACAAACCTTCGTCATTATAATCAAGGAAAGACATTTGGAGGGGTAATACAAGATGCTGGTAATATGTGTTTCAATTGAGTTCAATTGATTCGATAAGGACTTTTATAAGGATTGTTACATGATACATAATATGTGTTAACTCATTTGTCACAGAAACCATTTTTATCACTTTAAATTGGGTAGTCATATTTTGAAAGATATCTCAATCATCCAAATAAATGATGATGGATGCGGATTATGTAATAACATATTTAATGGCCAGTTCATTTGAAATTAATTTCTTCTGTGAACTATTTGGACCATATAAGGATTACATGCTTGAATCGTTAATCTTGTAACATATATTCTTTGGCAGTGATTGCTCTGCCCATCCTCGGCATAACTTCTGTTGCTTTAGTCTTTGACTGGTGGAGGAGGAGAAGCAAACAAAAAAACTTCAGACAAAATGGAGGAAAGCTCTTGAAACACCATAGAGTTCAAATTTTAACAGAGGCAGAGCTAGCAAAAGCAACCAACAACTATGATGATAGCAATAAGCTCGGCGAGGGCGGTTTCGGTTCTGTATATAGAGGAAGAATAGCGGGGGACACTGTGGTCGCGGTCAAGAAGCCAAAAAATGTGCACAAGTCTCTGGTAAGGAAGGATTTCCAGCATGAACTTGAAACTGTGATGCAAATGAACCACAAAAATGTGGTAAAGCTCCATGGCATATGTCTAGAGACTAGAATACCCTTGCTGGTTTATGAATACATTTCGAATGGTACCCTCTTCCAACACATCCATCAGAATGCATCGACCATCTTAAGATCATGGAAAAATAGGCTCAGAATAGCCGCCGAAGCTGCTCTTGCACTCGAGTATATGCATTCCTGTGCAGAACCCCCAATCATTCATGGCGACATCAAGTCGGTGAATATACTTTTGGATCACAATTACTCGGTAAAAGTGTCTGATTTTGGAACTTCAGTACTAATATCACCAGAGCATAGTAATATTGTAGCCACTGAAATACAAGGCACATTGGGCTACATCGATCCAGAATATTTAATCACCGGTATGATAACAATTAAGAGTGATGTATATAGCTTTGGAGTTGTCCTCGTGGAGTTGCTCACAGGAAAGAAGCCAACCAGTTTCATTACTAAGTCCGGAGAGTCGATCAATATTATCCATTATTTTATCTCTTCTGTGAAGGATAAGAGACTCTCCGATGTCATAAATTTGGAGGACGCTTGTGAAGAGGAAATTGAGAGAGTAGTAATGGTTGCTGAGATTGCAGTGAAGTGCTTGGACCGAAGCGGTGCGAAGAGGCCCACAATGAGGGAGGTGGCTGAGCAACTCGCCAGGATTAACCACGAGCTCGACAGCTCGACAATTGAAGAAAACAATGAAGTGACCGAATGCAAAGTGGATGAAGAAAACCTCTATTCCCATGTGACTTCAATTACTTGCGAGATGAGCCAACACGGGACGTCAAGCTCTATTTTCTGATCTGGAAATGGATTCAGCAGGTTCCAGCATCTGGTACCTTTATTACTATTAGTACCATGTGTGAATTGTCCATAAGGACTTCTAGGGTTGAATGTGTAATCTGACTATTTACTATGTTTGCCATTTGCTTTGGACTTGTATTTGTGCAAGCATTTGTGCAAGTAAAGGTCACAATCTAATATAATATATGTAAAGTTGTGCATTGAAGTGGACATATAGGAGGCTGATATATGGCCATTTTGACATTATCATTATCTCTCTTCCCCTTTAACTCTCTTCTTTTTCTTTTATTCCTCACATATTGTACTAATAGGTCAGACAAAAAATCTACTCACGCCTTTTTATCTTCTTTTTCTTAATCTAATTCCAATTCACTTTTTTGGCAATTCCAATTCACTTTTTTGGCAAGTGAAAGATAATAATTGTTGGCGAAAAAGACAATAATAGGCTAGAAAAAGTATCTACTTTTACTCATTTTTTATTTTTTGTAAGATCTTAATTTGATGTGATGGAAAAAATAACATTCAATTTACTTTATATTCTCTTTATTTATAATTCATTGATCTAATTTCAATTTTGATGTTAAATCGGAGTGAGAATGGGAAGGACAAGTCTATTCAATACTGAGAAAATAACACATCTTCCAACCATGATATGATTACTCATAAATAAGATAAAGGATGATAGTCAAACCTAATGGACTCTGAGCTCTACATTACTTTAGTTAATTCATCAGGAACAAAAAGTTATGAACCAAACCTACACGAGAGGATCACAAAGACAAGAAAGAAGAATCACGGAATTCCTTTGATAATAACTTTATTGTGTAACAAAATATTTTAATTTTTTAAAAGATTAAGAAATGATTTTTACAACATCAACAGCAAGATATAAAATCTGCCATGTATGATGAAAGAACTTAAATTGTTTCGTAAGTTTGATAGTTAAAAACCTTGATGAAAAACACTAGGTAGCCAGGTATACTTAACCTATATTATAGGCGATAGAAATAACTTAATACTTTTTACTTCTTTCTTCCTAGATTTCAAAAAAATTTAGTCGTCAGCCGTGATTTTATATAACATCTCAAACGAGAGCGAAAAAAACAGTCTCAATTATTTTCTATAAATAGTCATGAACAAATTGACAAATAGATTAAAAAAACTATACTTTTAATTGATTTACATATGTCATTCAGAAAGGTCCTCCTCCGGATGGATCACAGGGAACCCCACAACGTCTCTTCTGCAATGCTTTTCTCTGGCGTTTTGTCTTGTTCTTTGAAAGACTTCGAGACACTGGAAGTCTTCTCGCACCGAGTGAACGTTACGAGTCTCATGTCACCGTCACCAGGTCTTCATCTGTGGTCACCAGGCGTTGGGCCAAGTGGTTTTAGAGCGGATCCTAACCCTATCATGGTACCTTCCTACAGACCAAACAAAAAAGGTACTTTTCTATATTTAATTTTTGATGTGTAACACATGTTACTTTAGTTTCGTCATGATAGAGGAGCGTAATGGAATTTTCATCTAGTATAAAAATTATGGTTAGAAAGAACTCCATGATCAAAACCATTTGGTGATAACTTTCAGTCAAATCATTTTGGCTTGCAATGTTGAATTATTGGCTGAATGATTAAATATATATGTGATAAATTCCGACACAACATCTCATATTTAAAATAAGTCTCGCGAGCCACAGTATAAAGGAGCTTTACTAGACGCATTGTGAACAGACAAATTGCATGTATTCGTAATATTTGTTTAAGTCGAATAGTTCAAATACTTTGTAACTTGTTTTGGATTATGGGTCAAGATTTTTGGAATTGTAATAGCAAGTCAATCACCCTTTTAAGATAAGATGATTTTAATCAAAATCAAAATACTGTTGTGATTCTGTTTACAACCTAAGTAGGGTCTTCTCTTGTAAGTCATCTTAATTACAACACGTAGTACCACTAATGGTTTAGATATTTAAATTGCACCTTCATGCGCCACAATCATATAAATTTTTAGATGTTAAGAAGATATCACCTCATGACACTTGTTAAGTAACCAAAAGTATATATATTATTAATATTTAATATTGATTTTTATCATTATATGTGTAATTAATATTTATAAATTGAATCCTTCTCCATAACAAGGTGGCACTGATTTTCAAAACTCAAACACAAGGTTAACTAGAATTCGTATCACATGGACATTGTGACGACTTGTTACGTCATATCAGTATGCAATCGATCCAAGATATTAACCAGAAAATTCTGGAAAAAGAGAGAGTATTCCATCTACAGGTAGTCTTAACCATATTAATCACTAAACACTGAAATATTGCATACAAAACGGCATGACTCCTATGTTCATGCCTCAGAACATTTAAATAGAGGCAATTTTTTTAACTAAAACAAATTATGACCATTGAAAGTACGTTATAGTAAATAAAGAATTTGTTGCTTGAACTCGGTCCATTGACATAATGTATTGCAACCATCATGTGGGACTCATTTGTGCGATCTGCATGACCAACGACTATGATGGATTTGGTCTCGTGGTCTCACATGCATGAAAAAATTTTGCCAATAAGGATAGTAGTTTTTAGAGGTCAACGGTTCCATCAGGTTCCAGGCTCCATACAGGTTCCACCTGGAATTTGTCCTATATGCTTTGGAATTTGAAACCTACCATATCACAGGTTTTAGGATTAGTTTCAGGGTTTACTTAGGTTCCACCTGTATTATTAATTGAACAATTGCAGTGAATCATTATCTTTAATGACCACCACTTACTTCTATGATCTACTTACTACAATGTAACAGCCTAAATTTCAACGTAATTTCGGGATCAATAAAATTGGCATTATTTCGCATTTCATTGTAGCAAATCTCGCCCAGAGTTGATCACTCTCGAGATACTAACCATCAGGTTCCATCAGGTTCCAAGCTCCGTATAGGTTCCACCTGGAATTTGTCCTATATGCTTTGGAATCTGAAACTTACCATATCACAAGTTTTAGGATTGGTTTCAGGGTTTACTTAGGTTCCACCTGTAATATTAATTGAACAATTGCAGTGAATCATTATTTTTAATGACCACCACTTGCTTCTATGATCTACTTACTACAATGTAACAGCTTGAATTTCGACGTAATTCCGGGATCAATAAAATTGACATCATTTCGCATTTCATTGTAGCAAATCTCGCCCTGAGTTGATCACTTTCAGGATATTAACCAATGGGGTATGGCTAACTAGGAAAACGGTACGTGGACCAAGAACTCGATCGCGAATCGGACACCGATCTCAAGAAACGGCAGGGAAGTATTTTGGGCCAGTGTGGACCGATTCTAGAAAGGTGACAGATTTGGTTTGGCCAACGACGTACGATCGGATCATAGGTGATTCTGCTCAACCGAGAGTGCGTGTGGCAAATAAATCCCGAACTTGAACTGAACTATCGTGATCCCTAGAATAACCAATAATTCCTTGCGCTATCCCGATAATCGAGACCGTCACGACTCGAGTGACTCTAGGTCGATACGCGTAACCCCTAAACAGTCATCCGCCAGTAAGAGGCTTTAAAATTCTGAATTGAGCAATTTTGATCGCCAAATTAAACCCGAACTTCGATGTCGAAATTCTATGGGTGGTTACAACTATTTTGCAAGGCCAACATCGTTTTGGTTTGACCACATACATTTGGGGCTAGTACAGCCGAAAATTGGAATTTCGGCCGAAATTGAAAAAATTACGATTTTACCCCTTTGGACTCCGACATCGATTTTCGAGGCCGTATGAGATTATTTTTCGAGACCGATGCCGTTTTAGGGTGGCCACGCATATTTGGAGTGTGTACGGTCGAAAAATGAAATTTCGACCTGAAAGTGAAAAATTTACTATTTTGCCTCCCTAGACTTTGAAGCCGATTTTTTAGGGCTTAAAAGGTTATTTTTGTGAATCCGACGTCATATTATGTTGGCCACACACATTTGGGGTTGATACGATCGAAAAATGAAATTTCGACTCAGGACCGGAAAATTACCGTTTTGCCCTTATGGCCTATTTTTTTGTTCCGAATTTTGGTAATTTTTGGAAAATTATTGTGGATAATTATGAGTCAAAATTCAGAATTATTGATTGATCAAAAGGCCTCTCAATTATTGGATGAAAGTGATTAATGGCCATTGGATCAAAGGGCAAAATGGTCCAACACACCGGATTGCGACACATGGCGCCACTTTTTGACCCATAAGACACCTTTGACTCTCTCTCTCTCTCTCCTCCCATTTCCTCCCCCTTCAGTCGATCATCTTCCCCCTCTCACGCCGCTTCCTCTCTTTCGTTTTGTTTTCTCTTTGTTTGGCCATGAAAGGCCCTCGCCGGAGGCGCAGCTCGCTGGAGCAAGCCGCCACGCCGTGCCGTCGCCGTACCCCGATAGCCGCTGCCATGAGCCATCGGCCAGCCGTTCCCCCTTCCCGCTCTAGCCGAGTTAATCTAGAGTTCGAGTAAGTCACGCCCTAAACTCTATTTAGGATATTGGGTATTAGCGGACTCGTTTAGACGCGGTTTAGGGTAGTTTAGGAGTTGATTAGGGTGTTGATCGTGGTTGTTGGTGGTTGATCATGGCTGTTAGTGGCCGTTACGTGTTGGATTAGACATTTGGGAATGAGTTTTGTGAGTTGGAGATCCATGGGTTTGAGCTAGAACTTGAATCTGGGTTGTTTGGGGTGATTTTCGGATTCGTGACTGCTGTACCCGTTCGGTTTGCTATTTTTATAGAGAATTTTGTGGGCCGAATTTTGGAAAGTTTTCATCATGAAAGTTACTCCCAACATCTTGAAGTATAACATATTTTTAATTTGGAATTTTTGGAGGCCATATGGGTAGTACGAAAGCCCATTTTCAGATCGTATTAAAACTACCCGGAGCACTGTTCATCCCGATATTCTTGTCTTACCGAATTTTTATAAAATTTTCCAGAGCTATTTTCAATAAACTTCCTTCACAAAAGTTGTTGACGACTTTCTTTTCTATGATATATAAAAATTTAAAATCTTTTTAAGGTGATTTGGGTATTGAAATAAATGTATTGTGAGGATAAAACAGTCTGTTAAAGTGAACTGATTTTGGTCTGATTTCGAGGGACAAAAAGGCATGGTTGCAGATTGAACTGGATTTCGTGTTCTTCATAAGAAATGTTTATCAAGATGTTTTTTTTATGATATATCCAAAATTTAGAATTTTTGGAGTTCATTTACTATTTATTTTGATGGGATTTTGGTCACTGTATAAACTGTCCAGATTTACCCTGATTCTATGGATGTTCATTTTTATGAGCGAGAGATTGTGTGTAACCGCGTGCCAAGTATGTGTGGCCGTGTGGCGTGATTGTGTGATGGTAATGTGTGTTGGCGTAAGGCATGTGTGGCATGGAATTGTGTGGCCGTGTGTGATGTGTGACCGTGTGGCACGTGTGGTACGATGGTATGAGATGATTGGAATGGTCGGAAAAGTGGTACCCTGAGGCGTGTTCGTTTACGCGGGGTAGGTTCCGTCCTGAGGCGTGTACGTTTACGTGGGACGATGCTGTCCTTGACGAGGTGACGATACCCGGCCCGACGGGGTGACAATGCCTGACGAGGTCAGAAGACCGTTGGCCTGATGCGTTTTATGCGGGCGCGGTAGAAGGAAAGTTGAGTATAGGATTCCGTCCTAAGGCGTGTTCGTTTATGTGGTACGATGCCGTCCCTGACGAGGTGACGATGCCCGGCCCGACGGCGTGACGATGCCTGACAAAGTCAGAAGATCGTTGGCCTGATGCGTTTTACGCGGGCGCGGTAGTGGTGGAAAAGTTGGAAATGAGCTGGATTCGATTTGACATGTGAGGATTGCGAAAGCTGACGCATGGCGTGAGTTAGTGTGCGAGTGTGGTTGTATCATGTGATGTAGTGCTCGATTATGGGGTAAAAACTGCTAGGCATGGTATGGAACGTGCCCAAGTGGATTTTGCCTTATAATCGAGGCACACCCGATTATGATGCATTGATGCATGTGAATTCATATTACATGCTTTGGTTTTGCGACATGAACGAGGCATCATTGTGGCATGTTGGCTGCATTATTATTTGGCGTGCAGTGAGGTGTATGAAGAATTCCAGGTAGGTTCGTGTATGATTGTTAGTATGAGTGGTTGTTTGTGTCAGGTATGTGTTGTTTGGAGATATGTGATAGCCTAGGTAGGGTTTAGGGGTATACTTATTGAGATGTAATTTCATGGTTATTTCAACCAAATATTTCAGAACCCCAGTCTGATCAACGAACCTTCCGCCGCAGCGTTTTGCAATACCGTTACACACCGACATTAATGTGGTAGAGTACCCAACAGACGAGCAGGAGACTCAGGAGGATTCAGATTCAGAGGACGAAGAATCAGACTCGGAGTGGACGCCAAGTAGAGAGCGTAGGGGCAAGTGTAGGGGTTATGGAATAGGCTTTTGAAGCGTACTATTTTTGGTGATAGGGTACCCAGGTTATTGATCCTTTTTAATATCGGTGATATGTAGTGGGGCGATACGGTGTGCTTGTATATATGTGATTTTGTAAATTGTGGATATTATATAAGTTTTAATGAGAAATAAATTTGTGCATTCTCCTTGATTACCCCAGTTATTATCGTCCGGGTATTGGTGGTTTCTACTGTTGATATAAATCTCTAATAAGTTTAATTTGGGTCGGCGATATCCTGGGATGTCGCATCATTCGACTAGAGAAGTGTGTCGCGTGCTTGAAGGGGTTCAGGGCGTGACATACAACTTATATTTAGATATATGAAGAATATGAAACATTAACAAGTTATAAAATGAAAGCTCAGACTAGTGGTTCCGAATTATATACTCATCATCTAACCGTATGGAACATAAGAGATTACGCGAAGACATAGACAAAAAAAAACACAAAAAACTTATTTAAGGTTTCAGGTTCCAAGTTCCAAATTCCAAGCTTCAGGTTCTAGGTTCCATTGACCTAGAACTTGAAATCTACTCGTCGAAATAGATTCCCTAATTTTTAGAACCTGAAATCTATTATGCATACCTTGGAACTTAGAACTCGGAACTTACGGGTTCCTACCAATCAGGTTCTCAGGTTTCAAGATAGAACCTGAAACCATGCTTACCTAGTAATTTTGCTATCCCATTAATAGATTTCCCATAAATTAGGTGGTTGAGATTAAGAGAGATCCTATTTTGGATCCTATAATAATAATAACAATAATAAAGGAATGCTTTAAATTGTCCCATGACTAGACTGTCAAACTTTCTCTTGATTAATGATGTATTTAGCTATACTTAATAACCATCTACCAAGTCCCGTTTTCGATTTTTTTTTTCCTTTGGAACTACCATAACAGTACTTTTGGATGCTTATCTCACTTAACCAGAAACTACTCTTAGAAAATTCTTGAGATTATTGCAAGATTATGGATTTTGATGATTTTAATACAACTTTATATGACTCTAAATATAATTACGGGTACATGTCGAGTCTACGCGGAGAGTATATGATATTTGTTAATACGCATATTAGAGGACTATTTAAAAAAAATTGGAATATAATTATCTCGGTACTCGAGATGTAAGAGGTGACTTCTTTTCACAAAAAAAGAGTTCCCGGAGTGAAAAAAAACAGAGAATCCCACGGAGATCTCTCTTTTGTTTACTTTTCCTCTTGCATTTGTAGTGTTCTTGCAGTGATAAGGCGCTGCGAGTCTCTTGTTAATGTCGCCACCAAATCTTCACCGTACGAGATATTATTCGGTCACGGGGCGTTGGGCCCGGAGGTTTTAGGGCGCATCCGGGCCACACCCGCATGGACCGAATACACAAGATCCTGATAAATCTCAACCGTTCGATGATGTCCACTGCACGTGGAGCCCACGTAAACAAACGCTAAAGATCCACTAGGCTTATTTATATACGACGCGTGTTATTAAGGTTTCTTGGGTGCCAGTTCGGGCCAACTGGGTCCGTAGTCCGTAGCCAGCATAAAAAAGAAAAGGTATCCTCGCAGGTTGATATAAAGGTAATTTTTCTATATTTTAATTTTTGTTGTGAAACACGTTCCTTTAGTTTGCTCTCGATAGAGGGGCGTAGCGGATAATATAAAAAAGGTAAAATATCATAAAAATTCGAAATTATGTTATTTGTGATAAATTTAACTTGAACTCTTTTTGTAACACGAAAAATTCTAAACTATATCACTTATGATAAATTTACCTTGTACTTTTTTTTGTGACACGAAAAATCTCAAATTATGCTACTTGTGATATATTTACCCACGTTACTCTGGCCCATGAACATTTTCGTCTTTTTTTTTTTTTTTTTCTTTTCTTCTCTCTTTCCTCTGCCATGGCCGGCGGAGGGAAGCCGGCATTCTCGCCGGTGTTGGGTTGGGCGAGGGCTGCCCTTGCCGGATCCGGCGTCGGGCGACCCTCGCCGGATCCGGCGTCGGGCGACCCTCGCCGGATCCGGCGTCGGGCGACCCTCGCCGGATCCGGCGTCGGGCGACCCTCGCCGGATCCGGCGTCGGGCGACCCTCGCCGGATCCGGCGTCGGGCGACCCTCGCCGGATCCGGCGTCGGGCGACCCTCGCCGGATCCGGCGTCGGGCGACCCTCGCCGGATCCGGCGTCGGGCGACCCTCGCCGGATCCGGCGTCGGGCGAAGTTGCCCTCGCCGGATCCGATGAGGGCAATCTTTGCCCACTCAGGCGAGGGTCACTCGACGCTGGCGAGGGCAAACCTCACCCAACCCCAGCGCCGGCAAGGGCCACCCTCGCAGGCAAAGGAAAGAGAGAAGAAAAGAAAAAAAACAGAAAAAGGAAAAATATGAAAATGCATATGGACCAAAGTATTGTGGGGTAAATGTATCATAAATGGCATAGTTTGGGATTTTTCGTGTCACAAAAAAAATTTCAGGATAAATTTATTACAAGTTGCAAATTTTGAAATTTTTTGTATCACAAAAAAAATTTAGGGTAAATTTATCATAAGTGACATAATTTAAAGTTTTTTATGGTATTTTTCCTATAAAAAATGACCGCTCGAAATAGGACTCAATGATCAGAATAATTTGTTGGACAACTTTCATCTCAGTCAAATCATTTTGCTTTAAAGTCTCAAATTATTAGCTATGTGATTAACATTAATTTAAATTTGACAAATCTCGTCGTGGCATTTCATACTTAGAATAACCTTGCTAGCCTCCCCGTAAATGAAGCTTTACTAGATGCATGTGCGTGTGCATTCGTGACATTTGTTTAAGTCAAATAGTTTGGACCTTTTATATTGAATAAAAAAAGAGAGCCAATATCTTGTTTTGAATCACGTTCAAGGTTTTCAGGGTTGTGATGGTAAGTCTATTAACATTTAATCTAAGATGAATCCAATCAAAATTAAAATAAAATCATTGTTCTATTCACAGCCTAAAATGGGTTTTCTCCTGCAAGTGATCTTAGTTACTACACATAATATAAACTAATGGTTCAGAAATTTAGACCAGCACAACATGCAATATTATTGAATTATATTTCGAATTTAAGCCGTTTACGGGAACCCGACCCAATTGGATAAATACAAAGATGAAGGGCAAATATTCCTGCCGCTAGAGGACAAAGAAGAGGGGCACACTTGCTTTATTATATTCGATCCAACAAGTGGACTTACTCGCCACTCATTTATGGGCGTACAGAAAGAAACTAGTGGGGCCAAGAAGAAAAGAAAAATAAAAGGGTAAGATAAATAGGTTTTCTTTTTTGTTTGTAGCCCTAGCCCTAGCCCTAGCCCTAGCCTTGGTTGTCTCTTTCTCGTGGTAGTCGCACAGTGACTGAGTGAGGGGGTTCCTTCGGCCATGCTTGAAGCCGCGCAAGAGGAGCATTAAACTTCCTGTTTTTCCGAAATATTTAAACAACTATTAACGTGCCAACAATTTATTATGAAATAATATTACGAAAAATTATAAATTAGTACATTTATAATAAATTTTTCTTAAATTAATTTTTTGATCACAAAAAATCTTAAACTATTACATCTATGATAAATTTACCCAAAATTAAGTTTTTGATCATTAAAAACCTTAGACCAGTACACCTGTGATAAATTTATCATTCGTTAAATTTGATTAATATCACGAAAAATCTTAAACTGATACATATTTGACAAACGGATAGTAAAACTCCAAACTTGTATACCTATCAACAACCATGTGTTATCCAACTCAAAAGTTTGATAGTAAAATTTAGGGAAAAAACCACCAAAAACCCCAAACTTTACCCCCCTATAACACATTTATCCTGAACTTTTTTTTGTGACACCAAAAATCCCAAACTTTGCTATTTGTGACACATTTACCCCAATATACTGTAGCCTAGGGTATTTTAGTCTTTTTCCCTTTTTCTATTTTTTTTTCTGTTTTTTTTTCTTTTTTCCGGCGAGGCTGCCCTCGCCAGCGAGGTTTCCGGCGAGCCTCGCCCTTGCCAGATCCGGCGAGGGCGAGCCTCGCCGGCGCCTCGCCCGACGCCGGCGAGGCTCGCCCGACGCCGGCGAGGCTCGCCCTCGCCTGGATCTGGCGAGGGCGAGGCTCGCCCGACGCCGGCGACGACGCCGGCGAGGCTCGCCGACGTCAGGTGAGCCTCGCCCTCGCCAGATCCAGGCGAGGGCGAGCCTCGCCGGCGTCGGGCGAGGCGCCGGCGAGGCTCGCCCTCGCCGGATCTGGCGAGGGCGAGGCTCGCCGGAAACCTCGCCGGCGAGGGCAGCCTCGCCGGAAAAAAGAAAAAAAAACAGAAAAAAATAGAAAAAGGGAAAAAGACTAAAATACCCTAGGCTATAGTATATTGGAGTAAATGTGTCACAAATAGTAAAGTTTAGGGTTTTTGGTGTCATAAAAAAAAGTTCGGGGTAAATGTGTCACAGGATGTAAAGTTTGGGGTTTTTGGTGGTTTTTTCCCTAAAATTTAACAGAAACTAGCAGAAGGTAAAATTGTCACAAGTGTACCTGTTTAGGATTTTTGATGGTCAAAAAATTAATTTTGGATAAATTTATCATAAGTGTACCGGTTTGCAATTTTTCGTGATATTAAACATTTATTTATCACAAGTTACTTCACAAAATTATGCGGCATCATACATTCTTGAGGTTGATAATCGCTGAAAGTATGAGACCCAAGACAAAGTGCCTTCATTTAATTATCCAGCAATTACATATGACATTTCTAGCAAGCATAGTTCACCATATCTTTTCCAAAAAAACATGTCATACATCACCAATATATAGGAAATTTTACATAAGCACTATCACCCATTCACGATTTGAAGATTATAACTACCAACTCTTTCAAATAAATGGAGTATGCGGCTGCTTGTATAAAATTTTGTTTACACTAGCTGTATATGCTATAAATACTCTATATTTTCTATTATCTTGCAATTATGTATATTTACAACAAGGATACTCGTGCAAAAAAAATTATTGTTGTTCATCATAATAACATTAGTGTCATAATATTATTTGACAAATAAAATGGGAGAAAAGGGTTACCAGCATTGATGACTCCCTCTAAGCATTACCTTAAGAGATCTATACACACAATATAATGCTCCGTTTGAAATGCTGCTAATTTGAGCAAACCTGTCACCTGACGCTTACCATAATACGTCAGAGTATAATTGAGATAATCCTATATCATGGCATAGTCGAACATATGCAACAAACGAATTAAGGTTTCCTAAGGTCAAGAAGCAACTAGAAATATTCAAACATGTCATCAGGGTGTTTCGAGATGTTAAAAAATACTAAGAAGTAATCCTTAGCCAAATTGTGATAACTCTTATTGTTCATTTTACTTCGTCTTGCATTTTTGTATAAAACTATTCCTATATGAGTAATGCTATATGTACTAAGAAATCATATTAAAAATTTTATAATAAATAATAGAGCAATTTTTTTATTAGTTTCTTAAACAAGCCAGTCATTCAAAGATTGGATCCCACTTGTTTGAACGCTCAACTGAAACTTTCATATCACTTATGAAAAAAGTTTAAGTAGGATTTCTTTATACATATTGAATTTCTTACACTATATACGCTTGTTTATTCTTAGATACAAAAGAGCACAAAGTTCGGTACACAGCCTCAATATCATAGCCGTGTAATTGTATCAATCTTCAGTGTACTGTGACCATCCTTTTCACTAGGACAATGACCATGGGCGCATTGCCCTTCATACGTAAACTGTCTTTTGCATCGGCAATTGAATAATAATCCTTTTTATATTGGTTTCTTTGTTCTGTATTGCATTTCTTTATATTGCCCTTCATAGTTCACTAGTTATTTTTGGAAATTTAGATTATACACTGCCAGTATTAAAAAAAGTTTTACAAAAGCAGTCTCATCAATTCTTGATTTGAGGATTATAACTGTCAACTCTATTATAGACATGCAACTATACTAAATTAATCTAGCATTTTCAGTTTTCCAAGATTCAAACAATATAAAACCCATAGAAATAGTATAACTCGACAAGAGCTCAATGACATAAAATCATGAATAGATATCCATGGTATTGCGAAAGTCATCATCATCTTTTTTTGGGTGCCGATTCACGTCATTGGGAAAGGTCCTCCTCCAGAATGATCAACATAGAATCCCACAATCTCTCCTTTCTTTGCTTTTTCTCTCGCATTGTCTTCCTGCGAGACATTATGTGGGTCACCCAGAGTTGGGCTCGGTGGTTTCAGTGTGGAACCAAGCCACACTTGCATGAACCGGATGCACAAAATTCCGGTGAATTTCAACTGTTCGATGATGTCGGTCTCATATGATGCCCCGTGAATCGACGTTGGAGATCCACTAGGCTCATATACATGCAAAGCATGCTTAACGTTTTCTTGGGTGCGGGTTGGGCCAACTAGGTCCAAAGCTAGCATGAAAGCGAAAAGACTGCTTTACATGTTAGGTACTTTTCTATGTTTTAACTTCTGGTGTGAAACACATGTTACCTTTGTTTGATCTCGATAGATGGGCGTAATGGATTTGCATCTAACAGCAAAAGTGATAGTTCAAAAGGGGACTCAATGATCAAAACAATTTGATATCTTAGCCAAAGCATTCTTTTTTAAAATCTCTCATTATTGGCTAAGTGATTAAACGTTAAATTTGGATACAACGGATTACGTCATGGTGTCTCGTATTCAAAATAATTTTGCCAGCCACCTCATACATGGAGCTTCACTAGATGCACGTGTGTACATTGCTGACATTTTTTTAATTCAAATATTCAGGATGCTTTATATCGTAAGAAAAGAAGCAAATACCTTTTTAGGATTACGTGTTAAGGTTTTCGGGATTGTGAAGCAAGTCAATTACCCTTTTAGTTTAGGATGATTTCAATCAAAATTAAAATACAATAATTGTTCTATTCATAGTGGTCTTCTCCTATAAATGATCTTAATTACTGCGCATGCTTGACTAATAGATTATAGATTTAGATCACACCTTCACGTGATATCATGTAAGTTTTCAGGTATTAAGAAGGTGTCACCCTTATGACACTTACTATGTAATCAAACAAAAAATATATATCGTTAAATTTTATTACTGATTTTTTATCATAATATTTGTAATAAATGTTTAAAAATTAAATCCTTTTCAATAATGTATACTTAACCATTGCTTTTGAGAATTCATTAATAATATTACATATGTTTATTTAGGGCAACATCTAACACTTCTTCTCTGTAACCGTGTACTGACCATAAAAATCCAATAAGAACACCAAAGCTACAAAATTTTCTCTATAAAAGCAATTTTATATGTAATTGACACGTGCTAATTTCCTACTAGATAATCAATGAGCAGAAAAAATGATAGAATATGAGAATAATAGGAATGACAGGCATGAGAAAATTGAGAGGGACTATTAGGTTTTAAGCAACGCAAGTAATTTTCGACAGTAATTGACGGGAATGATTACGTTGGAATTTCGCATAAATATTTAATTTTTTGTTGGCAAAATCTAAAAGTTTACAATTGAATTGACATTCGTATGATAGGTGTAAGACCGATTTGGTAATTATTGTCCTAGTTGCCAAATTATGAATTGAAATATGCAGTGGGAGGTCGGTCGCCGTTATTCTGCGAAAAAAAATATGGAGGTCGTCATGCTTGCGTCTCTCAGTTGAGAATCTCGCTTAAAGATATTTCTTCATGGCCAATCCCACTGAGATCTATATCTTTTTTTTTTTCCTTCGAAAAAGTTGGCCACAATGACAATACGGAAAAAAAAAATAATAGTAAACAATCGCAATTTAGGTACTAAAAAGTATGAAACCGTTTCTTCCGATTGAATTGAAAATCATACATTTTGAGAAACTGTGAAAATGAATATGATCAAAAGCTCTATTTGATTTTTTGGTCTTGTATAAATTTGATTCATTTGTGACTCGTACCCCTGATGGCCACAAAAAAGAACTATACAAAATTTTTCTTTGCTATTTTCCTTTTGTACGAGTTCAATATTGTAAGGCCATCTTAAACATAACTCTAATAAAATGTTTAAATCTTATAATAATTCTAGGGCCATCTTAGTGTCTCTTTGAGTTTGATTAACCTTTCAAGCCAGTTGACCATTTTCCTATAGTGGAACTTATGGTTGATATATGTGACCGGCATGTTAAAACGTTGAGGCCACCATTATGTTAGCAGCGCTCTAAAATTTTTATAGTAAATGATGTGGCAATTTCTTGTTGGCTTCTAACAAGCTAGAAATTCAAAAAATAGATCTCGCTTGTTTGAATTCATATTACTTAGTAAAAAAATTTTAGTAGGAGTTCTTTATGCGTTTAGAATTTTTCATTACTATGTATGCTTGTTTCTTCTTAGATACAAGATAGAGCAAAGCTTTCTAACTAGCCTCAACATCACAATCATGTATTCATTTCAGATACTGCGACTGTGCTTTTCACTACGACAGGGACTGTGGGCACATTACCCTTTATGCGTAGAACCTTTGTATATCGTTTTTCTTTTTTTCATTCTCATTTCTTGATATATGCAATTGGGTCCCTCTAATTTGTTCTATTGACACAAGTTGCCCTTCTGTCCTCCATTATTGTACTTAATTTCACCAAGTTGTCGATGTGTATGTAATGGGTTGATGTGAGCGGCTCGCACCTGGCTCCCACTCTGTGCTCGAGGGCAGAAGCACAACGGTCCCCAAACAGACAAATATAGCGAGAGAGAGTTTGAGCGAGTTTTTTGGAAATGAAGGTGGTGCACTGGCTTCTAACGTTGGCTGTGGCCTGGTGGTTGCGACAAGGTGCCGCCGAGAAGAAGCCCTGCTCCCCCTCGCATTGTGGGGACGTGGAAGTACGTTATCCGTTCGGGCTCGAAATCAGTTGTGCGAGATCCAGAGATTTTGTGCTCAATTGCACCCCCGCTGACCAACTACTGTTGGGAAATGTTACGGTACACAAAATCTCTATCGCCGCGTCCAGCATGGTCGTCAGCTTCCCCGAAGAACATAACGATACTCAACTGCTGCTTGCCTACCAGAGGAGTATTCCGATGCTCAACACCACCTCGTTAATGAACGTGACCGCTTATCTGGAGTGGATGGTCGCAGAGAACAGGACTTGCAACGAGGCCAGGTCGAGCCAGTCGAACTTTGCCTGTGCAGGCAAAAACACGGAATGTGATGACTTTGGGAATGTAGGGGGTTACCGCTGCGTTTGCAAGGATGGGTACGAGGGGAATCCCTATAATTTCAACCTAGGGTGTACAGGCAATTAACATTTATAACTCCTCATGCATAATTGCACTCGAATGAATTGTGTGGATAACTTATGAATTAATCCCCATCCAAGAGCGGGATAGAGAAGTACTGTATCTATGTACTGATTCCACCTAGTTTACCCATTTGCCGCTTGATCTGCACTACCCTTTCCTCTCTCTCTCTCTCCTCACTCTTTACCTCCGCTCTTCAGCTTGCACCTCACGCCATTGCCACAGCCGCCATCATTCGCCCACCACCTTAGGTGAGCCCACCGTCGGCCTTCACAGGCCGTCCAACCACCATGTCCATGTCCAGAGAGAGGCGCCCCCCCTTCTCTCTCTCTCTCTCTCTCTCTCTCGGTACTATACCAATACACACTCCCTTTCGTCCACCAACAACAGCACCTCCACTTCGAGAAAATTATCCAAAAAGTCTTAAACTTAGTGTAGTTTTGCCAATTCAATCATAAACCATTTAATTATACTAATTGAGTCACGAACATTTTTACTTTTTGTCAATTGAGTCTATCCGATCAATTTTTGCTGGAAATTGTTAAAGTAGACACTGTTAGTCCTACGTGGTATGGCTAGTATTGACATGAATAATTTTTTATAATTTTTTAATGTTTTTTTCGATTTTTATTAATTTTTATTTTATTTTATTGAATTTTTTTAATAATATTTTAATATTTGCTTCTTTATTTTTTTTTTCTTTTGTCTTCTTCCTCGTAGCCTCATGGAAGGCTGCCCAGAATCCTTCAATCAGCATGAACACCAAAACCAAACGGAATATACACAGAAAGTCGTACCAGGGCCTCTGCCAACCACTAACCAAGCCTGGGCGAGGACCGCGAAGCTCTTGCTGGCCGTGGGCAAGGGGTTGCGGGCCCTCGGTGAGGCCAAAGAGGGTGAGGGCATTGTGGCCCTCTCCTGCCTTCACTGTGGCCAGTGAGGACCGCGACCCTCGCCCCAGTCGGCGAGGGCTTCGTGGGCCTTGCCCAAGGTTGCTGGCCCTTGACAACCTCCGCCACCAAAAAGGCAAAAAAAATATAAGATAAATAAAAATTATTAAAATTATTAAAATTATCCACGTTAGCGTCAGTCACCCCAGGTCTGTGTCACGTGAGACGGCAAGTGCTGAATGGACTGCCACGTCAACGATTTTCGGCCAAAATTAATCGAATGGACTCAATTGGCAAAACATATAAAGATTTAGAACTTAATTTGCAAAATTAAAAAATTTAGAATTGAATTGGTAAAAATGCAATAGATTTTTCTGGACAATTTTCTCCCTCCACTTTAGAGAGGACAACAAGTGCCACCACCACAAGCAACGACGTCTCTCTCTCTCTTCACGAGTCTTGAATTGTACCTCATCTCGGTAGTAACAAGTCCTTGGTACCATCTCCTCCGCAATGAAGGGGAAGAAATTTGCTTGCATGAACGGAGAAGACAAAATTGCAGCGGCCTTTCATCAAGAGAGATGAGGCAGTGGTGCATCGTGGTGGGGTCGTGACCTTAACTCATCTGAACATCAATCTCGACAGTGGCGGGGATGGCGATGCGATGGTCACAATGACTGCAACGTTTGCAGCGTGGCTGGGCCGCAGTGGTTGTGGAGGTGACGTTGGGTTGAGTGGAAGGTGAGGGGAAAGACACAGAAAGTACATTTTTCTCACTTATTTGATCCGTCCAACCACATGATATAATTTTAATGGGAGGCTTATGTAAAGTTGGGGAATCTTATCTCGATTCATAGCCATCTCCAGAATTGATCCCATGGAGTCCACGTAAAACCGGCATGATTAATGAATATGCTAGACCCGGTTGAGTAAATCTAGGTTCAGCAAAAATTTCTGATGAGGTTCCAACTTTTTGCCTAATAGAATAAGTCGAGGCCGTTGCCATCACCCTGCCCAACATCGTCGTCAACATTTCTAGCAATTCTACTCTCATGTTACAGCGACAATTTTGCTTTCTCTCTCAAACCTTCGTGCCTCCTCTCCTATATACACATATATTGAACGTGGTACGCATACTGTAATGCATCTAAAGGGTTAAATCTGATGAGTCCATTGTGTTTAGTGATAGACATGCATATTAGCACATCCACCTCGCTTGGAGAATAATAGCTCACATTTACAATTTTATGTAGCATGTAAAGATCAACCTCCTCATTCCTAAGCTCAGTCGTCATCCCCAATGACTATATACGACCCCTCGTTTGACTCTTGCAACGTAGGGTCCATGCATTATTGCAAAAGCTCAATTTCCGCGAGTTATGTATGCTGGATCCTTTCCTAGCTCATGTGCCCTCAACGGGTCCGCACATGGAGTTCGAGGCAGTGTCGATCTCAGTCAATGGCAAAGAACAACTCCATTGTTGAGCTCGGATTCAATGTGGAGAGAGACTGAGAGTGGAGAAAGAAAAGATAACTTGAGAGAGAGTGGATACATGTCACGGTACTCTAACCGAAAGCTAAATGGGATAGCATTATCTATCTAATAATCCATGCATAGACTTGTTCAATTTATTTTTTCCATTACACGAGATAACACCTCAGTTTCTCTTCTGCATAACATAGACGTCGATGAGTGCAAGTATCCAGAAAACTACCCATGTCATGGAAAGTGCAAGAATACGCTCGGGAACTACACATGCCATTGCCCATTTGGAATTCAGGGCGATGCTAGAGCCACTTGCCACATTTCTCCTTGGGTCGTACTTGTTCTAGGTAATTGCATATATATATCCCCTCATCATTCACTGGATGGTTCATATTCTATCCATTCATTGTTGATTTTGGAGTGGGTTTGACGTATGTTTTATGGATTATTATATCGGACATAGTCGCTGTGATCCCCTGTAACACAAGCAGTGAGCCACAAGCTGCATCGTGGCCCTATTCAGACCCAGGCTAACGCCGATTACATCTTTCCTTTGTTTTTCTTGGACCGAATTCCCTAAAAAAATCCCAAACTTTTGGTCCAGTCCCAAATTTGCTCCGAAGTTTTTTTGTCTCAGAAAAAACCTCAAACTTTAGATCTAGTCCCAAATCTACCACTAGGGTCCAGTCCCAACTTGACGTAGTATTTTCATATCATGGAAAATTATCTCTAAAATGAAACCATTTCAGGATATGAAAATTAGGGATAACTAGTGGCGATTTTGGACAAAGGGCTAATGGGGGCAGATTTGGGATTAGAGTAAAAATTGGTGATTTTTTTTCCCTTAGACAAAAAAAAAGTTTGGGGTGAATTTGGGACGGGACCTAAAATTAGGGTTTTTTTTTAAACAAAGAAAAGTTTGGGGCAAATTTGGGATTTGACCTAAAGTTTTGAGTTTTTTTCATGACAAAAAAAAATTTGGAGCATAATTAGGACTAGACCTAAAGTGGAGAGTTTTTTAGGTAATTAAGCTGTTTTTCTAGTACCTCCGTTTTCGTCTTTTTTTCTGAAGCGCCCGCTTGGAAACCACATTCGTCGGAGGACACCGCGTCTCTAAGCGAAAATTCTTATCCCGCGACCAAACCAACTAATCTTGCGCCAAAACGAACAACTAGAGCTTCCGATTTCAAGAGGAGAAAATCCCTAATAATGGTATAAACGTCGAGAATTGCTTTCTTCTCTTGTGAGTTGCTGAAGTGATAATGGCCCCTAAGCACTAGATCGACACGAAGGCCAAACGCCATTGGTTGGTGAACTTGCACATAAGGATGGCCTTCAAGATTGATGAAGCTCGGTTGGGTTACCATAATTCAAGAAACTCAACTCACCTTCAACGATCCCACCCATAGATTGGATTGGGGCATACTATCTTTATTTTTTTGCCAAATCCCTTTACAGTAATTATTATTCAGACTTGCATGTCTCGGTTAAGTTTGGATTCGGGTAAAAATTGTTCCCTTTAGGTAATATCCCGTGAATGGTTCACAAGATCTTCAATTGATTATCTATAAAAAGAGATTAAAATAGAGAAACAGAGAAAAAAAAATTAAAATTGTAGAAACAGAAAGACAAAGTTTTTTAGAATAGGGACAAGCACACTAAAAGTTCTAAAACTTATCATGAAAATATATTTAAGTCTTAAAACTTTCAAAAAGTGCAATCAAATTCTAAAACTTGTCATGAAAGTGCAGTCAAGTCCTAAAACTTTCAAAAGTGTAATCAACGATATGACTTGATTGAATCAATTTGACAAATTATAGGACTTGATTGCACTTTTTAAAAAATTTTAGAACTCAATTGCATTTTCATGATAAGTTTTAGGACTTAATTGCACTTTTTAAAAGTTTAGGACTCAATTACACTTTGGTAATAAGTTTTATAACTTTCAATGCACTTATCCCTTTAGAATAAATAGAAGTGTAGCTGTTGGACACATGACAGATCCCACTTTACACTGCTTGTGCAACTTGAGATTAGGCTGGCAGAGTACGATATAATAATCCATGGTTTAATTGAGATTTGGCGATGGATGTATTACATTTTCCGGGGTATAATAATACATTTTCTCATCTATCTTACATAGTTAAAGTTATTGAAGTTAAGCGTATATATAATTAAACATCAAAGTTTGGATAACAAGCTACAAAAAAAAGGAATGGATCCATACCTAAAGGAAAAATGACACAAACCGTCCCTGAACTTTGACCTAATATGCAATGTGGTTCCTGAACTTTTAATTTATTCAATATGTTTCCTGAACTTTAACCGAATGTGCAATGTGAACCCTGAACTTAATTTGTTCAATGTCATCCCTAAACTTTTGGTACATATTCAATTTAGTTCATGAACTATATAAAAATATTAATATAGTTCTTCTATTAATTCAAATTGAGGGACTACATTGAATATATACCAAAAGTCTAGGGATCATATTGAACAAATTAAAAATTTAGAGACCACATTGCATATTAGATCAAAGTTCAGGGACTACACTAAACAAATTAAAAGTTCATGGACCATATTGCACATTAAGTTAAAGTTTATGAACTATTTGTGTCATTATCCCATACCTAAATGCCTGGGGCAGCAGGGTTTTTTAGGACAACAGTCGAGATAGGCTAATAAGACTAGCATTAGCGCTGCCACGTGTACATTTTTAAGAAAAATTATATATTTTATTTCTTTTATTTTACTCTAATAATTTTTGTAAGAAACATGGACTAATAATAATAATAATAATAATAATAATAATAATAATAATAATAATAATATCATTAGAACGATGGCTTCTCCTTGCAAGTCTTGCTTTTAAAGAAGGTGCAAGTTCGGAAAGTCCTTCAGGAAAGCAACGCGGTACTATTGTTTTCTATAAATTTCATCTTTTCATTCTCCCACATTGACTAATTTGTGAAGGTTGGAGCTTGTTTGGCTCTATAAAGCCATCCCATGGCCGCACCCTCAATCAGAACATGGGGTGGCGGCGGGGCAACTAATCATTTCAATGTGGTCAAAATTAGCTTTAAGAGAAGCAATTAATATGTAGATAAAAAATGGTTATATTCTCTTTTATCTAGAGTTAGTGTTAGTGTGCGGGATAATGACACAAATGGTTGTTAGATTTTGGCCTAATGTGTAATATGAATCATTTTGGCTTAATGTGTAATATGATTCCTGAATTTTAGCACAATGTGAAATGTAGTCTTTGAACTTTTAATTTGTTTAATGTAGTCCCCGAACTTAAAAATAACTTTGAACATTTTCATATAGTTGAGGGACTAAATTGAACATGTACCAAAAGTTCAAAGACCACATTAAATAATTAAAAGTTCCGGGACAACATTACACATTAAACTAAAGTGCAAGGACCACATTGAACAAATTTAAAGTTCAAAGACCATATTATATATTGAGTCAAAGTTCATAGACCATTTGTGTTATTTACCTTTGGTATACAATCCTTCAATCATGTTTTTAATTGGCAAATACAAATTTGGGCAATATCTTTATTCGTGTATAAGTGGTTAAAAGATTTTACTGGGTTTTCATACCATTTGTAAAGGGAAAGAGCTATAACAATGGGAGGTGAATACTTCCTCGTTCTTTTTTGTTTTATTACAAACCTTCTTCATTATAGTCAAGGAAAGACATTGGGAGGAGTAAATAGAAGATGCTGGTATTATGTATTTGAATTGAGTTCAATTGATTACTTATTCGGTTTATAATGGCGCTGGCCAAATTTTAAATAAGGACTTTCATAAGGATTGTTACATGATAGATAATACGTATAATCTTTTTGTTAGAGAAACAATTTCTATCACCGTTAAATTGGTAGTTATATTTTGAAAGGTTGACCAATTATCCAAATCAATGGTAATAGATGCAGATTATGTGAAAAAGGATTAAATGGGTTGTGCATTTGAAATTAATTTCTTTTAAGAATTATGTGGACTGTAGAAGGATTACATGCTTGAATCACTAATCTAGTTACATATATTCTTTTGGCAGCGATTATTCCAGCTTTCTTCACAGCTGTTGGTGCTTTAGTCCTTTGCACGTGGAGGAGGAGAAGCAAAGAGAAAAACTTCAGACGAAATGGAGGAGAGCTCTTGAAACACCACAGAGTTCAAATCTTTACGGAGGCAGAGCTGGTAAAAGCAACCAACAATTATGATAATAGCAATAAGCTTGGCGAGGGCGGTTTCAGTTCCGTCTATAGAGGGATAGTAGCTGGGGACACCATGGTTGCGGTCAAGAAGCCTAAAGATGTGCACAAGTCTCTAATAAAGAGGGATTTCCAGCATGAACTTGAAATTGTGATGCAAATAAACCACAAGAATTTGGTGAAGCTCCATGGCATATGTTTGGAGACTAGAATACCCTTGCTAGTTTATGAATACATTTCGAATGGTACGCTCTTCCAGCACATCCATCATAATGCATCAACCATCTTAAGATCGTGGAAAAACCGGCTGTCGAAGCTGCTCTTACACTTGAGTATATGCATTCATGTGCAGAATCACCAATCATTCACAGCGACATCAAGTCGGTGAACATACTTGTGGATCACAATTACTCAGCGAAAGTGTCTGATTTTGAAACTTCGGTACTAATATCACCGGAGCATAGTAATATTGTAGCCACTGAAATACAAGGCACATTGGGCTACATCGATCCAGAATATTTAACCACCGGTATGTTAACAATTAAGAGTGATGTGTACAGTTTTGGAGTTGTCATCGTGGAGTTGCTCACGGGAAAGAAGCCTACAAGTCTTGTTACTAAGTTTGGAGAGTCAATCAATATTATCCATTATTTTATCTCTTCCGTGAAGGATAAGACACTCTCCGATGTCATAAACTTTAAGGCCGCTAGTGAAGATGAAACGGAGAGAGTTGGAATGGTTGCTGAGATTGCAGTGAAGTGCTTGGACCAAAGTGGTGCGAGGAGGCCAGCAATGAGGGAAGTGGCTGAGCAACTCTCCAGGATTAACCGCGAGCTCAACAGCTCAACAGTTGAAGAAAACAAAGAAGAGACCGAAAGCGAGGTGGATGACGAAAACCTCTCCTCCCTTGCGACTTCAATTACTTCCAAGATGAGCCAACATGGGATGTCGGGCTCTCTTTTCTATTCAACAGGTTCCAGCATCTGATCCTCTGTTACTATAGGGACATGCCTATTAATTGTCCATGAGGACTTCTAGGGTTGATTGTGTATTCTCAATATATGTAATGTTTGCCATTTGTTTTGGACTCATAGTTGTGCGACCATTTGTGCAAGTTTAAGTGTCACAATCTAATATTAAGTATGTACATCTGTGCATTGAGGTAGACTTATAGATGGCTGACATATGGCCATTTTGACATTATCATAATCTCTCTTTCCCATTATCTTTTCTTCGTTGTCTTTTTTTCCTTACATATAATTATAGGTCAGAGAAATAATCTATTCACTCTTTTTTTTCTTATTATAATCCCAGTGCACTTTTATGGCGAGTAGAAATCTCCATTCACTTTTCAGTCTTTACTTTTCCCTAATTATATTGCAATGAATCTTATATAATTTCCATTTCCGTGAGAAGATAAAAGAATTGTTGGCCAAAAGGATTATAATAGGCCAAAAAAAGTATCTACTTTCACTCTTTCTTCCTTTTTTTGTAATTTGATATTAATTGATATGATGGCAAAACAAAACAAAAATCTCAATTTGCTGTACTTTCTCTTTATTTCTAGTTCATTTAATCAGTTTAGATGTTAAATCAGAGTGAAAGTGGAAAAGACAAACCGATTCAAAACTCAGAAAATACCCCATCTTCCAACCTTGATATGATTACTTATAAATATGATAAAGGGATGAAAAACACTATATTAGTCAATTCATCAAGAACAAAAAGTTCTTATCCAAACCTATACGAGAGGATCGCAAGATCAAGAAATAAGTATAAGGGAATTTACTTGATAATAACTTTATTGTAGAACAAACTGTTTTTGTTTTTAGGATGAAAGAACTTAAACCGTGTTGAAAAACACTAGGTGGCAAGGAATATTTAACCTATATTAAAGGCGATAGAAATAAGTAGTACTTTTTCATACTTTCTACCTAAATTAATGTTGACCGCAGTCCTATGTAATATCTTAAACATCAGCGTAAAGTAGTAATCTCAAAATATACTTTTAATTCATTTGCAGGTGTAATTTGAGCCTGACATTATTTTCAGAGTATTCCAAAAAACCCATCTCTTATCAAAAGATTGAAAACAGAAGTATTTCTTGTAGTTTACCTTCGAGTAAAGCATCTTTGCTCTTATGTCTATGGCTTCCTTACATACCAAGTCACCACAATGCCTCGTATTATATTGAAACTGAAGTCACAATAATGCCCTTGATAGATGATGGAAACGCCTTCCACATGTGGCAAACCCTCACATTTTGCTCATTCCTAGGATTCAAAAGTATTTGTTTTTTTGATGCCGGAGCATTTTTGAGACATCGAGTTCTTATCGATATTATCGATACCAAGTTGGCTCTTGTCGATATTATCGGTACCAAGTCGGCTCTTATCAAATTATCGGTACTAAGTCGGCTCTTCGATCACAACGAACCGAAGGTTGTTGATTCCTTTAAAGGCCATTAATTATCCACTTTGGAAATGGTAAAGTCATGGAGACCGCCAATTGGTTACATTTAATTCTCGTTTATTTTCAAGGTCCAGTTAATGTCGTTCAAGTTTCTAGAGTCCTTATTTATGGTTGTAAATGTTGTTTGTCTTTCCTATGAGTCTTTTGTCTTTCCAAAGAGTCTTACTAATTACTCAAGCTTGGAGGGTTGTTCCATGCTCTATATAGACGTGCTATGATGAATAACAAGGTAGAGATTTTTTTGATTAAAACTAATTGAGCTTTTTAGCTTGACAACAAGAAGGAGTTCTTGTTTCACTCTTATCCCTTAGGTGAATTCCTACGGGTGGTGAGTATTGCTCTTATCTCTTAGGTGGATTCCTACGAGTGGCGAGCATCCTATCCATTTTAGTTCTCACTTGTGTTGCCTCTTACTTTTCTACGCTTTCTCCGGCGTCATTCTTCGTATTGTTTAAGGTTTTTGATAGCCACATCTAATACAACACGTGGTGCTAGAATAGCAATTAACTGCAACGCAGCGCCCTATTGGCTGCACTTTTGTAAATTTTTTAAAAGGATGGACCGATACAAATAAAAAAAACATATACTTCAAGGATCCAATCAAAAAAAAAATCACGGGCTTGATTAAACGTTGTGTAAGACCCAATAGTTACATTGTCACGCCAAAGAAAGGTTAATACCACGAAAAACTCCAAACTTGTACACATATGATAAATTTACCTTAAACTAATTTTTTGACCATAAAAAATCAAAGTTAGTACATATGTGACAAATTTACCCTTTGTTAGTTTTCGTTAAATTTTACTGTTAAATTACTTAGTTAAATGACACGTGGCAATTAACAGATGTACAAATTTAGAATTTTATCCTTCGTTTATCACAAATGTACTAGTTTGTATTTTTTTTTTGTATTAATCTAATTTATCGTGCAGTTTGTTGCCAAGTAAAAGAAAAGTGAATCCGAAAAAAAAAAGTGAATAAAAAAAAAGGGGAAACTTGGTTGACCGAACTTGCACTATTTCCTATTTTGATTGAGTCGGTCACGCGAGCGTTCTTTTTCTGGGCATCCGTATATAATATTGTATTGCAGGATTTTAATACACGGCGTTGTTGATAAAGAAGTCTTGAAGCACCGTTTACGAGTGCTTGACACTGAGCTATTTTCGTGATTCTATTCGTAAAATTACACTTAGAGCTTAAGTATTTATAGCGATTAAATCTTGTGGTAAGGTTTGTGTATAATTCCTTCGTAAGATTGAAAAATTATTTCGTAAGGAATTATGAACTAAACACTACGTGCGTTATAAGGTGTAATTGGAGCTTCGGAACATTGAGAGAAAGAAAGTGTGTCCGAGAGAGTATTTTAGGAAAACTACATATGCATGATTCTCTGGTGAATACTAAGAAAGAAAAAAATCTCATATGTGGGACAATTCAGTTGTACCTAGAACAGATCCTTGGATTGTAATGAATCGTAACTCTTCACAAGTTTGTTTAATTCCTATAAAAAATATCCTATGACACCAAAATTTTACGGCTTTTGCAATCAACAAGCCAAACTTGCCTCTTTTTTTTTTAATCTGATGGTCATCGAATGATAACCAATGATCTCTCAGTTGCAAAGTGCGTAGAGAATTTATTTTGCTAAGGACTTCCAAGAGTACTTATTGAATAACTAGGTATGAAGATTTTCAGCTCAAAAAACTGACTGTTCTCATGTTATCTTGCGAAACAATCATGGCTTTTTGTGAAACAATGACCATTGGTGTGTACAGTAGGGATTTGAAAATGATCAGTCAACTAACCAAAATTTAAACTGAGGCCTCCAAACTTCGTCCAAACTTTCAAAAGTGTTGTTAATCAAAATTGGCATATCATTTTCAAAGATTGGCCTCTTAGTGCTAACATCAATTCATAAGAATACCAAAAAACGGGTATCGAATGCTAATACAGCGTGACGGCTTCCCGGCTTTAATCATTAAAATGCCAAAATGATTGTATATGCTTTGCTTCTAAGAGTTGTCGTGTGAGTAAAATGATTTCATAATTTACACATGGCAGTTGCTGGTAAAGGCTATGCCACATGCACGTGCATGTACTAGCAGACGGCAAGACGACCTCAACTTAGATAGCCTAATCAATCATCGATGGATATTAGATCAAACAAATTGGTCAAGATCAACGTCAAGATGGCTTTGAAGGTCATTTCAATACTCTAAGAGAACCATTGAAATTAAAAAAAAAAACTTGAAAAGCGAGGAACAACTTACCACAACGTGCCAAAATCTTGGGTACAATGTGATTCGTCATTTGTTATCAGACGAATCTACGCTCTGTGAGCAGACTAGTCATGTGACCAACACATCGTCGGAGCTTTTACTAGAAAATGATCGGTGCCAACACCAACGGAGACATCACAACCTCTCGGTATTTCAGGTGAGACATTGCGAGAGCTAAATATAAGCCGGAGGACAACTTACAATGATTCGAGAGATTTGATTTTCCGCACACTATAAATCACCACTTTTTTCTGGTGGGCCTAAAGGGCCGTGCCGGTTCGGCCCAGTTAAAAAAAATCTCCCCCCACCCCAAAATAGAGTAAAAAACAAAGCCCACCACTAAAAGACAAGGTTTTTTTTTTTTGGTAAGGAAAAAAAAAAAACTTGTCTTTGCCTTGTTTTACATCAAATTAATTTTTAGCATCACAAAAACTCTTGCACCCGTACATTCGCACAATGTTCACCCCCGCAAAGGTAAGTTAAACATTTCCAAACTGGTACATTCACGTTACGTTTGCCCAAACCATATTTACTCCCGGCCTAATTTCATAAAAAATCCTAAATTTCAGCATTAGTTCCAATTATATTTTGAACTTTTTTTTTATTTTAAAAAAATTTAAAATTTTTATCTGAATCCCAAATCTGCCCTATGGTTATAAATTTGTCCAATTAACGTCAGAAAAATAAAAATAAAAATCGAAAAAAGCTATAAAAAAAACAAAACAAAAAAGGAAAAAAAAAACAGAACCGGCAGCTGCGGCGGTGGCTAAGCCCTCGCCGGTGGCCGCCGCCATAGCCACTGGGAAAGAGCGGTGGAGGTCGCCTGGGCCTTCCCGAAGCCCGGCGACCTTCGCCAGCCCCGGGTGAGTCCGCGGCGATGGCCTGCAGCCCCCGATCTGGGGGAGGGCGCGACCCTCGCCCCAGATCTGAGCGAGGGTCGCCGGCCCTCGCCTGGGGCCGGCGAGGACCGGCGAGGAGAGGAGACCTGATTGCAGCGATCGCAAATGAAGGGAAGGAAATCGATCTGCTTGCAGTCGTCGACGGTGCAGTGCTTCCCCAGATGAGGAAACTCCGACGTCCCCATCGGGAAAATTCGACGAGCGCTCCAACACTGGACCAGATATGAGGATTCACGAGGAACAAAGAACAGGAATCGAGTCGAAGAAGAAGAAGAGGAAGATGATTTGCCCGGCTGGGCGAGGCCTCGCCGGTCCTCGCCGGCCCCAGGCAAGGGCCGGCGACCCTGCAAACTGATACGTCATTTCTCTCAAATCGGTGCAGGCATGGCACCAAATGTGCCGATTTGAGAATATTTTATTAATTCGGATGAAATGTGGAACGGCCTGCTTTTTGGCTTTTGTTTTTTCAAGTGGGTATTAACCTAAAGGACAAAAATAATATGAATATGAATAAACTTTTTACATGTTGGCGCCAGGAGGAAAGGAGGGGGACAAAGGCAGTGAAAGGGACGCATCGGCGGTGGCGATCCTGGAGCCGTAAACGGCGTCACGCCGGCCTGTCGGGTCGGGTCGGATGGGGGGTTAAGCGATGGCAGGCTGTTTCCCGGGGGTTCCCCACGCGCGTCGTCAGGGGCGTCAGAAGAGGGAGGGAGGGACGGATGGGAAGGACGGGACAAGTGGGCATCCCCCCTTCCAGTTGCCGAGGTTAAAAAAGTAAGAAGAGAAGAGAGAGTGAGAGATGTCTTTCTTTCTTTCTTTCTACTGCTGCTGCTGTGCCTTTACCAGATCAATCCAATCATCAGGGTTCTCAGATAGGGGGCTCGCCCAGTCTCCGCAGATCCTCTCCGAGGCACGGGATCTAAATTGTCAAAAGGACCGAGGACCTCCCTGCAAATTCCATCGACACCCACCGAGGACCTCCCCGCGCTCTCCTCTTCCTATTCCCATGGGGTCCGAATTAGGGACGAGCGTGGTTCCAGGAGGTAAAATCGAGAGCCGGAGATCCGGACCGGTGGGAACCGGTCGGATTTTGGATTCCCGGGGTATTTTTTTTTTGGGAGTAGGTCATGGATTTGGAAAATTGGGCAACTGATCTCGACGAGTAAAATTTGGGCCTGGGACCTAAAATGTCTGTGTGTTTTTCTTTACTCTATATTTTCGCACGATCCTACGATATTTCATGACATCCATTGATGAGTGTATAATCTGAATCCACCAGTTTGACTTTTCATTTTGTAACAAATCGATGGATGAAACTTTTACTTTGTTAATATTTTATATCCTTAGTTTGTCTAACTATGAGTTTTGTTGATAAATTGTAACAAATGGTGGTCATTAGATGTGACGATTGACCACAATCATCCAATTAAAAATATAGGTAGAGTAGAGTTGGAATTGACCTTATGGCCAATGACATGGTAGGTTCTAAGTTCTTATGTATATAAATATTTTGGATTCAAAAAATTAGAAAACCGACTCTCACGATGGGTTCCGGCGAAAATTAGACCGATTCTAAAATTGCTCGCCCATGCTCCAAATGGCGTCAAATGAGAGTTTATTTGTTCAATCCAATTGGATCCACTGATCTTGATATTACGTTTTCTCGCCATTAATGTCCAAATCTTGCAGTGGAAGTCTAGCCGAAGTGCACCTCTCTCTCTTTCTCTCTCTCTCTCTCTCTCTCTCTCTCTCTCTCTCTCTCTCTGCAACTAAAAGCAGTATATAGTAGTGATAGCAGGAGAGAATCGTTCAAGCGGCACGATAGCTCGACAATCGGCATTTCGGATAACCCACGCGAGTACGGCGTAGGGCATCGCTTTGCGTATGAGAATTCTTCCGGTCTTCTTCGACCGGTTCGCGCAGGTGGTAAGGTAAGGAAAGGAATGATTCTCCCTGATTCTCTCTCTCTCTCCATGTAGCTCTCTCTCTCTCTCTGTCTGCACGACAAGCAAGGTCCGCGCTCTTCTTTCCTTAGAAAACCTTTAGATCACAACCTCGCTGGCTAGGTTCATTCGCGATCCGAGAAAATGAGAATCGCCGGAGGAACTGGCGACGAGCTACGAATGACCTGCATTTGGAAACCAATGGCAATGTAGTACCTCTGCCAGTGAAGCTCTTTCGGAGTTGACATTTCTGTGTTCGATTTGAGTTGATGCCACAAAAATGCTTTGAAAAAAATGTCAAATAAGGATTCAAAGTGGGTCTATGTTGTCAAAAAAGGACCCCCAGGTGCTCAAATCAGTGTCAAATAAGGCTCTGAGTTCGTCAGTCAACCAAATGTTTGCCGCCCAGTCAACCAAATGTTTGCCGGCCAGTAAGCGTGAGACATTTCCTTTCCTTTTGTTTTCCATTTCCATTTCTTTTCTTTTCCTATCTTCTTCCCGGTCGCCGGGCCCAGAGGCTGACGCCGGCGAGGCTGGCCCAGATCTGGCGAGGGCGGAGCTCGCCATCTCGCCCAGCCATGGCGAGCTCCGCCCTCGAGCCTCGCCGGCACTGGCGAGGGCCGGGCTCGCCCAGCCACGGCGAGCTCCGCCCTCGCCTCACCCAGCGACGGCGCCGGCGAGGGCCAGCTTCGTCGGCCTTGGCCTCTGGGACCGGCGACCGGGAAGAAGATGGAAAAAGAAAACGAAAAGAAAGCAAAAGAGAAAGAAAGAAAGAATTTTTTGGATAAATTGCCCCTATTCCGGCGCCGGAAATTTCTCACGCTCGCTGGCCTGGTGAAATTTGGCCGGCTGGCCAGCGAGCTCAGGTCCTTATTTGACATTGATTTGGGCACTTGGGGTACTTAATTGACACATTATCTACTTGGGGTCTTTTTTGACAAAGTAGATCAACGTTGGATCCTTATATGATGCTTTCCCTTGACATTTTCCCAAATACTTTAAACATGCCCAATGTGAAGTTGATAGTCCGAATCTATTATCGCGAAACAATGACCATGGGCGTGTACAGTAGGGGGAAAAATATGAGAGAGTCCGAGAGAGTATTTTAGGAAAACTACTTACGCATGATTCTCTGGTGAATACTAAGAAAGAAAAAAATCTCATATGAGGGACAATTCTGTTGTACCTGGAACAGATCCTCCGATTGTAATGAATCTTAACTCTTCACAAGTTTGTTTAATTCCTATACAAAATATCCTATGACACAAAAATTTCACGGCCTTTTACGATCAACAGGCCAAACTTGCCTTCTTTTTGTAATCCAATGGTCATCGGATGATAACCAATGATCTCTCAGTTGCAAAGTATGTAGAGAATTTATTTTGCTAAGGACTTCCAAGAGTACTTATTGAATAACTAAGTGTGAAGATTTTCAGTTCAAAAAACTGATTTTTCTCCTGTTATCTTGCGAAACAATCATGGCTTTAGAAAGTGTGCATTTTGATTGAAAATGAAAGTGTATATAAACATCACTTATATTTAAATTTATGTCAGTTTGCATATGGAAATATTCACAACTTGTACAATTGAAAACATGGCTTGCGGGATAAGCCAGCAATGACTTTCCCACAGGTCAGTATCGATGACTCCGTCTTCCAGTGTGTTGACCGACTTGGGTGCAGCTGAAGCATCGGCATCAAAGCTAGATTTATAAAGACAGGTAAGAGTAGCGAGAGGCAGCACAGACTGGAAAAAGATAAGATGAGAGCGGCCGTGTTGTGGTTTCTGCCAATGGCCTTGGCCACTTTTACCGAGAAGGACCACTGCGACCGAACATGCGGGACCATAAGCGTGCCTTTGCCATTCGGTCTCGACAAAAGTTGCGCTAGGAACTCCTACTTCGTCCTTACATGCAACCGCACTTCCGCACCCCCGAAGCTGTTCATCGGCAACAACACTCCGGTGTTTAACATATCTGTGGAGAACGGGACGATGACCGTTGGCAATTACGTGGCATACGACTGTTATGACCAGAGTGGCCATCGGCTTAACGGCTCTTCCTCTGAAACATCGATTGAAATTGTCAAAGACGGGCCTTATACAGTCTCGGACACCCGGAACAAGCTCACGGTCTTTGGTTGCGACACGTCGGCTCGTATCTCAGACATCGACAGGACTTTCGGTAGTGGATGCTTCTCCTATTGCCGCGAGGACATCAACTTCAAGGCCGAGAGCGCTTGCTCCGGCCTCGGGTGCTGTCAGACGTCGATCCCCAAGAGCCTCAGGAGCCTCAAAATAAGAATGCACAGCTCAACGAAATACACCTCAGTTCGGAACTTCAGCTCTTGTGGCTCAGCGTTCGTAGTGGACCAGGAGTCGTTTAATGTCTCCGATTACAAGCTTCCTGTCCCGGCCGATATGCGATCACACACTCGCTCAAAGATTGTCCTGGATTGGGTAGTTCAACGGGATATGACCTGCAAGGAAGCGCGATTGAACCGACCGAGCTATGCATGCGGCGCCAACAGTATGTGCTCTGACTTCACGAACGGGCAGGGTTATCGTTGCTTCTGTGAGGCCGGATACACGGGGAATCCCTATGGCTCGCGAGGCTGTGAAGGTACTGTTCCGTTCTCTTTCCGAGCCAAAAATTATATGTTTGGATTGGACCATAAGTTCCACGATTCAACATCCTCAAACCATTTGACCAAAAAAAAAATTCCTCAAACCAGTTATTCATTGAATCGAGTTAGATACTTCAATACAACCAATACGTAATTTTAAGAAACAAAAAAAACACATAAACGTACATTTACAGTTCGCCGTTGATTTTGTGTGATATAGACATCGATGAGTGTAAGGATCCACGGCAATATCCATGTCACGGGAATTGCAAGAATACGCCCGGGAACTACACATGCAACTGCCCATTTGGCACGAATGGTGATGGCAAAATTGGTTGCCAAACTTCTCATCTTGTCATGATTGTTGCAGGTAAATCTACTTCCCTTGCGATGGTCGCTCAATAATCTAAGCTATTCTTGCTTTAGACTACGAAGTGGCTTGTGTTAAGATGTTCTGAAATTGTATCTGATTCTACTTTGCAACTGAGAGATCGTTGGTCACGACACCACTCGATGACCATCGGATTAAAAATAAAAGGCAAGTCTCGCCTGCTGATCGCAAAGGCCGTAAATTTTTGTGTCATAACATTGTTTGGAAAGGAATTACAAAAAATTTTGAGGAGTTATGATCCATTGCAATCCAATAATCTGTTCCAGGTACCACAGAACTGGCCCTCATCCGAGGTTTTTTTTCTTTCTCTGTGCTCACCGAGAGACCCACACGGACACACTTTGTTTTTCTTTCTTTTGGTCGTATATTCACTGCACACACCACACTTGTTTTTTCTTTTACTTCAAAAACACCCCAACCCCTTTTGGCTAAAAGGATAGAAAGTCCAATTTATATCTTATTCGACCAAAAAAAAAACTCTTATCTAAAAATTGCAAGTTTACCCGCATGACAGTAAGTACAAAAATGACCGTGAAACGTGATTTGAAGAAAAAATCACTAGGTCGTCGACCCTGAACTGTGACCCCTGGAGAGAGACAGAGAGAAAGACAGAGCAAGGGGTTTGTGGGCACTTCGATGACCGCGGTGGCACTCATGATGATTGTGGCTTAAACGGGCATTTGATGGCCAATGGCTAAGGTAGAGGTGGGATACAAGGAATTGGATTGGTGTGGTTTTGCTAAAAAAAAACACTCTCTGGGACTAAACTCAATTCGCTTGAAATGAAATAATTAGTAAGTGAACAATGTTTTCATTATCAATAATAATTTATATTTAAATATATTTATAGATGATAAAAATGTTTTTGTTAATTTATTTTTGTAAGAGATACAAGTGATTATTTTTAAGAAAATATTTCATAAATCATTTTTTTTGCAAAACAAATGAAGCCTAAATATTATTTAGATTTGTAGGTCATGTTTGAGTTTCGAATTCGCTAAAAATTGTTCCTTTTTAGGCATCCTCCCGCGAATTAAAAAAATATTCAATGAATTGTCTACTAAAGCAGAGAAATAGAAAAACAAAGAAAGAAAGTAAAACGAGTAGAAAGAGACAAACGGAGTTTTTGAGAGTAAACAAAAGGAAGCTATGGGACCCGGGACAGATCTTAGGATACTGCTTGTGTATTCATTTGTAAATTGAAAGAGCTAAAACAATGTGAGGTGAATGCTTCCTCATTCACTTTGGTTTATCACAAACCTTCGTCATTATAATCAAGGAAACACATTTGGAAGTGTAATAGAAGATGCTGGTAATATGTGTGTCAATTGAGTTCAATTGATCAGATAAGGACTTTTATAAGGATTGTTACATGATACATGATAAGTGTTAACTCATTTGTCACAGAAACCATTTTTATCACTATTAAATTGGGTAGTTATATTTTGAAAGATATCTCAATCATCCAAATAAAGATGGATGTGGATTATGTAATAAAAGATTAAATGGGTAGTCCGTTTGAAATTAATTTCTTTTGTGAACTATGTGGACCGTATAAGAATTACATGCTTTTTTATTAATCTAGTAACATATATTCTTTGGCAGTGATTGCTCTGCCCATCTTCAGCATAACTTCTGTTTCTTTAGTCCTTGGCACGTGGAGGAGGAGAAGAAAACAGAAAAACTTCAGACGAAATGGAGGAGAGCTCTTGAAACACCAGAGAGTTAAAATCTTTACAGAGGCAGAGCTGGCAAAAGCAACCAACAACTATAATGATAGCAATAAGATTGGCGAGGGCGGTTTCGGTTCCGTCTATAGTGGGAGAATCAGTGGGGACACCATGGTCGCAGTCAAGAAGCCTAAAGATGTGCACAAGTCTCTAATCAAGGGGGATTTCCAGCATGAACTTGAAACTGTGATGCAAATAAACCACAAAAATGTGGTGAAGCTCCATGGCATATGTTTGGAAACTAGAATACCATTGCTGGTTTATGAATACATTTCGAATGGTACCCTCTTCCAACACATCTATCAGAATGCATCGACCATCTTAAGATCATGGAAAAATCGGATCAGAATTGCTGCCGAAGCTGCTCTTGCACTTGAGTATATGCATTCCTGCGCAGAACCCCCAATCATTCATGGCGACATCAAGTCGGTGAACATACTTCTGGATCAAAAGTACTCGGTAAAAGTATCTGATTTTGGAACTTCGGTACTTATATCACCAGAGTGTAGTCGTGTCTTAGCCAATGAAATACAAGGCACATTGGGCTACATCGATCCGGAATATTTAACCACCGGTATGCTAACAATTAAGAGTGATGTATATAGCTTTGGAGTTGTCCTCTTGGAGTTGCTCACGAGAAAGAAGCCAACAAGTTTCATTACTAAGTCTGGAGAGTCAATCAATATTATCCACTATTTCATCTCTTCCGTGAAGGATAAGACACTCTACGATGTCATAGACTCTGAGGACGCTAGTGAAGATGAAATGGAGAGAGTAAGAATGGTTGCTGAGATTGCAGTGAAGTGCTTGGACCAAAGGGGTGCGAGGAGGCCGGCAATGAGGGAAGTGGCTGAGCAACTTGCCAGGATTAACCGCGAGCTGAACAGCTCAACAGTTGAAGAAAACAATGAAGAGATCGAAAGCGAGGTGGATGAAGAGACCGAAAGCGAGGTGGATGAAGAAAACCTCTCCTCCCTTGCGACTTCAATTACTTCCGAGATGAGCCAACATGGGACGTCGGGCCCTCTTTTCTATCCAGCAGGTTACAGCATCTGATCCTTTGTTACTATAGTAACATGTCTATTAATTGTCCACGAGGACTTCTAGGGTTCATTGTGTGTTCTGAATATAATTTATGTTCGCCATATATTTTGGACTTACAGTTGTGCGACCATTTGTGCAAGTTTAAGTGTCACAATCTAATATCGTGTCTGTACAGCTGTGCACTGAAGTAGACTTGTGGAAGGCTGTCAGGAAAATAATCTACTCGCTCCTCTTTATCTTTTTTTTTTCTTAATGCTATCCCAGTTCACTTTTATGGCATGTAAAAATCTCCATTCACTTTCAGTCTTTACTTTTCCCTAATTATATTGCAATTAATCTTATATAATTTTCATTTCTATAAAAAGATAAAATAATTGTTGGCCAAAAGGATTATGATAGGCCAGAAAAAAGTATCTACGTTCACTCTTTCTTCCTTTTTTGTAATTTGATCTTAATTTGATAAAATGGAAAAACAAGAATAAAATCTCAATTTGCTTACTATCTCTTTATTTCTAGTTCATTTAATCGGTTTAGATGTTAAATCGGAGTGAAAGTGGGAAAGACAAACCGATTCAAAACTCAGAAAATACCCCATCTACCAACCTTGATACGATTACTTATAAATATGATAAAGGGATGAAAAACACTATATTAGTCAATTCATCAAGAACAAAAAGTTATTATCCAAACCTATATTAGAGGATCGCAAGATCAAGAAAGAAGTACCAGGAAATTTACTTGATAATAACTTTATTGTAGAACATACTGTTTTTGTTTTTAGGATGAATTAAATTGTTTTCTAAGTTTAGTACTAATAAACCGCGATGCAAAAAACACTAGCTGGCAAGGAGTATTTAACCTATATTAAAGGCAATGGGAATAAGTAGTACTTTATCGTACTTTCTACCTAAACTTTACAAATTAATGGCTTAGACTAAACTAATTTAGTCGTTGGCCGCGGTCGTATATAATATCTCAAACGATAGTGTAAAAAAGTAGTCTCAAACTATACTTCAAATTGATTTGCAGGTGTAATTTGAGCCTGGCATTATTTTCAGAGTATTTCAAAAAAACCATCTCTTATCAAAGATTGAAAACAGAAGTATTTCTTGTAGTTTGCCTTGGAGTAAAGCATCTGTGCTCTATTTCTACTATGGCTTCCTTACATACAAAGTCACCACAATGCCTTGTATTATATTGAACTGAAGTCAAAATAATGCCCTTGATGGGTGATGGAAACGCCTTCCACATGTGGCAAACCCCTCGCATTTTGCTCATTCCTAGGATTCAAAAATATTTAATTTTTCATATTGTTTAAGGTTTTCGATAGCCACATCTAATACCACACGTGGTGCTAGAATAGCAATTAACTGCAACTCAGTGCCATATTGACAGCACTTTCGTAATTTTTTAAATAGATGACCGATACAAATTAAAAAAACACACACTTAAAGGACCCAATAAAAAAGATCATGGGCTTGATTAAATGTTGTGTAAAAGTTCTGACCCAATAGTAACACTTTCATGCCAAAGAATAATAGGAGGGTATAAAAATACATGTCGGTTAATGTCCGAATTCTATGTAAGTCAAGCATGGTTTATTTCCTGTGAACCACATGCTGAAAATTTTTCCTAGAAGTTGTTTTCGATGAAACAAACCGAGCCTAATATGAATTCTACATTTTCAATTTTGCAATATTCAAACCACTCAAAACCTATAGAAGTAGTGTAGTTGGACTAAGAGCGATCTTACTGGCGAGAACTCATCGGGTGCCGCTATTGTTATACTTCTATCGTCTTGCTCTGAGACCGAGAGATCATATCCCGTAAGGTTAGTAAGAAGACTGCGAAACACACTTTGTGGAAGCCCTGTACTGTACTCTTACTACTCCTCCATGGCTATAGAGAATGGACCGAGCCACGACCATTTCGTGTGATCCGTCCTTGAGAACCCAACAACGTCTTTTCTGTATGCTTTTTTTCTTCTGGCATGTTTGTCTTGTTCTCCAAAAGACTTCGAGACGACTTCAAGTCTTCATGCACCGCGTGAGCGTTGCGAGTCTCATGTCACCAACCACCACCAAGCCTCCCTCATTGGTCACCAGGCGTTGCGCCCGGTGGTTTTAGTGTGGATCCAAGCCACACTTGCATGAACCGGGTGCACAAGATCCCGATGAATTTCAACTGTTAGATGAGGTCGGTTTTATGTGGGGCCCACATAAATCAACATCGAAGATCCACCAGACCCATTTACATATGAAGCGTGCTATTAAACTTTTTTTCTTGGGTCCAGGGCCGGGCCAACTAGGTTCGAAGCCAGCACAAAAAGGTGAAGGTCTCCCCACAAATTATTAATCCAAGGTGCGTTTCAATACTTAAGTTTTGTTGTGTGACAACACGTGTTACTTTACTTTGGTCAGAAGAGAGGGCCGTAATGGACTTTGCATTCACGGTTTGAAGTAGGGGTAAGCATGGTCCGGGTTGGGCCGGTCCACCCCCTAACCCTAGGATCAACCTGTACAGTGTTGGTCCTCAATTTTTGAGATCGAGGACCGACTCTGTTGAGCCTAGGACCGAGGACCGGACCGACCCAATGGGTTCAGTCCGGTTGCAGAGTCAACCCAGGACCAACTGATAATTTTTTTGTTTCATTTTTTGTACTCCAGACTCACCCTTTGAGTCAAGACTCACTTGCTCGAGCGGTGAGTGCGGCGAGCGGCGCGAGCATCAAGCGGCCAGAGGCAAGCGCCGAACGGGGCAAGTGGGAAGTTTTTTTCTTTGATTTTTGGAAAGTCAAGACTCACCCGCTCGAGCGACGAGCGGCGAGCAGCGCGAGCGTCGAACAGGGCGAGTGGGAAGTTTTTTCTTCGATTTTGGCAAAGTCAAGACTCACTTGCTCGAGCAACGAGCAGCGAGCGGTGAGCGGTGCGAGCGTCGAGCGGCCAGAGGCGAGCGCCGAACGGGGCGATTGGGAAGTTTTTTTTTCCTCCGATTTTGGCAAAGCGAAGAGTCTGAACTCTGAAGAGTGAAGACTAAAGAGATACTGTCACTATACAAGGAAGACTAAAGTAAAGAGAAGATGCCGTTAGTAGACTCAGTACCAAAGGAGGACCGAGTACCAGTGGTTGAGGCCGTGACTATTGACTAACACCGTTTTGAGAGTGTGAGTTTGTGAGAGCTGTTTTCCGGTTTTTTTTTGCTACATAAAAAAATTATAAATAATATATTAAATATATAATATATAATATTTTTTAGATATATTATATATAATATATATAGTCCGAGTTGGTCCGGGTTGGACCGACCCTAAACTACTTGGACTGAGGACCAACTCACATAGTGCTGGTCCAGGGATCCCAAGACCAATGACCAACCCAATCCTCCTGGGAACCGGACCAGAACCGACAGGGTTGGGCCGATCCAGGGTCGGTCCAGGGTCAACCCTGGACCGATGCTCACCCCTAGTTTGAAAGGCCTCTATGATCAAAACCCTTTGGTGATAACTTCCGATCAAATCATTTTGTTTTACAATCTCGAATTATTGACCAAATGATTAAATGTTTAATTTATATACAATAAATTCTATTACAATGTCTTGATAAGTCTTGCCAACCACACTGTTGAGGAGCTTTACTAGATGTATGTAACCAGGTGAATTGCGTGTAATCATAACATTTGTTTAAGTCGAGCAAACTGGAATACTTTGTACTGTGAAAAAAAGTTAATAACTTGTTTTGGACCACGTGTCAAGATTTTTTGGGATTGCGATTGGAAGTGTATTGCCCTTTTAAAATAAGATGATCTTAATCAAAATTAAAATACGACCGTTATTCTTTACACAACCTAAGTAGGGTCTTCTCCCGTAAGTGATCTTCCTTATTGCACTGAGTACCACTAATAGTTTAGAAAATTAAGATTGCACCTTAATGTGCTACAATTATATAAATTTTCAAATATGAAGAAGGTGCCACCTCGTGACACTTGAAGGTGCCACCTTCATTTCCTTTTGCATATGGCTGATAATTGGCCATGGCCGGCGATTGATCACAGGTGAGGGGCCGCAACACCCTCATCGGTCCTCGCTTGTGACCGGTTGCTAGGTATGGCCAAGATCGGCCATTGGCAAGAGGAAAAGAAAAGGAAAGAAAAAAAAAGAAAATTCAAAACTTTTTATAAAAAAATGCAAAAATTATCCACGTCAACGCTGGCTATGCCATGTAAGATGGCTGGCAAGCGTCTGCGTCAGAGATTTCCAATCAAAATTGGTCGGAAGGACTAAATTAACAAATCGTCAAAAAGTTTAAGATAATATTGACATAATTAAAAGGTTTATAACCAAATTAGAGAATCATCAAAAGTTTTATGACTTAATTGGCACAATTAAAAGGTTTAGGATTGAATTAGTCGCCATACAATAGGTTTAGGACTTTTTGGACAATTATCCCTATTATTGGAAGAAAAGGCTTTTTTTCTTAAATGCAAGTAAAACGACATAATTTAGTCTAAGTGATTAAAACGAATTCCTAAAAAATAAAAATAAAAAAAGCTCAACAACAAAATGCTACAAAATCTCGCACTAACATAATTGAAAGAATTTTTTTTTTTAAATTAGGCGATACATATTAGATTTATGTAGCATAAACTTACAAAACATCGTTATCCTTAGATTCATGATTCTCTTACTAAAAGCTTTTATATATTGACATTAAATTCGAGTTCACAAAATGATGATTTTGACTATGGAATCGAGTAGACAATGCTAATGTAAAACGACCATAAAAATCAACACGCGACAGCTTGAAAGTAGTGTGCATTAGTGTAGACTAGATATGTAATATGGATTTGACTCTTTAGTCCACACGTATAGAGCTTTTGCCTGCAACTAGATGTCGTGATAGTTGGAGCTACGCATTTGGATTAGGAGGCAGTGATTCCATGGGAAGAGGATACAACCGTAAAAAATTGAGATAGCAAGCTAGAGATTTCAAATGTTGGAATGAGCAGTATTTTGCTGAAAGTTTATTAAAAATTATCCATGATTTAAAATGCTATATCCGATATCTCGTATAGGACAAAAGCATATAGTACTGCAATATTGAAGAAAAAAAGTCGATATATTTTAATAACCTCTGGTTAAATTTAACATAACATTACATCATATGCTAAACGTACATAACTCTTTTTTTAAAAACAAGTTTACCTAACTTCGCATCTAGAACTCTTTGATCACCATATTACCAGTGTCGTTAATGTTTATATTAGTGCTTTATGCTTTGTTTCACTAACTTGTCAAAAGAATCTAAAGTTATAGAATCTTTAGTCTATTTTACAACTTAGTCACAATAAAACATCGACCTTATATTGTATTGAAAAAAGAAAGATCGACAGAAAGGTCAACTCCAATATTTTTAGAAAGTTTTATAAATCAGTACACGATTTTATCGTAGTTCTAACTAATTATATCAGTAAAAAGGGTGTTTGTGCATGGCACGGTTCCTCAAACTAGCCTTCCGCAAAAGTTTGATAAAATATCAGCTGATATTTGAGAGGACTAAGAAACTTTTCTGGGTCAACCTCCCTTCTAATCCTCAACGGATAAGAAGTTTTGGCAGACTGCGTCTTCCCATGAGTAGTGGTAGGGAAATGGACAAATCTCATGTCTACGTTGCAAACAAAAACTGGCAAGGACTACTTTATCACTTCTCCTGCGAAATGTCATTTTTTCTTAATGAATGTGGGACGAAGATAGGTTTGTGAAGTCCACCTTCTTTTGTTGAAATGTCCAAACGACGACGACTTGTCAAGTCTTCCCCCCAGGTCGCTATGGAGCCAGTGTTCTCACTTGACACTGTTGGATCTAAAATTCCTATGCTCCCAACATTACCCGTATTTGCGACCTAGATTGTCAAATTCTAAGTGGTCTTATACGGTCTACGGATCTTGTATTGTAACATTCCAAGAACCTATCTTGAGATTGACTCGATGATAAGGGCATTCCCATGCTTTTGGTTAAAAAATCAATCATTGTGCATTCAATTCTTGCCTTAGGGAACTCAACTTTAAGCGAGTGATCATGGCAGTGGGTTAATGTGCCGATTCTCCTCCATAGCCTGTTAATTATGGTCGTATCTGTAGATTATTAAAAAAAACAAATTATGAAAATCATTGAGAAAAAAAAAGTTGAGAAATCAAGAACATCTAAAATGTGCTAGCACTATCCTCAAGAATAATAGCATAGATGGGATATGCAATATGGATTTGGCTCTTTAGTCCCCACATTTAGAGAGCTTTTGCCTGGAACTGGATGTCATGGTAGTTGGAGTTAGGCTCCTGGATGAGGAGGTAGTGATTCCATGGGAAGAGTGTATAATTGAATAATCGAGATTGCAAGCCCAAGATCTCAAATGTTAGAATGAGCGGTATTTCTCTTGAAATATATTGAAATTGACCTTGATTTAAAATTCTAATATATACTATTTTCATGGTATCTGATCTTTCATAAAGAATAAAAAGCATGTTGTATTGGAAAATTAGGAAAAAAGTAGATATCCATTTTAATTACCTTTGGTTAAATATAATATAACATTGCTTCATATCCTAAATGCACATAACTCTTTCTTTATAAAGAAGTTTACCTTATATCGATATTATATTATTCTATAATCACCATATTACCAGTTTCCTTAATGTTTATATTAGTGCTTTATGCTTTGTCGCACTAATTTGTCAAAAGAATTTAATGTTGTAGAATCGTAAGCCTATTTTACAACTTCATCACAATAAACATCGATATTATATTGTTGTATTGAAAATGTAAAGGCCAACAGAAAGGTCGATTCTAATGTTTCTAGAAAGTGCTAATAAATCAGTATACTATTTTATCCTAACTCGAACTAATTATATTAGTGAATAGGGTGTTTGCTTCTGCAAATTTTTTTGATAAATATCAGCTGATATTTGAGAAGACTGAGAAACTTTCTTGGGTCAACCTTCCTTCTAATTCTTAATGGACAAGAAATTCTGCGGACAAATCTCATGTCTACATAACAAACAAAAACTGGCAAGAACTACTTCGTCACTTCTTCTGCAAAATATCGTTTTTCGTAATGAATATTCTACAGCACGACAAAGCGGGAAGAAGACCTGCTTGTGAAGTTTTTGTCTTTTGTTGAAATGTTCAAACGACGACTTGTCAAGTCCGTCCTCTACGACGACTTGTCAAATCTTCTTCCCAAGTTGCTATGGAACCAGTATTCTTGCTTTTCATTGTTGGATCTGAAATTCCTACTCGTGCAAGATTAGCCGTGTGCGCGACTAGATTGTTAAAATCCGAGGGGTCTAATAATAACACCACAACTGCAAAATTTACTTTATACAGAAAATTTTATATGTTGTCGACACATGCTTATTTTCCTACTAGATAACTAATGAGCAGTTCCCACCAAAAAAATAACTAATTAGCAGAAAAAGTGATGGAACATGAAACCATGCTAAACTTACAGTCAAATATTTAAGCTATGAGAAAAATATCAACAATCTATTTATCACAAATTACTTCACAAAATAATGCGGCATCATACACTCTTATGGTCGATCAATTGTCGAAAGCACGAGACCCGAGACAAAGTTTACCTTCATTTACTTATCCAGCAATTACATACCGCATCATCTAGCAAGCATAGTTCAGAATTTCTTTTTGGAAAAATTAGATTATACACCGCCGGTGGTGTAAAGAAAATTTTACATAACCAAGCTCATCCATTCTTGATTTGAGGATTATAACTGCTCTCTTTCAAATCATCAATATATGCAGTCACTTACGTGGCATCTAAGTGATCGGATCTTTCGGCTAGGCAAATTATCAGTGGTACTTAAGTAATTGATTTTTCAAATTTGTTGCACTTAAGTAAGTGAAAAAAATTGCAAAAATTGTCCATGTCGGCGCCAATGGCGCCACATAGGACAACTGGTGTCCACATCGGATTTTCCGGTATGGTAAATCGCCGATGGCACATAAGTGATTGATTTTTCAAATTTGTGACACTTAAGTGAGCGAAAAAAAGTTGTGGCACTCAAGTGAGCACTATACGAAAATTATAACACTCTTTCTATTCTTATCCCATAATTTCCTGTAGGTTAGTCTAACAGGATTGACAAACACTTTGCGCTGTAGTCCTACTGGTCCTCCATGGCTATAGACAATGGCCGTCGCCCAGACCAAACCGAGCGAGGGCAACTTTCAATTGCCTCTCTCACGTGACGTCCTCAATTCACGTAATACACATTTCGCCATTTTATTTGTAAAATAAATTGGGAGGAAAGGGCGTCCAACGTTGATGACTTCCTCTAAGCACTACCAAAAAAGTTATATACACGCAATATGATGTTCCATTGGAAATGCTACTAATTCAAGCAAACCTGTCACAATCAGCTTACCACAACATAGTGAGATTATAATCGGGATAATCCTATAACACGGCATAGTTTAACATACACAACAAACGAATTAAGGATTTCTTAGGTCGAGAAGCAACTAGAAAGTTTCGAACTTGTCACCAATGTATCTCAAGAGGTCCAAAACCTCTAAGTAGTAATTCTTACCCAATTGGTGATATTCCGTATAGTTTATTTTTCTTTGTCTTGCAATGCTATATGTACTAAGAAATCATATTAAAAATTTTATAATAAATGATATGGCAATTTTGTAATTAGTTTTTTAAACGAGCCAATCATTTAAAGAATAGATCTCATTTGTTTGAATGTTCAACTAAAACTTTTATCACTTATTAAAAGGTTTTAGTAGGATTTCTTTATTCGTATTAAATTTCTTATGCTATTTACGCTTATTTCTTCTTAAATACAAGATACAGCAAATTTGGTAGGCAGCCTCAATATCATGATCATGTAATTGTAGTAGTCTTCGGTATACTGTGACCATCCTTGTCACTAGGACAATGACTAAGGGCACATGGCCCTTCATACATAAACTGTCTTTTGCGCCGGAATTGAATAAAAATCCTTTGTCTATTGGTTTCTTTATTCTGTATTGCATTTCTTCATAAATGCAATCGGGTTCCTCCAATTTGTTCTGCTTATACAATTAGCCCTTCCGCCCTCTATTATCGTGCTTAATATGTGCCTCTAATTGGTTGCTACGAACGGCTCACGCTTGAACTCCACTCTATGAACAAGGGCAGAAGCACAAAGGTCCGAAAGGGGTAAAAAATTTTGAGAGAGAGAATCTGACAGTTTTTTTTTTTGGAAATGAAGGTAGTGCAGTGGCTTCTACCGGTGGCCATGCACTACAAAAAAAACAAGGGATTAGCGATGAATTTTGCGACGAAAAATTTGGCAAAATCCGTCGCAAATCGAATTTGCGACGGAAAAAATTCGGTCGCTAATAGGTCGTCACAAATTTTTTCTACGGAAAAAAATTTGTCGCAAATTAGCCACGAACTTTATTCGTCGCAAAATTCGTCGCAAATTAGCCACGAACTTTATCCGTCGCAAAATTCGTCGAAAATAATTCGTCGCAAAAATTTTCTGTCACAAAAATTGCGACGGATTTATTTTTCCGTCGCAAAATTCATCTCAAATTTATCACGAAAATTTTTGACTCTTGCCATAAACATTATTCATGAACAAATTTAGCAACGATTTTTTATTAATTCTTTAGCGACAAACTCTGCGACGAATATCGTTTAGGGACGAAATTAGCGACGAAATTTTATTTTTGTAACGAACTTTTATAATTTGTGATTGTACAATAAAATCATTTATTTTATTTTTTGATTTTAAACTTAATTAAAAGAAAAATTAATTTCTGAAATTTATATTTAACATTGACTAAGCACTTAATAACATCAAAATATTATAATAATATGAAAATGAAATACATTCATCTACATTTTCCACAAGAATGACATAAATATTTCTCTTTATAGTACACAAAATGAGAGAATAAATAATCTTGCATAATAACTAATCTTGCACAATAAACAATGATGACAGAAATGAATCAAAAAAGAATATCCGGCTTTTAGCGACAATCTATATCATATAAATACTGAACAAAACTAAAGACACGATCCATGTGAGATGCTCACTTCCTTTGCTCTGTGAAGTTCACATACTGATCAAGTGCTTTCTTGTTTACATGACTAAACTGTCGGAGCTACTCGTTGCATCTGTGAAGCATCTTCTGCAACTCTTTGATGCTCCTTTGTCTATACCTAAAATCTCAAACACATAAAACTCTTTGACGCGGTCCCTGGCCTCGATGACAACCACGTCGGGGCCCTATCGCGGTGCTTCCGGTGATTTCTTTCAACTTGTAGGCAGAACAAGACTTCCTAGAAGATTGCAAAAGCACTATTCTATGAAGAAGAAGACAAGGAAAAAGCCACAATAAGCGGAGTCCAAGTGCAAAGGCATTATGAAAGCTTATGTAACTCTCTTGACAAGGAGGATATAAAAAGGTCATGTGTGTATGAGAGCGTGCCCACAACCAAATATGCATGCTTGTGCGCCTTTGTGTGGGTGCATGTGCATTTCTGCCAAATATTCATCCCCATTCTATATGTGTACGAAAAAAGATAGATAGCCAAGTAACTAGCTTTTTAGATGGACATGTTTATGAGTGCATGTATTTGTAATTGTATATGTAATGACTTTCCTGTATGTACATACTTTTCTGTATGTACATGTTATCCATGGATTGAACCTTTGCCTAATCTAGCAACAAACAATTGTTTCTATTGCAGCACTTTTTAGAAGGATGTTGACGATGCACTATTTGTGACTTATCAATCCTCAGCAAAATGCCATCTCCTTTCCATGAATGGACTAAGAACAACCTACTCTTACATGGACTAGAGCTTTCACATGTCAATAACATATTTCACATACGCAAATTGAAGACATAAAAAATAAGTTCACATCAGCTAAGCACCTTACAATTATATCTAGATCAGAGCTCGGTAGATTGTCAATGGGATGATCAAATCGGCATTTTCATGACCGCAGAAGTTCAGCAGACATTGAAGGAGCCCCATATGATAGTCGCTAGAGAAATGTTTACTTCTCGAATCTGGATATCTAAGGAACTTACGTTGTCCATCTAATTACTATTAATTGAAGAGCCATTGAATGGAAGGGGAATGACTGGACTATCTCAATTAGACATGAGGGCTTGCAATAGAATCAAACTCAAGAGGCCAACCAGACTTCTAAGGCCAAGGAAGATGAGCAAGCTCGACCTACCAAGGCATCTGAAGTTCTAAGATCCACCCAATTGACCAAGATTACTCCATCAACAGCCACCCCCAAAACAATTTCCCTTCTTTTGTAATTTAAATGAAGGTGGTAAAGATTATCATGTTGGATTCAAAGTTTCTGCCCTCATTCCCCACAGATCGATCACTACACATCCACATTGAACCTATATTACACAATCCAACCATAATTTCTAAAGAAAGAAAATCCAAAGCATTGGAGAACATGGAGAGAATGCGGACAAATAGGTAAAACGGTGGCGACCCATTCCGCCAAATGAAACATTGCATTTAAGGGGAAAAAAACACAAAACGTTGTCAACAAACAGGGAGAGGGGAAAAAAACCAAGAAGAGCAGATCTAACCTTTTGTTCAAATTCTCATATTTCTCTGCAGTCACTTGACCTCCAAACACCACCTTGCTGATCCCATCCGAAGGCTAACAGCATCATCCCCCCAGAACAACCCGTTAAAAAAGGAAAGCCCAAGAAGATTATAAAAAAAAAAAGGCAGAAGGTGATAGCAAACGCTGCACCTGGTGAGAGTGAGCATTGGAGCGAGAGGAAGCCGAACCGGGTGCGACCGAATCGTGGGGAGGCGGAGTCTCCGACCACATGAGCAGACCTGAAGTCGAAGTGTGAGGCTTCCTCACCGGCGTGCTCCTCTCCATTTTCTTCCTTTTCCCTTGAAAAAAAAAAAGGAAGAACACCCAAGAAAGAACTCACGCCGATTCGAGCCTCTCCCCGCTCTCGCTCTCCACGAACGTGGTCCCGAAGAATGGGCTTCGCACGGCAATGCAGAGCCCGCCGATCCCGCCCCCGACCACCACGCAATCAACCAATCCCCTAGCGGCGGCCCTTAGCAATGAAGCATCGGATCTGGGCCTTGCCCATGGCCACTGCTCGCCCTCGCCGTCGCCCAGAGGTCAAGCGGCGGCCATGGGCGAGGCCGCTCGACCTCGCCCAAATCTGGGGCGAGGCGAGGGAGGGCTGGTGGGCCCAGAACGGGCGTATGGCGACGGAGGAGGAGGCGACGGCGATGGCGGTGAGGGTGGCCATCATGGTCGGCGGAGGGGAGGAGGGAGCGACGAAGAGGTGTTTGGTAGGGGGGTTTCTGAGGAATAGCAGAGAGAGAGAAAAACTGGGGTAAGGGTGGGTAGATTTGAGAGATTGGCGGGGAGCTTGCGACGGATTTTTTTTCTCCGTCGCAAAATTTGCGATGAATTTTTTTTTTCATCGCAAAATTACGACGGATTTTTTTTTCATTGTAAAATTGCGATGGATTTTTTTCTGTCGCAAATTTATGACGGATTTTTTTTTTCGTCGCAAATTTGCGATGGACTTTTTTTTCTGTCGCAAATTTGCGGCTAATTTTTTTTTCCTTCACAAAATTTTCGATGGATTTTTTTTTTCCGTCGCTAATTTGCGATGAATTTTTATTTCATGGCAAATTCCGTCGCAAATTAGCGACGAAAATTATTCGTTGCTAATTTGGGATAAAAAAAAATCCGTCGTAAATTTCGTCAAAAATTAGCGACGAAAAATTCCCCATCGCAAATTTTCGTCGTAAAATCCATGTTTTTTTGTAGTGATGGCATGGTGGTTGGGACAAGGCAGCACTCCCACCGTGGCCGGAGAGTGCGCAGCCAAGTGTGGGGACATGGACGTACCTTATCCGTTCGGGCTCGAACTTGAGTGTGCAAGGTCCAAAGATTTTTTCCTCAATTGCACCACTGAAGGGAACCATACACAACTACTTCTCGCCAACGGGGGGAATTGTCCAATACGCAATATCTCGATCGAGGACGCGACCATGGTCATCAGCGTCCCCGAAGCATACCAGTGCTACGAGCGGGATAACCAGACAAGATACAAAATGGATCTGGCCTTCAGTCTATCTTCATTTCCACCATACAGATTTTCCGACACCAGGAACGAGGTCAACCGTCCTCGGCTGCGACACCTTGGCGCTCATGTCCGACCAAGATGGGATGTTCGGAGCGGGTGCATCTCCTACTGCAGCCAAAATGTCCACTTCGTCAATGAGACCGCCTGCTCTGGTCTCGGATGCTGTCAAACATCCATCCCGAAGGGGCTCAAGACGCTCAGCATTAGCATGAATTCGATCGAACAATATGAGTCGGTCAGGCAATTCAACCCTTTTGGACTGGCCTTCGTGGTGGACAGTAATTCATTCAATATCTCCGAAAGGAAACTCCCGGGCTACCGGATATTAACAAGGGAACAGAGCTTGCTCTGGACTGGATGGTCGAATGGGACGTGACTTGCGAAAAGGCCAGCTCGAACCAGTCGGTCTATGCCTGTGGCAACAACACGGACTGCAAAGACTTCGCGAATGGATCGGGTTATCGTTGCGTATGCAAGCCTGGGTACAACGGGAATCCATACAATCGCACCCACGGGTGTCAAGGTAATTAACATATATGTCTCCTGATGCATTATCGCCCTTGAATGAATTTTGTGGATAACTAACTAATTAATCACCACCATACGAGAGCCGAATATACGGGTACTGTATCTATCTATTGATTCCATCTAGTTTACTCTTTTAATTAGGCGCCGTTTGATTTCGGCCTGCAGAAGCATGATGACTTCTAATAAAACGATGAAACGACTCGAGTTTAAGACAAAACCGTGAGATTCAATATTTCCTTGAGTTCTAGATGCGAGATCCTTTCCGAGCTCATGCTCCCTCAACAGGTCTCGTATTGAATTCAATGCAGTGTCGATCTCCGTCGATGGCAAAACACCACACATTGTTGAGCTCGGAGTCGACACAAAGATAAAGAAAAAGTATCTTAAAAGAGGCTGGACACATGTCACGATACTATAACCGTAACTAAAATGGGATAGCATTATCTGTCACATAATCCATGCATCTCCATGTTCAATTTGTTTTTGCTATTAACCGAAATAATGGTTTAATTCGTCTTGTGCATAATTTAGACATCAATGAGTGCACACAACCACAGGTGTACCCATGTCATGGAAAGTGCAGGAATAAGCCCGGGAGCTACCCATGCGATTGCTCCTTCGGAATGCGGGGCGTTGGTAAAGTCAGTTGCCAAATTTCTAATTGGGCCGTACTTGTTGCAGGTAATTTCCTTCTGTACATCCCCTCCTCATCGACCAGATGGTTCATATTCTATCAATTCATTCTTGATTTTGCAGTTGGTTTGACGTCCATGCTTTGTGGATTATTACACCGTATAACAATAAAACCCTAAGAACGATCACTTCTCCCTGTAAGTCTTGTTTTTATAAAGACGAAAGTTTGGGAAGTCCTTTAGGTGAGCAATGTGGTACAATTGTTTTCCATGTATTTCATCTTCACATTTTCCCACGTTGACTAATTACTGAAGGTTGGAGCTTGTTTGGCTCTATAAAACCAATCAATGAGGCCATTCTTTCTTATGAAAATGGTAAAAAAATAAGAAAAGTGACGAGGCCATCTAGTAGGGGGGGATTGGATCTTTTTTAGGAAAACAATTAATTCTATAGTGGAGCCCCGCACGGGGTGGTGGCCAGCAAGTTTTCATTTGAAGGGGCGGGCACGAGCGATGTGATCCAGGTCCTCGCCCCGTTCCATCCCTATTTGAAAACTAGTTCTAGAGAAATAATTAATTGCAGATGAAAATGCCTATATTTTCTTTCATCTCTAGCTAGAAGAAAACTCCTTCATTCGTGCTTCTGATTGGCAGGTCATACATATACACACATCACCCACATGCAAATTTACCCAAATACAATTTTGAATGATATTTATGTTCGTAACCACATCGGTTAAGAGTTTCTTACAATGAGAAATGTAATCATGATAATTACAACGTGCATGATTGGTTACACTGAGTTTTCATACCATTTGTAAATGGAAAGAGCTTTAACAAAGTAAGGTAAATGCTTCCTCATTCTCTTTTGTTTATTACAAGCTTCGTCATTATAATCAAGGAAAGACATTTTAGAAGATGCTGGTAATATGTATTTCAATTGAGTTCAATTGATTAGATAAGGACTTTTACGGGGATTGTTACATGATACATAATATGTGTAACCCATTTGTTAGAGAAATTATTTTTTTCACCGTTAAATTGGGTGGTTATATTTTGAAAGATAGACCAATCATCTAAATAAATGTTGATGGATGCTGGTTATGTAATAAAAGATTAAATGGGTAGTCCGTTTGAAGTTAATTTCTTTTATGAACTATGTGGACCATATAAGGACTACATGCTTGAATCATTAATCTAGTAACATATATTTCTTGGCAGTGATTGCTCTGTCCTTCTTCAGCATAACTTTTGGTGCTTTAGTCTTTGACACATGGAGGAGGAGAAGCAAACAGAAAAACTTCAAACGAAATGGAGGAGAGCTCTTGAAACACCACAGAGTTCAAATCTTTAGGGAGTCAAAGCTGGCAAAAGCAACCAACAACTATGATGATAGCAATAAGCTTGGCGAGGGTGGTTTTGGTTCCGTCTATAGAGGTAGAATAGCGGGGGACACCATGGTCATAGTCAAGAAGCCTAAAGATGTGCACGAGTCTTTGATAAGGAGGGACTTCCAGCATGAACTTGAAACTGTGATGCAAATGAACCACAAAAATGTGGTGAAGCTCCATGGCAAATGTTTGGAGACTAGAATACCCTTACTAGTTTATGAATACATTTCGAATGGTACACTCTTCCAACATATCCATAAGAATGCGTCAACCATCTTAAGATCATGGAAAAATCGGCTCAGAATAGCCACATAAGTTGCTCTTGCACTCGAGTATATGCATTCTTGCGCAGAACCCCCAATCATTCATGGGGACATCAAGTCAGTGAACATACTTCTGGATCACAATTACTCAGCAAAGTGTTTGATTTTGGCACTTCAGTACTAATATCACCACAGCACGGTAATATTGCAGCCATTGAAATACAAGGCACATTGGGCTACATTGATCTGGAATATTTAACCACCGGTATGATAACAATTAAAAGTGATGTATACAGCTTTGGAGTTGTCCTTGTGGAGTTGCTTATGGAAAAGAAGCCAACAAGTCTCATTACCAAGTCCGGAGAGTCGATCAATATTATCCATTATTTCATCTCTTCCGTGAAGAATAAGACACTCTCCGATGTCATAAACTTTGAGGAGGCTAGTGAAGAGGAAATGGAGAGAGTAGGAAAGGTTGCTGAGATTGCAAAGAAGTGCTTGGACCAAAGCGGTGCAAAGAGGCCGTCAATGAGGGAAGTGGCTAAGCAACTCGCGAAAATTAACCACGAGCTCAACAATTTGACAGTTGAAGAAAATTATGAAGAGATCGAATGCAAACTGGATGAAGAAAACCTCTACTCCCATGTGACTTCAATTACTTGCGACACGAGCCAACTATTAGTAATTAAACCAAATTCGTGAATGTCCCACGCACATGTATTGTGATTGTTCGTGTTTCTATGTCTAGTTTAATATTTTGTAAATTCTCATAATTCTATCTCCTTGGAATGCTATATATATTTTTGAGTCATTTAAAAGTAGAGAAAATTTCATTTTGGTACCTCAAGTGGAAGCGTTTTCTCGATTTGGTACCCAAAGTGAACACGGTGTTAAATAAGGGCCTAAAGTGCCCAATCAGTCTCAAATAAGGACCCAAAGTGTCCAAAAAATCTCAAATAAGGGTTTGGGTTGCCGACAGGCCAAAATGCCTGCCGGCCGGCAAGAATGTTAATGTTTTGGCACCAGAACAATAACTTCTTTTTATTTTTTTTATTTTTGTTTTTGTTTTTCTGTTTTTTTCCTTTTCCTTTTCATTTTTTTTCCTTCTCTTCCTCCGCCGGCCATAGCCGGGGCCGGCGGAGGTCGCCTGCCTCAGGCAGAAGCTGCCCTCGCCGGCATCAAGCGAGGGTCGCGCTCGCTTGGGCTAGGCGAGGTCAGCTTCGCTAGTTGCCGGCGAGGCCGAGCCTGGCCAGATCTGGTGAGAGCTCGGCCCCGCCGATCATTGGCAAGGCTCGACCTCATCGGCATTGGGCGAGGTCGGCGACCGGCGGGGTCGAGCCCTCGCCAGATCTAGCGAGGCTCGACCTCGCCCAGCCCAGGCGAGGGCGACCCTCGCTCGACGCCGGCGAGGGCCGCCTCTGCCTGAGGCGGGCGACCTCCGCCGGCCCTGGCTATGGCCGACGAAGGAAGGGAAGGAAAAAAAAAAAGAAAAGGAAAAGGAAAAAAAAACATAAAGGAAAAAAAATAAAAAAGTTACTGTTCCGGTGCCGAAACAGTAATATTCTTACCGGCCGGTGACTCAAGCCCTTATTTGAAACTGATTGGGCACTTCATGCCCTTATTTGACACCGTGTCTACTTTGGGTACCAAATTGAGAAAACGCTTCCACTTGAGATACCAAAATGGAATTTTCCCTTTAAAAGTATGAGTCATGTAACCAGCCTATTTAAATGCAAGTCTTGTAATCATTTTGATAAGGTGAAATAAAAAGAAAAGATAAAAGCCTATTTGTCTCCCTCTCTTCCTTGAGTTGTGAGAGTTGTGAGCGTTTTCACCTTCAAATTATCCTATCAAATTGGTATCAGAGCATGTCGTTTGTGATCATGGCCTCAACAAACACTCAACTACCTCTTCAATACCCTTGTCTTACCAAAAAAAATTATTTTAATTAGGCTGTTAGAATGAAAGCCCTACTAGGTGCCTGCGGTATATAAGAACTTGTCAACACATGCTATGATGAGTCAGAGGACAAAGCCACCTTCAGGCAAAATCATAAGACTGCCTTGGACAAGGTTCGAGAAAAAAATCACTATGCCCTGCCAATCATCTATCGAGATTTAGATGGTTCTATGTTCGAGGAGGTTTCAAACGTCACTACTTCTAAGGCGGCGTGGGAGATCATTTACAAAACACACCAAGGAGTACAAAAAGTTGAGAAGATTCGCCTTCAAACTTTGAGAAGCGAATTCGAGGCAATTCTTATGAAAAAATCTGAATTGATTTCTAGTTATTTCATAAGAGTTTTGGCAATTGTCAACCAGATGAAAAGAAATGGTGAAGATGCTCGAGTAGTTGAGAAGATTCTTCGGTCCTTAGACAAGAAGTACAATCACATTAGCATTGTAATCTAAGATTCCAAAAACCCGGATGCCATGATAATCAATGAGCTTCTAGGTTCAGTGTAAGCCCATAAGAAAAATTCACAAGAAACAAGCATTAGTTGGTGGAGGTACTCCTAACTAGTTTGACCATCTGAGATGACAAGGACCAAAGTAGAGATCCCATGCAAACTCAAGGGACTAATCAAGATCGTGGTCAAGGTTGAGGCCAAGGTCGAGGCCAAGGTCGCTTTCAAGGTAGAGGTCACGGACGAAGCAGAGGAGATATTGCTCAAAATGACAAAAGATACCAGAATTAACGAGGTGTTTGTGGAAGAAAGAACTCAAGAGGTCAATGGCATAGCAAATCTAAAATTCATTGTTATCATTGCAATAAACTTGACCATTATGCTTCTAACGGTTGGTACAAAGAAAGTAGCGGAGCAGACAAAAAGGCAAATTTGGCGAATGATGTAAAGTAAGTTCTTTTGTTGGCATTCAAAGAAGATGAAGGTGGACAAAATGATACCTGGTACTCGGACACTAGTGCAAGAAACCACATGTGCGGGCGAAAGGAAATGTTTGTTGAGTTAGATGACACAATCAAGAGGAAAGTCTCGTTCAGTGATAATTTCAAAATTCTTGTCGAAGGCAAAGGTACAATTCTAGTTCGTTTGATGAATGACACACATTCGTTTATTTCAAATGTTTATTATGTACCAACTATTTGAAGCAATATCTTGAGTTTGGGAAAGCTTTTGGAAAAAGGTTATACTATCTACATAAAAGATTTTAGCCTTGTGTTAAGAGATCAAAATAATAAATTGATTGCAAATGTGAAGATATCGAATAACATGATGTTTATTCTCAATATAAAAAATGAAATGACTTGATACTTAAAGGCATGCGTAAATGATCCTTCATGGTTGTGGCATTTGAAGTTCGGCTATCTCAATTTTGGTGTACTCAATTTTCTTTCCTAACAAAGATGGTTTATGGCTTATCACATATCGATCATCCTGATCAATTATGTGAAGGGTGTATCCTCAACAAACATTCCTAAGCTAGCTTTCCAAAAGAAGCAACTTATCGAGCAAAAAAACCACTTGAGTTGATTCATTCTAATGTGTATGGTCCAATCACTCCTCAGTCATATAATAATCATCGATATTTTGTAACTTTTATTAATAATTTTACTCAAAAAGCTTGGGTGTATTTTTTGAAAGATAACTCAAAATTGTTTGATACTTTCAAACAATTCAAGAACTTAATTGAAAATGAGAGTAGCTATTTTATCAAAACTATAAGAACTGATCATGGAGGAGAATTCATTTCAACCACATTCAACAAATTCTGTGAGGATCATAATATTTAGCGTTTCTTGACGGCTCCATATTCTCCTCAACAAAATGTCGTGGTTGAACAAAAAATCAAAACCATTCTTGACATGATTCAAAGCATGTTGAAAAGCAAAAGTTTGCCCAAGGAATTTTGGGGTTGTTGACACCTAAATTTTCCTGACTGGTATGTCGGGAAATTTTGTTAATTATGAAAGATCACAAAAATTCGGGTCAACCCAGTTTGACCGGGATTGACCCGGCCAAATAGAGCTCGGCCCAATTCAACCCTAAACCACGCATTTCTCTTTAGAGCTGAATTTCTCATGCCACATGACACCTCCTCAATGGTCCAAGCCCTCACCATTGCAAGCTTGCCACTTGTCACCACATCACAAAAATCCTAAAAAAACCTAGGTTTTCCCCTTTAGGGAGTGGGGCTGGCAGCAGCAAAAGACAAAAAAGGACCGTCTTCTTCTTTTGAAAAGAGAAAAGGAAAGGTTTGGACAAAAATAGGTGGCAAAAAAAAAGGCAGAACAGGGAGACCTCGTTTCTTCTCTCTCGGCCAGAGAAAAAGTAAAGATCTTTTTTTTTTCCTTCTTCAACGCCTCCTCCGAATCCTTGCCCCCGCATCCAGTCCAGCCACTCCTCCGACAACGATGATGTCAGCAGCACTAGAGGTGATCGGTTCCTAGGTGGTCTAATTCTCACCTTAGAGCCTGGAACCAAATCAAGAGGACCGACTCCCAATTTCTGGAACACGGAATCGGACCGCTTAGTCCTGGGATTGATTTGGTCCAGTTCGATTCCCGGGCAGTCCAATGAAACCAGTGGTTTCACAATAACTATAGCAAATTTCAAGTTTAAAACACCACCAGACTGCCATTGCCACTTTAATGGCCACTGCCAGCCACTATCAAACAACACCAAGACACAAGAGAATACAGAAATAGGGCAAGGTCGAGACATACAGCCGTAAACTCGAATAACATGAAAGTGAATGCGAAATAAATGAACCAAAGACGAGTGTGAGATGAATATCCAAGCGTTTTGATTTAAAAGATTTTCCTTAAACAAGAACAAAGCTTCATTTAAGCATCATTACAAGCATATAGCAGCTAGTTCGGATATATAGCACAGAGACAAGTTTGCAAGAGTTTGGTTCAAGTATTTCATCGAGCATGCGGTGAACACGGAGTGAGGAGAAGCTGTCGACCATTTTTTAGAGCTCGAACCCAAACTTAGACCCAAACGACCATCAAGAAATGCTCAACATCAAAGAAATCAACTCAATTTAACACAAACACTCGAAAACCACAGAAACCAAGCTCGGCTCATCCTTTCAATAGAACAAGATGGAGCAAAAGGGGTTCGCAGTGACGAGCATTTAATCGCAGGGGACCTTACTCGATTCGACAACAGTGGGGCGAGTTCGAGATGAATTGAACTACAATCGACCACCTTGCCATGTTTAGAGCTAAAATCCTCGGGAAAGAGCGAGCCCGAGTGGCCAAGGGAAAGAACAAGCCATAAAACTGGGGAGGGAATAGCCAAACAGGGAAAGAAAAGAGAACTTAGGGTTTCCATAAAGAATTTTAAGAAATAATAAAAAAAAGTCAGACTGGTCCATACGATTCCTTTTGCATACCCTTAAGTAGCACCACCATCCGGCGTTCTCCCTCTAATAATTCCCAGCAGTTTCGGCGTTTCCTCACTCGTCCTTGATTCGATTTCCCCAGTTTTTCAAGGGTGAGTACTCTTCGTTGTCTGGTTCAATTTTTTTTTCTTCCGAGGATCCCAGGTTGGAGACAATGAGAGGCAGCCGGCCTTAGTTGGACTCATCTCAAACTCGCCCTATATTCGCCGTCTTTGAGCCGGGTAGAGGTTGTTGCGGTTAAGCACTCATCCTCAATCCATGCTCACCACCTATTCGATATAATGCATCTGTTTGAGCTATTGATGTAGAATAAGATTAGCATCAAATATGAGTTCATTGACATGTCATCTTATCTTTCAATCGAACGCCCGCTGGATGTTCAACGGAATATTTGAACTAAAACCCTATGAAATTGTCTCTGGTTACTAACCGGTCTGAACACGAATCGTCACCCTTTCACGTTATAATGTTTGCTTGTTTGTTGCTAGACTCGATTGCTAATGCATTGGATATTTGTCAAGAGCCTCTCTAATTCCACCTTTTTTTCCATACCGCATCTGTGTGTTCCCGTATTTTCCATCCCGCATCCATGGCCTAAGTGTCAACCATTATATGCATCTATACCTGTTTGTTTACGGCGTCCTTTTTCCTGCCTGTTTTAATCATGCCATGTATGTGTGAATGTTATGATGTTAGAAGTGAATATTGATGGACGACAGTCCTGAGTGGTGGTGACTAGTGGATCCGGCGGTGATCCGTTGGTGACCATCGGTGGCTAACGGCAATGTTCCAGTAGCTAGTGGTGGTCGATGGAAGATCATGTGATACTTGGTTTAATATGGGACGGGGGGTATAATGTTGTGGAGGTTTTTGATAGTCTGAGATTAGGATGTCGGTATCTGGCTAGCACGAAGAAGACGATCAAAAGAGGAAAGGAATTAGAATAGAAAATAATAGCAATAGAATTGATGAAGAAAGATAGTAAAAAGGAGGCATGAGTGGATATTGGCTAGTTTGGGCTTAGTGCTGGTGTAATAAAAATGGGCACAATTAGACTTAATGAACCTCGGGCTTGAATAGGTTTGACGAGTATAGGCTCTACTTGGTTTAACAAAGTTAGGTTAGCTTCAGCCTTAGAGAATTTGGGCTTGTTTGGACTAGGTGAATTTTTCGACCATTAAAAAAAAAGGCTAGGTGAATTTGGGCTGGGATTGGTTTAGATGAGTTTTGGGTTTAATCCGATTTTGACAAATTGGGCTTCGTCTGTCCTGAGAACACTAGAGCCCATTTGTGTCCATGAGCCCAGATTCGTAAGGCTAGGGCAGCCCATGTTCGGGTAGGACCCAAAGGCCCAACCCGAGTCCCCTCTTTTAAAATAAAAAATTATTAAATATAATTAATATTAAAAGTAATTAAATTTTAAAAAATCAAAACAAAAATTAGAAAAATCAGAAAATTCTTTGAAATAGCCCCCTATTAGATTTTTAAGCTAAATTTAGCTTAATTTCAATTGGAAAACATCCCATTAGTTTAGGGATTCTAGTGGACGCTTTTGATTTAGTTTAGTCTTAAAAGGTCGATCCTTTTAGAAAACAAATTGAACTTGATTTTTTATTTTAGCACATGGAGGTTGCTATCTCGAGGCTTATAAGGAGACCATATATATTCTTTGCCTGACTTATATCGGATTTTCATTTCTAGCACCTTTGTTCATAAGCTCTCAATACTTAGGTGTTTCATTCCTGCACTTTCAATAAATTGGTTGTTCATTTCCTTTTTAGAATGGTTAGGACAAACCTCAAGAGAAGAATAAATTCAAAAAAATTGCATGAATACTTAGCGACTTGAAAACACCTTTAGGACTCATAATCGATAGAAGACCGTTTGATCACTTAGATAAATAACCAAACCTAGTTAGAGGTAATGAAGGGGCTCTAATTAGACAATTAGCGTAATCAAGTCCCCAAACTTAGTAAATCTCTAGTGACATAGAAACTGAGATAAATTCCTGTGTCTTGTTTAGTTTCTAGCCGACCCCGAAAGGCTAGTGACGACTCTTAGAATCCCTTAGAATAGTCAAACTCAAAATGAAATTCAATGGAGTGCAAGTTATGGGCTTGGGAGAGCTTGTGCCTTATTGAGGGTTGTAGGCCCGCATTTTAGGCAATACACCTAAACTTACCTTTTTCCTAACCTCGTCGGAAAATTTGGGCCGCATAGGGGTCAAGCTCCCTTTTTCACAAAATCGATGTCCCATATATGGACTTGAAAGCATAACTCCACAAGAAGCATGGAGCTTGAGAACGCCTAGTATTTCGCATTTGAGAATTTTCAAAAGCATTTCCTATGCTCATGTTTCGAACCAGAGGAGATCAAAGTTGGAAGACAAGAGTAGAAAGCTCATTTTTATCGGGTTTGACTCCTCATCCAAAACCTATAAATTATTTGATCCTAACACTGTGAAAGTGCATATAAAAAGAGATGTCAAGTTCAATGAAGAAGGAATGTGGGAAGACAATCCAAAAGATGAAGCGAATATTCATGCTGATTCCAACCAAATGGAGTTGAAGGATCACTTTTCACCTCATTCTCCAATATCATTTTCAAGTCCATCACCGTCAACTTCTTCAAATGGTGTTGATGAACCGTTAGTTTCAAAATTGAGGAGATTGTGTGAGCTTTATGAAGCTATTGATGAGCTTCACCTTGTATGCCTTCTTGCAGATTATGAGCCACTTGTCTACAATGTTACTGTCAAGGAAGAAAAATGGGGAAAAGCCATGAATGAAGAAATTGAAGCTATTGAGAAGAATCAAGCATGGGAGCCTGCTAATCTTCCAAAGGACAAGAAAGCAATCGGTGTCGGATGGGTGTACAAGGCCAAAAAGAACAAGAAAGGGGAGATGACATGGTATAAGGCTAGATTAGTAGCGAAGGGGTACAAGTAAAAGGCTGGAATTGACTATAATGAAGTTTTTTCCCTTATCATCAGTATGTAAAGGATTAGATTGATCATTTCTATTGCAGCTAAAAATGGTTGGCAAATTTATCAAACTTTTTTAAACAGGATCCTTGATGAGGAGATTTATGTTGAGCAACCCATGGGGTTTGTTGGGAAAGGTCATGAAGACAAAGTGTTGAAAGTGAAGAAAGCTCTGTGTGGGCTTAAACAAGCACCGAGAGCATGAAATTCTAAAATTGATGCCTATTCCCAGGCAAGTGGCTTCTCTCAATGTTCATATGAGCATGCACTTTATTTGAAGCAAAAAAAAAGGTAACTTTCTATTGGCCTGTTTATATGTAGATGACCTTGTTTGTATAAGAAATAATCCAGTAATGATTGATGCTTTTAAGACATTCATGGTGAAAAAATTTGAAATGACTAATAATGGTTTCATAAATTATTTCCTTAGCATAGAAGTGAAGTAAAATGCATATGAGATTTTTATTTCCCAAAAAGGATATGCATAAAATATACTTGAAAAATTCAATATGAAAAACTGTACACCAGTTCATATACTAATGGAATGCGGAGCCAAACTTTCGAAGTTTAATGATGGCATTGATGTCGATTCAATGTACCATAATAGCTTGGTTGGAAGCTTGAGATATTGGGCATGTACTAGACAAGATATCGTGTATAACGATGGAATTATGAGTCGGTATATGGAGAAACCAAAGTGGTCTCATCTTAAAGTTGCAAAAAGGATGCTTTGCTACGTCAAAGGGACTGTTGCTCATGGCTTACACTACTATCAGTCTAAATCCTTCTGGTTTAGAGCCTATTCAGACAGTGATTATGGTGGAGACATTGATGATCAAAAAAGCACTATAAGTTTTTTCTTGTGTTATACTACTTTCACATAGTCATCAAAGAAGCAATCCAATGTTACTATTTTGACATGTGAAGCTAAATATGTGGCAACATCTTCATGTGTTTCTCATGCAATATAGCTGAGAAGACTACTCAAAGAAATTCATATGAAGCAGAAGAAAGCAGTAGAGATTTTTGTCGATAACATTCCTACTATTACTTTGGCGAAAAATCCACTTTTTATGAACGAAACAAACATATCGACGTTCGTTATCATTTTGTTCTAGAACAAGTGAAAGAGAAGGAAATTGAAGTTTCACATGTGAAAACGAGAGATCAAGTAGTATATATTTTTACTAAACCTCTGAAGATTGATGCATTTTAGAAGTTTAGGAGTTTGCTTGGAATGATTGATGGAAGAGAATTTGGCTTAAGGAGGTTTGTTAATAATTAAACCATTTGTGAATATCCCACATACATGTATCATGACTATTCATGTTTCTATGTCTAGTTTAATATTTTGTAAATTCCCAAGAATATATCTCCTTGGAATGCTAGATATATTTATGGGTCATTTAAGAGTAAGAGTCATATAATAAGTCTATATAAAGGCAAGTCTTTAGTCATTTTGATGAGGTAAGATTAAAAAAAAATAGAAAAAAGCCTACTTGTCTCCTTCTCTTCCTTGAGTTGTGAGAGTTGCGAGCTTTTTCACCTTCAAATCATCCTATCAAATATGGGATGTCAAGCTCTTTTTTCTGATCTGGGAATGGAATTAGCAGGTTCTAGCATCTCGTACCTTTATTACTATAGTAACATGTCTATTAATTGTCCACAAGTACTTCTAGGGTTGAATATGTTATCTGAATATATGTTTGCCATTTGCTATAGACTTATATTTGTACAAGCATTTGTGAAAGTTTCAGTGTCATGATCTAATATAATATCTGCAATGCTGTGCATTGATGTAGACTTATAGGAGGCAGACATACGGCCTTATGACATTATCGTGATAATGACGTGGCATGTGTATGGCGATGAAGTGGCGAATATGCATGAGTCCTATATGAGATGTGCATGCATGCACAATTGGTAATAACTATTTATTTAATGATGTGTGATTATATATGCTTTAAAAATAACGAAGTCAAGTTATATTTCTCCTATGACCTTCCATGGTTTGACTTATTAACTTTAAGGCTCCGTTTATTTCACGAAAAATAAATAATTTGAAAAATATTTTTATAAAAGTGATCGATTGTATCGCTTGAAATAATTAATCAATGAAAAATATTTTCGTTATCTACAACAATTTATGTCCAAACATTTTCGTGGAAGATAAATATATTTTTGGTTTATTCAATTTTTTGAATGATATAAGCGAACTTTTTTAAGAAAATGTTTTCCAAATCATTCATTTTTCGCGAAATAAATATACCCTAAGAAACAAATGATCTCTAGTGCATATGAACTAATATATTTCTCCTTTACCTTCCACAAACCATTGTTTCCAAATTTGGAACGACAGCTCAAAATTCAAGCATAGACATTAGTGCAAAATATCTAAACGAACTTCCACAAAACAATGTTTACTATTTATGAATCTAATATTAGCCCAATTCAGCAGAGCCGTGACCAGTTCTAAAATTCTAATTTTATCTTGGCAAAGTAACAACTATGGTTATTTAACTAACTGATTTTTTTAAAAAAATTTCCGCATAGTTACGGTACTAATTTTCCTAAATCTATATTAGGGTTACTCGTTTTTCTTGGCACTTTCCAACCGGGTGGCCACGAAATTTTGAAATAACCTTGAAATACTCCACCAATGGAACCAATTGATGGAATTTTCAATGGAATTTGATTTGTTGTCAAATCTGGTCAAGCTTTTAAAATCTGGAAGCATGGAATTGATTCATGAATGTGTTCTACGCTTCTTCATCTGGGCATTACAGAAGATCGTCCGAACCAGTTAGGCGAACAAGAATCTAATCCAACTACTTGTGTGCCAGTTGGATACAAGCAAATCACATAATTAAATCTAATGGTTAATTACAAGGATTTTCCTATTGCAAATTCAATAGTAACAGCTTGATTTTTCCTAGTTATTACGTCCTCCAATATTCTCACGCCACGCAATATAGTTTATTCAAGAATTATCAAGATTCAAGATAAATACTCCATCAAATATGGGAGTGAGATCTCCTACCTGTGTACATTTTTTTTTTGGTCAGAACTACCTGTGTACATTAATCCCGTGGCCTTCACTACAAAGTACTCGGTCCACATTTATAAAAGCGCACGAGAGCAAGCACCTCTCATTCGAAAACAACAAAAAGCCAGAGAGGAAGAAGGAGAGATTCTGTCATTGCTTTCGAGTTCATTACAATGGCGTTTAGGCATATCCCAGGTTTTGCTTTCAACCCACCGACAAACACCTCTTTTTTCATTACTTGTTGTAGAGGCTGAATCAAGAACCGTTGCTTGATCTGAACGTCATCCACGATTGCGACGTGTACGGTGGCGGCGCACCCTGGAAGATCTTCGGCAAGGATATGGACGAGAAGTTCTATGTTTTTACCGTGTTGAAGAAGAAGAACAAATCAAGAGTGGATAGGACTACTGGCTTAGGTACTTGGAAGGGCGAACAAAGTCATGAAATTAGGGATTCGCAAGGTAAGCCAGTTGGCTACAAGAAACTCTTTACTTTCAATCCAGAAGCTAGCTTGAGTGCAAAACCGACAAGGCCTAGAATGGGCACCGGATCATGTACGAGTACTCGATGCATCCACACAATGTAAGTGTCACTTTCCTCTTGGGTTATTAACTATTGGAAGTACACGTTGGGTTAGTATATTTTTCTTCATATTTTTATCAATATAAATTGTCATTCTCTTAAACGTGATATCTGATCTAGGTCAGCCTTTTGACAATTTTAATTTTTTTGGTTTAGAAACAGATCACGCTTGATAAGTTTGGTGCTCTTTATGTATCCTAACTATTTTGATCCAATTTTAAAGCATTCGTTATGGTTTGATCGGTAATATAGTTGCATTAATGATCCGTCCACAATGAACCGCAAAAAAAAAAAAACAAAAAAAAAAGGTTGTAAACGGAATTCTTTGATCAATAGATTAATTGTACAAAACCTACCATTCTCATTGTGACTTGGTTGATCAAAGATAGTAACTGCTTTTAGCGTAACTCAATTTTGGGTTGCATGTACATTTATGGCATAATTATTCTATCATGCCTTTGATATACGTATTTTTGTTGTTTCATTTCTTTCTATTTCTTCATTTGTCAGAGGGAAAGGATAATTTATTTTTTTAAAATATGATGACGAATTCAAGAGGGAGTGAGAATTTCCTCATGATGTAAAAATGTTATATCAGGTTTCAGAAGATCTTCCCACGTACAATTATGTTTCTTTTTAATAAATAGATGGGGGTGAAAAAATATCGAATAGGCTCTTCAAGAGTGTCTTGAGGCTTAGAGTAAATAAATAGAATTTCTCTTGTAATTAAATTATTGAAAACCAAAAATTTCTTCTCATTAATAATGATTAGTAAGTGTTCAGTAGACACTTGTTAATATAATTTTTCTATAAAATGAGGGGAAATTGACCAATTTAAATTAAATTAGCTATATTATTCTACTTCTTACTAATAATGACCGTAATATAAGTGATTAGAGACATTACGTATAAATTTCTTCTGAAATTGTATTTTTCTCTGAATTAAGTAAGCCAAATATTCGTGAATTAATTGATTTTTGTCTAAAAAATTATTTGAATGTGTTTAAAATACTATTAACTTATCAAGCACATCAATTTCGTGAAATGAGTCATAAAAGTTAAATTTTATTTCAAAGATAGGTTCTTTTTCGCCACATTTGAATTTTGTTGACCTGATTTGACCCATTTAATGAGTTATATTTCAACAAAAAAAGAAGAGTTATATAGCATGTTCTAATACCTATTCAATAAATAGGTTGTGCCTAGATTGAATTTTCTAACGCGATTATTTCATAAATCATATTCTGATCGCTTTACTTAATACTATAATTTTAAATTGACATGACTCGCCCGACTCATAAACACCAGATAGGCATCACGAGTTAAGTGTCCTAATAATATATCTAACTTGGTGCTTTTTATGAATTCTAACTATGCTGATCCAACTTTGATGCATTAGTTGGGGTTTGATCGATGATATAAATAATTGGGTTTATGATCTGTCCACAAAGTGATTAGGGTATAAAAGGAATTCTTTGATTAATCATTTAATTGTAAAAAGCCACGAACAATCATTATTATTGTAACTTGGTATCATACCGTTCTTACACGCATTTTTGTTGATTATAATCTCTTTTAAGAGGGAAATGCTTATTTATTTTGTTTAAATATTATGCAGGAAAGAGAGAGTGTCCTATGCGTAATTAGAAACAAATACGCCGAGAAAGTAAACAAAAAGATGTGCCGTAATCTGCAGGGCCGTGGGCCACTTGAGGAAGAGAATCGACGAGCAAAGAAGGCGGCACGCCCACTCCGCTATGATCACGCAAAACGCCGTCAACAATCCTTCCCCTGCATTGCCACCCTCAACTGCCGCCGCCGCTCAAGCTCAACCGGCCGCTTCCCCGGCTTTCCGTGAAGACGCTGTTCCCGATCCACCTCCGACCGTGACTCCAATTGTGACGTGGACCATTCCACAAAATATCTGTGGCAATGCAAATTATGTCAATTCGCTTCCTATGACCATGACGGCAGTGCAACAAGATCCTTGTGGTGTCGGTTCCCTGGCCTTTGGCGGCGCCGCATGCCTCAATCCTTCGACGGCGGTGGCTGTGCAAGACGACATCTTCTACGCTGCTGATTCCCAGGCTTTTCGCAGCAACGGAAATACCAATCCACTTCCTCCAACGGCAGCGAACATGCAAGGAGATACCTCCAACGCGGCTTGCCGGGCTTTTGGCGGCCCAATTGCCGATCTGCTTCCTACGACCAGCACGGCAGCGCAAGGGGCTCACTGTAAATGAGCGCATCAGTTAATGAATACGGAAATAGATCCGTCCGTCCAGTACCTCGTCCATACAGTCATCGAGCAACGCGCTCGAGCTCTTCATGCAAGGAACGATCCAGTCGAATTGCACCCGGAAGGAGTTCCAGCTGATTGGCCTGATGAGTTTCTGGACTTCAGCCACTGTATCTAGCTAGTTATTAGGTGAATGGATGAACATCACGTTCCTAATTGTAATTATTACTATTTTCTGCTCCTTCGGATGATGCAAACTATTATGGCTTTGACGACAGATGGGATGTTCGTTATGTTCACGATAAGCTTACTCGTACAGCTCCGAATCAAAATCAGCAAAGCGCCCAGCTGATGATATTTATATTAATTGTATACTTTCTGCAGTGGCACCGAATAGCCTCTGCTTACGTGAATAATCATAGTACAACCTTTTCAGTTAGCAGCAGGCACAAAAACTTTGAACTATCAACAACTCAGTCATATATATGTCGGCTTGTAAAACTTATACATTCGATGATGAACTCCGAACACTATTTATGTGAGATTTCGGTGGGAACACCGTCAACTGCTCTAAAAACTTAAATCGTTAGGTGAAAGCGTGGTTTAATATTTAATAATTCTAACACTTTTCCTCACGTTTAGTCTGCGTAGACATATATAATTAGCGAGGCAAATGAGACCTAGAAATATTTAAGGCGGCCTCAAACCGCTGGCTTAGCTTCGACAAGGGGAATATATCTCCGATAGAAGACTCATCCATGGTCGAATCGTTATGCATAAATGTCATAGAATCACGGAAAAACACAGATTCAGTATCAATCTGACAATTTAAGAACAAAAAAAATGTAAAACGAAAAATTCTATGAATCGATTTTATGAAATCGGTTTCATGCTTTCACTCAAGCATTTTGTCAAACACATGTTATGCAAATGGGGAGTGAGTGGATTGTAACCGCTTCTGATGCAAACTCGCAACCATACTCGAATTAGATGAATGCATGACGCTCTATCGGTCTCATATATAGTCAGTTTTACTCGGTTTAATCCTATTCAGAGAATTGGACTTTCGGCTACCCCTCTACAGAAAACATGAGGCAACAGAGGATAAGAGAAGAGGATTTTACCTGGTTCGTGAATTGCAGAATGGCGATCGACGACGGTGAGGAGAAATCGGCGACGACAGATGCGGCAATATCGGAGATCGTCGACAATGTGATGATAGCGGCAACAGAAATGAAACACGAGCAAGAAGATGACCGGTGGTCGAAATGCGATGATCGTCTACGACCACCGGGGACAACAACAAACTACGACGAAGCTTCCGACCAATCAATGGCAGAGAACTCTCCCTTCTTACTCTCTCAGTCAAGTCTCAACCTCACTTCCTCTTCCTCCGAACTCTCTTCCGTGAGCTCGCTCTCTCTCTCTGTAACTCCTTCCGCGCCGACGAACAGTTTCAATTGATGTCCTCTTCGTTCAAGCGTGAAGGAATTCGGCGGCCGGCAGCTGGCGTTTTCCCGGCGACGATGAAAGAGCAACCGAAGATCCAAGGGGAGGAAATTTGTAGGTAATCCTCCACGTGAATGGAGGAACCGAACGCTTTCCTCTCTAGACCCTTCTCTTCCGGCGACGCCCCTCCTCTTTCCGAACTCCCTCGGCCCCGCCCTTTTGTATCTGTTTTTCACCGCCCTTCTTATCCTGCGCCCCTCTCTCCCAACCGTTCTCTCTCGGTTTGTTGTTTCTAACGGATTGGCCAGCTCATTAAGTTCTAGAAGGTTTCTCGTGGATTTGCTCCGGTCACTCACTGTTTCGTCACCATCGCTCCCTCTCCTTCGCTCCCCTGTGTCCTCTATCTCATTCTTGCGTCACAGACGCTCCAGTTGGACCAAGTGCAGTTGAGATGGGCCAAAAGAGAAAGAAAAAGTAATGGACTGGGCTAGCAAAATTGAGAAAACTGATCAACTGGGCCAACGAATCAATTAAGCATGAATGGGCCGAACTGGATCGGTAATTTTTTTATTTTTATTTTTTGTGTTTTTATTTTAATTTTATTTTTATTTAACGACAAACGAGGTGTCAACAATAGTTCTCTACAAAGGTAATCATTAATTCAACATTTTCAATTTTCGAAGATTCCAACAATTTAAAACCTATAAAAGCAGCGTAATTAAATGGAAAAATGATGTTATGTGATAATTCTCTACTAGAAAAGTGTCAGAAAAGTCCTAAATCTTTTGCATTTGTATCAATTTAGTCATAAACTTTTTTTGTGTCAATTCAGTTTTAAACATTTTAACCTAATACAAATTCAATCCTTTCGACTAATTTTGACTAAATATTACTTACGTGGACGCTGGTTGGCCTACATGGCATCGCCGGCACTAACGTAGACACAATTTAATAATATTTTCATATTTTTTCAAATTATTTATTTTTTATTAATTTTTTTCCTTTTCTTTCTTTTTCTTTTTTTTTTCCTTCCCTTTCTTCTTCCTCCAACCAGTCGTCGGACCTCAGCGGACCGACCAGAGACCTAGCGAAGCTCGCCCTCACCAGATGGCCGCAAGGGTGACCTCGTACTAGGCTAGCTAGTGCTCGAGTCTCACCGGTCAAGCAACCTCGCCCTCACCGTCGCAGCCATTAACGAGGGCTTGAGCCTCGCTAGCGAATGGGTGAGGCATGACCTTGCCGGATTCAATGAGGGGGAGGCTCGCTAGAGGCCGGTGAGGCAGCGGGGTCGACCTCGCTAGCCCTAGCCTCTGGCCAGTCTCTAAGGTTCGGCAACCGACTGGAGGAAGAAGAAAGAAAAGGAAAAAAAAAAGAAAAAGAAAAGGAAAAGGAAAGCAAAAAATTAAATAAAAATTTGAAAAAATATTAAAATATTTATAAAATTTGTCCACTTCAATGCCGGCGGTGCTATGTAGGCCAGTAGGTATCCATGTCAATAATGTTTGGCTAAAATTAATCAGAATGACTGAATAGGCACTAAGTCAAAAGGTTTAAAACTCAATTAGCATCAAAATAAGATTTATGACTAAATTGACATCAATGTAATAGATTTAGAACTTTTCGAACACTTTTCCCAATTCTCTACTAAGATAGACATTTCGTCGTTGCGAAATCTCCCCTGTGACGTCCTCAATTCGCGTAATTCACATTTGGTCATTGAGAAAGATCATTCCTCCGGATGGATCGCAATGAACCCCACATCGTCTGTATGCTTTGTTTTCCGTGGCATGTTGTCATGTTCTCCGAAAGACTTTGAGACGACTTGAAGTCTTCAGCCACCAAGTCTCCCCCTGTTGGTCACCAGGCATTGGGCCCGGTGGCTTTAGTGCGGATCCAAGCCGTACTTGTATGAACAGGGTACAGAAGATCCCAACAAATTTTAACCGTTAGATGAGGTTGGTCTTATACGGGTCTCGCATAAATCAACGTCGGAGATCAACTGGGCTCGTTCACCTGCAAAGCATGATATTATGTTTTTTTCTTGGGTCCAGGGCCGGGTGAACTGGGTCCGAAGCCAGCACAAAAAGGTAAAGGTCGCCGCATCGATTAATTCAAGGTGCTTTTCTATATTTAATTTTTGTAGCGTTACACATTTTACTTTAGTTTGGTTAAGAGAGAGGGGCGTACTGGTCTTTGCATCTAATGTATGACATGATGGATCGAAAGGCCTCTATAATCAAAACCATTTGGTGATGACTTCCAGTTAAATCATTTTGTCTTACGATCTCGAACTATTGACCAAATGATCCAACGTTCAATTTGTCTGTGATAAATTTCATCATCACGTCTCACATTTAGAATAAGTCTCGCCAACCACACTATGGAAGAGCTTTACAAGATGCCTGTGAACAGGCGAATTATGTGTGTTCATGACATTTGTTTAAGTCCAACGGTCTGGATACTTTATACTATAAAAAAATGCTAATAACTTATTTTGGACTACGTATCAAGATTTTTGGGGTCGTGATAGCAGGTCAAATACCCTTTTAAAATAGGATGATTTTAATCAAATTTAAAATACAATTATTATTCCATTTACCGCCTCCTATAAGTTATCTTCCTTATTGCACAGAGTACCACTTACAGTTTAGAGATTTAGATTGTACCTTCTTGCGGTACAATTATATAAATTTACAGATATAAAGAAGGTGTCACCTCGTGATACTTATAAGTAACCAAAAAGTATATGACTAATTTATATCATTTAATGGGTAATTAATCATTTACAAATCAAATCCTTTTTCATAACAATGTGGCATTAATTTTCAAAACTCAAACACAAGGTTTACTAGAATTCGTATCGCATGGACATTGTGATTGACTTATTGCATCATATTGGTATGCAACGGATCCATGATATTAACTAGAAATTCTAGAAAAGGGGAGGAATCCATCTTATAGGCGGTCCTAACCATATTAATCGCTAAATACTGAAATATTACATACAAAAAGACATGACTCCTAAGTTCATTGCCTCTAGACTTTTAAATAGAAGCAATTTTCCAACTACAACAAACTATGACCATTGAAAGTAGATTACAGTAAATAAAGAATCTCTTGTCTAGACTCGATCCGTCGATCCAATGCAATTACGCCCATTGATCATGTGGGACTCATTTGTGCGGTGTGCAAGATCAATGACTATGACAGATCTAATCCGATGGTCCTATGTGCATGAAAAACAAATTCTGGTAAAGAATCATGTTTATTTTTGTTGGTCAAAAGTAAAGAATCATGTTTTGCAGGAAGTTTTCCCTAGAGAACATAGTTGTCCCATTGATAGATTGGAATAACATTAATTATTTCCCCGTAAATTAGATGGTTAAAGGTTAAGAGAGATCCTACTTTGGATCCTATAATAATAATAATAATAATAATAATAATAATAATAATAATAATAGAGAATGATTGGGACTCTTGGGATCTTTATCTTCATGAGACACTCCGGTCAAGCCGTTCCATGGCAACAAGTCATCCGCCCTACCCCCATATGGGAATGATCATCAAGTGGTTCTTAGAAATGAATTTGTAGGCTCAATTGGACTATGCAACTATGCAAGGGATAAAAGTGTGTGTGATAGAGAAACAAATGCTCTTAAATACCTTAGGACACTTAAATTTTCATTTAAGTTCATCTGCAATAAAGACACTCGAATATTGATTTAAGTGAAGGCAAAAAAGTTCATTCCATTTTGCTCACATTGTAGTAACACTTTTACCTCCGTTCTATCCCGGTGTGGGGTGGTTCTTAACAGGATTAATTTGAGAAAAATTCTTCCAGTATTCAAGCTCAAAGAGGGTTAAACAATGGTCTACCTACTCTGTTTAGGAAAAGAAGTGAAATGCTTCTCATCATTTTGGTCTGCATACCTTTCGCAAGAAAAACTCTTTACCTTGAGGAGATGAAATTTTTATACTCATCCCATAATGTATAAACAGGAAGCTATATATAGGATAGGATTTGCCTGTCATCACCTTGTCCCATTTCATTTAGCATTCTCAAGTAATACCACATCATTCATCAAATTAGTTTATCTTGACCATTATTCGGTGGAATTAGTGAATTACAGGTAAATTTATCATGCAAAATCTCTGAGCATTTTGACTTTAAGCACGAAAAAGTTTATAACTTCGAATAGACAATTTATCATACTCATCAAAAGCATGAGAAGCATAGTTTTGAGCATTCATTTAAAAAAATCGTCTTTGCAAGAAGTGTTAGATATCAGAATTGTCGAACAATTCAAATGAATCAATTTTTTTGTAGTTGTTCAGAATTTCACAGTCCACATGACTCATAATTTGAAAATAACATAAGTTTGCGAGAGATAGCGTTGAATAGAAAGCTTGAAGTTACAAAATAAGATCACAGAATAATTTAAAAAAACATAGGTCCATCATGCAAATTTTGTGTTCTCACCTCAATCAACACGTTGGTGGGATTTTCAAAAAAGCTGCTTTGGTAAAAAGATATGCTATTTTTTACCCCTTCGAGAGGCACACCATAACAAGATGGCTTTTTCATGGAACTTCATTGGAAAGTGGTTGATATTTTAATAGACAGAGACAACTTGTACAAAGTCTCTTGTCCATATAATTGCTACTTTAGATCTCCCATATAGTTGTTGGGGTTAGGATTAGTGCATTTACACCGAGCAAATTGAATTGTTAGTGTTTATCAATTGATCTATTTTTGTCTTTTAATTCTATCTACCGTGAATCAAAATAATGCTTTGTATATAAAGATCTAAATACGATGTTGAGGTTGTATATATGGTCAATTTATTGAAATCAATTTATTTCATGGGTAGAGGATTGAAAAGAAAAGGTCTCTATTCACGATTTTAATCATTTTAAACTCAGTTTGGAAATTCCTACGACCGATCGCAAAATGACATCGTGAATCAGGCTCCCTATAAAAGCGAACCTCAAAATTTGGATTTTCCAATTATTGAAGCTCGAATCATATAGATAAGAGTTGGCCTTGTAAGTCGTTGCTGTGCTTTTCATGTCAAGGTCTTGTCAAGGATTCTTTAGTAAAGAGGGGGATTATGGATGTCTATTAGGCCCACTATTTGGAATCCAGCGCTGCTTCTGTCAATTGCAATTGATGGTTGGACAAGGACTGGCACTGATTATATATCTTTGTTTCAAGCTAAAGGAGCACAGAAAGTTGCACCTCTTTACAGAGCTAAAATCAAGAGCAATAGTGATAGAAATTCTACTTTGATTCTTCTAATATTATTTGGTTGAAATCAGGTATGGCTGGTAAACGATGAAAACCAAAAAATCAATGGGTCGTTTTCGTTTTTCTTAACTGCTACCGCAAAGTATGGCAATGAACTGCAACTTAATGCCATGTTATCAGCACTTTCGTCAATTTTTCAAATAGATTGCCCAATACAAGTAAAAAAACACGCATATACTTAAAGGACCCAGTCCAAACAAAAAAAGAAAACATTACGAGCTTGATTGAACATTGTAAAAAATGTTATGATCCAATAGTTACACTGTCAAGCCAGAGAACAATCTGAGGATAAAAACACGTACTAGGGACTCTGGCAGCTATATTCATCTGTTGGCACATGAAAAAAAATGTCAGTTAATGGCCGATTTCTATGTAAGTCATATTTTATGATGAAAATTATTTGGGTTAATATCACGAAAAACCTTAAATTGGTACATCTGTAATAAATTTACTCCAAGTTAATTTTTTAACCACCAAAATTCAAAACTAATATACTTATGATAAATTTACCCTCCATTAGTTTCCGTTAAATTGGATTAATATCACGAAAAATCATAAACCGGTACACCTATAACAAATGAAGGGTAAAACTCTAAACTAATACACCCGTCAATTGCCAAATTTAACAGAACTAAAGGATGGTAAATTTTTCACAGTTGTACTAGTTTAAAATTTTTGATGATCGAAATTTATCATAATTATATTAATTTAGGGTTTTTCGTGATATTAACCTATATTATTACTATCATATGCATTGCTAATTATTACTCTTGCGGCAAGTCGGCTGCCTTTTTGTTTATAATTGCGTTTGATTGATTGTCAAAATCAGCATATCCAACACACAATTCCAAGTCGACTACTTTTATATTTGTTTAGAACTACAATTGCAAATGTACTGTTTGGATGCTAATCTTATTCCACCAGTTACTGCAACATATTATTAGAAAATTCTTGAGATTATTGCCAGATTCTTTTTTTTTTTTATGATTTTAGTACATCTTTATATGATCGTAAACATGGTTATGGGTACATATCTGGACAACACGGGGAGTGTACATATAGGAGGACTACTTTTTCTAAACATTAGAACGTCATTATCTTTGTAATCCGAGATGCAAAAATTTGACTTCTCTTAGAAACTAATAGTTCCGTAAGTGAAAAAAGTAATTCTCCGCAGAGATAATGGTTAATACTTTCTTCTAGCATAGGCATACATCTATACTATATGAATTCAACATTTTCATTTTCTCAGGATTCATACAGACTTAAAACATATGAAATTAGTATAATTATATCAGGGGATGATGTTAGGACCTCATTGAAATGAAAATACTAAAATCGGAATGCAAATCCGCGGAATTGCAAAAAACATCAGTATCTTCTTTTGGGTTCCGCTGCTGTTATAATTCATCATCTTGCTCAAAGATCAAGAGATCACCAGCAGAATCCCCTAGGTTTAAGTTGAGGAGGATTGAGAAACAAAGCCTGTGAAAACCCTGTGCTACTCCTGGTCGTCCATAGTGATTGTCGGAAACAGATTCCTAAAAAAATGCAAAAAGACAAAAACAAATTCCCAAAAGACAAAAACTCAAACTAACGAGTAATGCCAAAAACATATGCGGAAATGTGCCCAAAAAAACTTGAATCACCAATTGTAAAGTATGTCATTAAGACGGATGGAATATACCGTATTTTTTACGGATTAAATACATTTATTGCAACCTCAAGAGAAAATGATCATTCGATCGTGTAGTAAGGGCATTGTTCATTTCAAGTGATACAGTTTCTTTTTGTGAAAGTGAACATCATAAACTTGCAGAATGTACAGTCTATTGAGAAAGGCCATTTCATAATTAATGGACTGAGATAGACCAACATGGACGGCTCAACTTTCACAAAACCCGTCATGGTATAGAATGGTCGACTGACGACCATCTCGCATTCCACACGTGTCGTCATTGAGAAAGGTCATCCTCCGGATGGATAACACCAAACCCCACGACGTCTTTTCTGTGTGGCTTTTTTCTCTGGCATGTTTGTCTTTGTTCTTAGAAAGACTTCGAGACGACTTGTAAGTCTTCTTGCACCGGAGAAAGTTCTCATGTCGCCGTCGCCAGGCGTCGGGCCCGGTGGGTTTTAGTGCGGATCCAACCGCACTTGCATGAACCGGACACGCAAGATCCCAGTGAATTTCAACCGTTAGATGAGGTCAGTCTTGTATGGGGCTCACGTAAATTAACGTCGATGATTGGCTAGGCTCATTTACGTGCGCAGAATGCTATATTATTTTTTTCTTGGGTCCAGGGCTAGGTCAGCTGGGACCGAGGTAAAGGTCTCCCCCGCTAAAATCCAAGGTACTTTTCGATATATAATTTTTGTGTGTAACACATGACACATGTTACTTTAGTTTGGTCAACAGAGAGGGCCGTAACGGACATCGCATTTAATATAAAAAATCATTGTTCAAAAGGTCTCTATGATCAAAAAAATTTAGTGATAACTTTCGGTCAAATTTTGTTTTACAATCTCAAATTATGGACTAAGTGATTAAGCATTTAATTCGTATGCAATGAATTCCGTCACAACGTCTCACATTCAGCATAATTCTCGACAACCATACTATGGAGGAGCTATACTAGATGCATGTGAACATGCGAATTGCTTGTGTTCATGACATTTGTTTAAGTCGTATAGTTCGAATACTTTGAATTGTAAAAAATAATAATAATAAGCTAATAACTTATTTTGGATTAGATGTCAAGATTTTTTGGATTGTGATAGCAAGTGAATTACCCTTTTAAAATAAGATGAGTTTATTAATCAAAATTAAAATACAACCGATATTCTATTCCTCCCTCAAGTAGTTAAGTAGGGCCTTCTCCTATTAGTAATCTTAATTACCATACATAGTACCACTAATAGTTTAGAAAGTTTAGATTGCACCGTCATGCCCTACAACTGTATGAATTTTCAAATATTAAGAAGGTGTCACCTCATGATACTTGTTAAGTAACCAAAAAGTACATGTATTAACAATTTTTAATACTAATTTTTATTGTTAAATGTTTAATTACTATTTACAAATCAAATCCTTTCCATTACAAGGTGGCATTAATCATTCAAAACTCAAACACAAAGTTGACTAGAATTCGTATGACATGGATTTTGTGATTGACTTGTTACATCATATCAGTATACGACCGATCCATGATATTGACAAGAAAATTCCTTGAAAAAGGGAGAGTATTTCATCTTGCAAGCTGTCCTAACCATATTAATCACTAAACCCTAAAATATTGCATACAAAAGGATATGACTCCTAGGTTCATTGCCTCATAACTTTTAAATTTTGGCAATTTTCCAACTAAAACATTGTGGTAATTAAAGGATCTCTTACTTGGTCCGTCGACCCATTACACGTGCAGTCATTGATCATGCGAAACTCACTTGTGTAGTCTATATGATCAACACCGATGATGGATTTGATCCATCATCTTATGTGCATGATAGAACATTGTCGGTAAAGAAACACGTTTCGTAAGTAGTTTTGCAAGAGAAAATGGTTATCTCGAAATTGAAATAACATTTAATGTCTCCCCCATAAATTAGGTGGTCAAAGGTTAAGAGAGATCCTATTTTGGATTCTATAACACAATAATAATGATGTTAGTCTTTACATTGCCCTATGTCGTGTTCTTCGACAGACTTGTAAAATATAAGTCTTCGTGCCCCGTGACAAGTTTCCCATACGAGGCATCATGCTGTCACCAGGCGTCGGGCTCGAAGGCTTTAGTGCGCATCCCGGCCACACGTCCATGAACCGGATGCACAAAATCCCAATGAATATCAGCAGCCAGATGGCGTCAGTCTCACGTGGAGCCCACATAAATCGACGTTGGAGATCCACTAAGCTCATCTACACACGAAGCATGTTGTTAATGTTTTAGGTGCGGCAGGGTCAGGCCAACTGGAAAGGGGAAAAGTCTCCTCAAAAGGTGGCTTTCTATGTTTCACTCTTGTCGTGAAACACGTTGCCTTAGTTTGGTCTCGATTGAGATGCGCAATGGATAATATAAAAAATGATTGCCCGAAAGAGGACTTGATGATCAAAATAATTTGTCGGACAACTTTCCATCTCGGTGGTATCATCTTTTTTTTTTTTTTTATAACCCAGGGAATCCCCACAAGGCCGATAGCCGGGGAGTAAACCCTAGGGGCGACACGTGCCAGCTACCACACACGTGCCACCAGTTAAGTCATCCTGCGGCGCCCGGGATTCGAACTTCTCGGTGGTATCATCTTGTTTTAAAACATCGAACTATTTGACCGAATGATTAAACGATTAATTTGCAAATAATAGATTCCGTTGCAACGTTTCACGTTTGGAATAATCTCATCAGCTTCCTTGTAAATATAGCTTTACTAGATGCGTGTAAACATGCGAATTGCTTGCATTCGTCACATTTGTTTAAGTCATATAGTCCGGATTATGTGTATTGAGAAGAAAAAAAAGGCAATATCTTATTTTGAACTGGGCTCAAGGTTTTCAAGGTTGTGATGGCAAGTCAATTACCGTTTCATCTAAGATGATTTGATCGAAATTAAAATAAAATTGTTGCTCTGTTCACCACCCAAGATGGGTTTTCTCTTGTAAGTGATCTTAATTACTACACATAGTATTTACTAATAGTCTAAGAGATTTAGATCACATCAGAATGTGATCCAATTATATAAACGTTCACATATTAAAAAGGGTCACTCTTATGACACTTATAAAGCAATCAAACAAAAAAGGATATATATTGATAATTTTAGACACGTAATTTTACGGTTATAGGTGTAATTAATATTTATAAATCAAATCCTTTTCCACAGATATACTTCACCATTATGCTTGAGAACTCATTAACAAGATTTCATATGTTTATTTAGGGCAATGCCTAACCCGTCTTCTCTCCATCTGTGTACACCACAACTACAAAAGTTTCTCCATGCAAGCAATTTTATAGGTGGTTGGCACGTGATTATTGTCCTAGATAATTTTTTTTGGTCAAAATTGTCCTAGATAATTAATGAGTAGAAAGATTGACAGAATATGAGGAAAATTGGAATAACAGATTAGAAAATTGAGAGGGTGTGCCAAAATTCAAGTCATTGTGTTTGGAGACTGGTAAGCTCACAAAAAAAAGTAAGCCATTAAAAATTGTGTCAACAATTCATTTAATTGTTCAGTAATTACATACTACATCATCTAGCAAGCATATTTCACTGTATCTTTTTTGGAAATATAGATCATACACCTCCAGTATAAAAGAAATTTTACATAAGCAGCCTCGTTCGTCCTTAATTTGAGGATTATAACTACACACTCTTTCAAGTCAATGGTGTATGCGCTCACTTGTGTGAAATTTTGTTTACACTGATTGTATATCCTATAATTACTCTGCATTTTTTCCGGTATTGCATTTATCATCTTGCAAGGATAATTATGCAAATAAATTTATTATTGTACATCACAATGGCATTACCATGATAATATTGTTTGATAGGTAAAATGGTAGGAAAGGGCAATTGATATTGGTGATTAACTCAAAGAATTATCTTAAGAGTTCCACATACGTAACGTTATGTTCCGTTTGAGCTACTCCTAATTTGGGTAAGCCCATTACCATCGGCTCACCAATATATGGTGAGAGTACAACCGGGATAATTCTATATCATGGTCCAGTCGAACCTACGCAAAAAATGAATTAAGATTTCCCGAGGTCGAGAAGCATCTGGGCAATTTCAAACATGCGACTAGTATGGCTCAAGAGTTCTAAAATTACTAGGAAGTAAGACTTATCCCAAATGGTGGTAATTCCTAATGTTCATTTTACTTTGTCTTTACCATTTCTATAAGAGTAGTGATATACTTCTTAAGAAATAGTTTTAAAATTTTGTTCCGATTCCAGGTCATAGATAAACTTCGTTATTATCTCTAGTATCAATCTTCCGATTGAACTAAAAATCTTACATCCTGAGAAACCGCAAAATGAATATGATAAAAAGTTCTATTTGAGTTTTTGGTCTTTTATAGATTTGATTTATTTGTGGTTTTATACCCTTGACAGCCGCAAAAAAGAACTATGCATAATTTTTGTTGGCTATTTTCCTTTTGCACGAGTTTAGAATTGTAAGGCCATCTTAAACATAGCTCTAATAAAATGTTTAAATCCCATCATAATTCTAGAGCCATCTTAGTGTCGCCATGAGTTTGATTAACCTTTCAAGCCAGCTGGCCATTCTTCTATAGTGAAACTTGTGGCTGAATGTCATTTTAACACATAACAGCCACCCTAAGGTTTTAAAATAAATAATGTGGCAATTTCCTTTTTTGGCTTCTAATAAGCCAAACATTCAAATAATAAATCTCACTTTTTTGAATGCTCAACTGAAACTTGTCATGTTACTGAGTACAAAAGTTTTAGTAAGAGTTCTTTATGCATTTAGAACTTCCCATTACAATGTACCCTGGTTTCTTCTAAGATACAAGATAGAGCAAAGTTTGCTAAGTAGTTTCAACATCAACATCATGTATTCATTTTCATATACCATGACCATCCTTTTCACTAGGACAAGGACTAAGGCACATTACCCCTTATGTGTAGGACCTTTGTATATCGTTTTGGTTTTTTTTTTTCCCATTCTGTCATGCATTTCTTGATCTATGCAATCGGGTCCCTCCAATTTGTTCTATTGACACAATTTGCCCCTCTTCCGCCCCTCCATTGTTGAACTTAATTTCACCAATTCGTCGATGTGTATATAATGGGCGGGGGAGAACGGCTCCCACTCTATGTACAAGGACAGAAGAACAAAGGTCCCAAAACGGACAAAAATACGTGAGAGCGAGTTTGAGAGAGTTTTTTTTGGAAATGAAGGTAGTGCATTGGCTTCTCACGGTGGCTGTGGCCTGGTGGTTGCGACAAGGCGGCGCTGCCCCCTTGCCCAGACAGTGCGAATACAAGTGTGGGGCCGTGGCCATACCTTATCCGTTCGGGCTCGAAACCAATTGTGCGAGGTCCGAAAAGTTTTTGCTCAATTGCAGCAACACCGAAGGTAGCGGTCTTCAACTTCAGTGGGGGAATGTTACGATACGTAGAATCTCGGTCGGGGACTCGACCATGGTCGTCAGCCACCCCGAAGCATACCAGTGCTACGATCAGAATGGCATGCGGTTGCCGGCAAACAGTAGCAGTCCTCTGATCATCGATCTATCTACGAATCCTCGGTACAGATTTTCGGACACCCAGAACAAGCTCACTGTCCTCGGCTGCGACACCATCGCGACCATGGCCGACAGCCAAGGGACGTTCGGGAGTGGTTGCATCGCCTACTGCAGCGAAAACGAAACCGTCGACTTGGCCAAGGAGACCACTTGCTCCGGTCGAGGTTGCTGTCAAGCATCCATCCCAAAGGGGCTCCAGAAGCTCGACGTTAGAATCGGCTTCGTAGGCACTGTGTCGGCCTCGCGGAGCAACAGCTGCGCACTGGCCTTCGTGGCTGACAACAAGTCGTTCAACGTCTCGGGCCGGACTCTCCCGCGGTTTGAGGACGTGGGCAAGGGCGAGGAACTCGTTCTGGACTGGATGGTCGAACCGGACGTGAATTGCCTAGACGCCACTAAGCAGCAGAGCTATGCCTGTGGTAAAAACACGAGTTGTGTGGACTTCGGGAATGGACCGGGCTACCGCTGCGTTTGCAAGCCTGGGTACCATGGGAATCCCTACGATCCCAGAGATGGGTGTATAGGTAATTTAACACATACGACTCTTCATGCATTATCGCGCTCTGAATGAATTGTGTGGATAATTAATTAATTAATCACCATGATAGGGAAGTACTGTAGCTACCTACTACTGATTCCATCTAGTTTTACCCGTTTAATTAGCCCCCATTCGATTTCTCTCTCTCCTCAACCTCTTCCTCCGCTCTCTGGCTTGCACCTTGCGCCATTGCCGCTGCCACCTTAGGCAAGCCCGCCATCGGCCTTCACACGTCGTCAGACCACCACAGCCGGCTCTCTCTCTCTCTCTCTCTTCCTTCATGAGTCTAGCTTGGACCTCATCTCGATTGGAAGATTTTGTGGACCATAACCAAATGTTCTAAAAGCCTAAGATATTAAATTAAAGCGTAATTTATTATTTAAATATTATAACACTCTCCCGCTCTTATACCATGTGAGATTTTGTAGAATCATGGCCAATTGTTTTAAAATCTTAAGCTATTAAATAAATATGTGATTTATTATTTAAATATTCTAACATCAATAGTGATGAGTCCTGGTACCATCTCCTCCGCAATGAAGGAAATGAGATTTGCTTGCTAGTCTCTACCATTAACGGAGGAGACCTAACAAGAATACGACAAGGTCGTGGCTTGACGGTGGTGGGGATGGTGATGTCATGGTCACGATGGCAATGGTGAAAGTGACAGTGAGAAAAGAGAGAAAAGTGTGTTTTCTCATTGGTATAATTTTAATGGGAGGTTTATATAAAGTTTGGGAAATTTTGCCTGGACCCAGGTCTCTGTCTAGCATTGATCACGTAAGTCACATGATTAATAATTGTGATTAGATAGGATCGAACTTATGAGGAGATATCTTCATTATACCATTTCTCCGTTTCATCTCGAGCCTTTTAAGCACCTACTCAAGTTCAAGTAAATTCAGGTAAAAATATTTCTCTTGAGGTTCCAACTTTTTGCTTAATAAAATAAGTCAAGGCTGTCGCCACCACCCTGTCGCCACCACCCTGTCAACATCATTACGAGCAACTCTACCCTCATGCTGCAATGTCAAGATCAATGTCCCCCTTTCCCCTTGGGGCCTATATATTTCGTTGAACACAGTACGCATATTAAAATGCATCTAAATGGACACATCTGACGACCCGTCATATTTAGTGATATATATACATATTAGCACATCCGCCTTACTCATAAAAAAGTGGCTCATATTAATATATGCATGTATGCATGTCAAGATCAATGTCCACCTTCCTAGGCTTGTTCGTTGTCCTCGATGACCATATCTGATATGGCAACAACAAAACATCGCCTCACACTTGCAACATAGGACTCCTGCATCATTGCAAAAGTTCGAGGCAGCGTCAATCTCCATTGATGGCCAAGAACAAGGCCATTGTTGAGCTTGGACTCGACACGTAGAGAAACTGAGAGTGGAGAAAGATATCTTAAGAGAGAGTGGACACACATCACGGTGCTATGATCGAAACCAGAATGGGATAAGCACTACCCGATTAATAATCCCTGCACTGACTTGTTCGATTTGTTTTTGCCATTAACCGAGATAACGGTTCCATTTATCTTTTGCGTGATGTAGACATTGATGAGTGCAAGGACCCCAAAACATACCCATGTCATGGAAAGTGCAGGAATACGCCCGGGAGCTACGCATGCGATTGCGGACCAGGAAAGAGGCGCAGGGGTAAAGACCGTTGCCAAGTTTCTCGTTTGGGCATAGCTTTTGGAGGTAATTCCATATATTGCCCGTCATTATTCACTAGATGGTTCGTATTCTATTGATTTGTTCTTCATCTTGCAGTAGGATTGACGTATTTGTTTTAAGGATTGTTATACCGTACTTAGCCTCTGTAATCCCTGGTAAACACAAGCAGTGAGCCAAATGCTATCACTAGTTCCTAACTTCGTATTCAGTCACTGGCTAGCGCCGTTTACGTCTTTCTTTCGTTTTTTTTATTTTGCGTCCCTTCTCGTCTTTTTCTTCCGTTCATCTGAAGCTCACACTCTGAAACTACATTGTGAGAGGATACACTACAGATCTAAATGAAAATTCCTCCTCTAACCATACACTACAAATCTTGAGCCGAAAAGAACAACTAGGCCTGCAGATTTCAAGAGGGAAAAACCACCCTAAATTTCCTAGCGAAAGTGAGCTCGAATTTGAACTAGAAACAGGAAAAAGAAAAAGGAGCAAGGCATTAAGCAACGGCAGACCAAGATGATTGTTGAAGGAGGCAGGGTTGTTGAACTTCGTTAAATCTTAAACTTTGAAAACATTAGCCAAAAAGCAGCACTAGAAGAGCTTAGTGACTCTTGAGTCTGATCAATGATAGAAACTGGTGTCAAAATCGGGAATTTCCCGTTTCTCTTGTGAGTTGCTGAAGTAACAATGGGTCTTGAGCACTAGATGGACATAAAGGCGAAACGCCATGGCTTGGTGAACTTGCGAATAAGGATGGACTTCAAGATTGATGAAGCTCAGTTGGGTTGCCATAATTCATGCAACTCAACTCACCTTCAACGATCACACACCCGTGGATTGGGTTTGGGCTTCTTCTTCTTTCCTTTTTTTGTGGCCAAACCCTTTTACATTAACTATAATTCATATTTGCTCTTGGTTGCGTTTAGATTTGGGTGAAAATTGTTCCCCTTTGGTGTATCTCCAGTGAATGGTTCATTAAATCTTCAATCAATCATCTGGTGGAAGAGAGTGACGGATTAGAAAAATAAAGAAAGAAAAAGAGTACAAACAGACAAATAGAGGTCTTGAGAGCGAACAGCAGTGAAGCTTTTGGACTTGTGGCAGATCCTAGTGCGCTCTGCCTATGTAATCATGAGATTATGCTGACAGCGCATGGTGTAAAAGTCCATGTTTTGATTGAGATTTTGTGGTGGGTTTATTATTTTTTTCTCGGGTTATAGAATACATTTTCTGATTTTACCTATTTAAAGCTAATGGAATTATTATTTGCAATAGGAAATATATACATTTAAATGTGAGAATTTCGGATGATAATACCCGCAAAAAAGGAATGGATCTACATGTAAAAGCTGGTGGGAGCGGGGTTCTCAAAATTAAGGATGGGCATGGGGCGCGGGGAATTTGTGCCCTGTAGGACACCATCTCGAATGGGGAAAATTCCTTGCAGAAAATGGCCCGTAAGGTATTAGGCGAGACAAATAGGAGGGGCGGAGCGGGGCGCCCCGCTCGGTGAATCCATCCCGTGTTCTATTTGAAGAAAAAATACACATTTATCTTTCATTTTATTTGTAATATTTGTTACAAAAAAATTAAATAATCATAATGAAACCCCAAGAACAATCTCTTCTCCTCATAAGCCTTGCTTTTTTATAGAGGGAAAAGTGTCAAAAAAGTCCTAAACCTTTTGCATTAGTGCTAATTTAGTCCTAAACTTTTTTATGCCAATTCAGTCCTAAACCTTTTACATTTATGCCAATTTAATCATAAACCTTTTTTTAATGTCAATTCAGTCCTAAACCTTTCGTATCGATGTCAATTCAGTCCTAAACTTTTTACATTGGTGCCAATTGAGTTCTAAACTTTTTTTTATGCCAATTGAGTCCTAAACCTTTTGCATTGTTGCCAATTCAATCTTAAACCTTTTGCATTTGTGCTAATTTAGTCCTAAACCTTTTTGAGCTAAATTAACTGGAAGGACTGAATTGACACAAATACAAAAGGTTTAGGACTGAATTGGCACAAATGCAAAAGGTTTAGGACTCAATTGGTACCAATACAAAAGATTTAGGACTGAATTAGTACTAAAAAAAGGTTTAGGACTCAATTGGTATAAATGCAAAAGGTTTAGGACTGAATTGCCACCAAAAAAAGGTGTAGGACTAAATTGGCATAAACACAAAAGGTTTAAGACTTTTTTGACACTTCTCCCTTTTAATAGACGATGCAAGGTCAGAAAGTGGCAAGCAATGCGGTACAATTGTTTTCCAGGCACTTCGTCACGTTAACTAACGCGTAAAGGTTGGAACTTATTTGGACTCCACAAAAGCAAGCCATGATGCCACTCTCTGTTTTTTATTAGGATCCACCCACGAGGCCTTTCTTTCTAATAAAAATGACAAAAATAAGAAAAATGCCAAATGGTCATCTAATTAGTGGATTAGTTCTTTTTGAGGAAAAAAATTAATGCTATGGCAATGCCGCCTCCTCTAGCCCCGGGGCCCATGCCCATCCCTAATTAAAACTAGTCTTAGAAAAATAATAAATTTGTAAAAAATAAATGTTTTTCATCTCTGGTTAAGAGAAACCTCTCTATGTTTTTGATTGGTCGGTTATAAATGTTACGCATTATCCATGTGCGAATTTCGGGTGTGTTTATATTTATATATCTCTTCGTAACCTCATCGGTTAGAGTTTCCTCTGATAAGATGGACGAAAAAACATTTAATAATAATAATTATAACGTGCATAATTAGTTCCGCTGAGTTTACATACCATTTGTAAATGAAAAGAGCTAAAACAATGTGAGGTGAATGCTTTCATATTCTCTTTTGTTTTATTACAAACCGTCTTCATTATAATAAAAAAAGACATTTGGAGGAGTGATAGAAGACTTTGGTAAGAATTGATCCAATTGATTACTTGTTATATTACTAACCCTCCAAATTGATAGTGATAGATATGGGGATTATGTAAAAAGCAATTAAATGGGTTTGTCCATTTGAAATTGATTTCTTTTAATGAAGTATGTGGATCATATAAGGATTGCGTGCTTGATTCAATAATCTGGTAACATGTATTCTTTGGCAGCAATGGCTGTGTCCGTCTTCGGCTTAACTGTTACTGCTTCAGTCTCACTCACAATGAGGTGGAAACTTAGAAAGATCAACTTCAGACGAAATGGAGGAGAGATCTTGGAGATCTTGGAACAACAGGGAGCTCAAATCTTTCCGGAGGCAAAGTTGATAGAAGCAACCAACAACTATGATGATAGCAATAAGCTTAGAGATGATGATTTCGGTTCCGTCCATAGAGGGAACATAGCGGGGGACGACATAGTCGTGGTCAGGAAGCCTAAAGAAGTGCACAAGTCTCTAATAAAGAGGGATTTCCAAGGTGAACTTGAATTTCTGATGAAAAGAAGCCACGAAAATGTGGTGAAGCTCAAAGGCATATGCTTAGAGACCAAAATACCATTGCTGGTTTATGAATACATTCCGAATGGCACCCTCTTCGAACACATCCATCAAGATGAGTCGACCATCTTAAAATCGTGGGAAGATCGCTTCAAAATAGCCGCTGAAGCTGCTCTTGCACTTAGTTATATGCATTCCAGCATAAAACCCCCTATCGTTCATGGCAACATCAAGTCGGCAAACATACTTCTAGATCAAAACGATTTAGATCAAAGCTACTCGGCAAAAGTGTCTGATGCTGGAACTTCGGTACTCATCTCACCAAAGCACAAATATATCGTAGCCACTCAAAAGCAAGACTCGTTGGGCTACATCGATCCGGAATATCTAGTCACTCGTATCCTAACAACTGAGAGTGATGTATACAGCTTTGGAGTTATCCTTGTGGAGTTGCTCACGGGAAAGGAACTTTTTGATACTAAGTCCGGAGAGTCGATCAATATGATCCACCGTTTCATCTCTTCCGTGGAGGGCAAAGCATTCTCCGATGTCATAGACTTCAAGGGCGCTAGTGACAATGAGATGGAGAGGGTAGAAAAGGTTGCTAAAATTGCAGTGGAGTGCTTGGACCAAAGACGCACGAAGAGGCCGGCAATGAGGGAAGTGGCTTGGCAACTGGCCGTTATCCACCGTGGCTCAGCAGTTGAAGAAGTTGAAGAAAACATTGAAGAGATTTGGGATGCAGAAAAACCCTACCCCCACGAGACTTCGGCTCCTGGCGACGAGTGCGAACAGTGCATGTCAAGTTGTCTTTCCTGCCTGGGAATGGATTAAGCGTGTGCCTGAATCTAATCCTTTATCACCATAGTGACATGTCTATCAATTGTCCATAAGGACTTCTAGGGTTTGAACATTTGTGAATCTGTGTTATGTCTCCGTTTGCTTTGGACTTATATATTTGTGGAAGCATGTTGCTAATAAAACCGTGCATTGAAGTAAACTTATAGGAGGCTAACATATGGCCTTCGACATTATCATATTCTCTCTGCCCGTTTATCTTTTCTTCTTTTTCATAATCTCTTTACAATATGTCTTCTTCTTCTTTTGTCAGACTTTACAATATACCTTGAATAAGAACAAAAAAGTTCTTATCCAAGAACGAAGAATCAGGGAATTTACTTGATAATAACTTTATCGCGAGCTTTGAATATTAAGAAAAAAGTTAAAACGTGAAATTTGATCCGGCAACCACTCTGTCCAAAATTTGGATTCTCTCTCGTTTTCTTTTTTAATGAAAGCTTCTTCGTTCTATAGATCAAACGCTAGGACTCTATTTGGGAGGCCATAAGTGAACAAAATCCGGCAAAAACACGTATAATTTAAATTTTCTCTCCTCTTTTGCATCACGCAAAATGGTCAAAATATTCAAGCTTTTCCACTCAAATTTTCATCACCTCCGTTTTCCCCAATCTCCTAAACATAGCATTACTAAATGTGAAATCAGAACTATTAATGAATAGTATGAAAAACAAAAAGTACCTTGAAGAAAAGTAAAAACTCAAATTCAAAATTAACATAAATTTAATAGAATAGATTAGTGGGAATAACTTATTTTGGCTTTATTTTATAAATGGAGTGCAAAACCTCCAGCGTTCAGTGATGAGTGACAAAGAAAAAGAATAACAATTGCTAATTAAAATAAGAACACGTAACTAACAGTCAAATTAACAGAAGGAAGATAAAATTAGCATAATCACCATAAATAAAAGACAAAAACAAAAGTAAATGCACATAACCCTTATTTAAATGGAGAAGAAGACATTCAAGAGACGCAATTAATTGTGAAAATACACGAAAATTGTGAAATGGTTCTTGGTGACATGTTGATTAATTGACAATTGATTTTGGAGCCAACAATAGGTGATGAAATTTGCATTGAAGTTCATTCAAAGAGGGGCTATCCAGAAATAATCAAGGGTAAAACAAAAAGTACAATCGATTCTATTTCAGTTACATGTGACACCAAACAAGATATTTAATTGAAAATGCTTATTACAATTCACTGGAGATTTGTCTCAATGGTCACCATTTCCATATGAGAATGGCGAGGTGAGGAGTTCAAAACATCCTTCTCGAGATAAGGGAGGAGTTTATGAGTTTATGGGGCTTCTTCAGGCGAGCCCACTAAGGCTTCGCCCAACTTCTTGTAGAGGAGTTACAAAGTCCAGGAATACACCAAGCCAACCAAAAAAAATACTTATTACAAAAATAAGGATCCTAATAATTATAAGTTTTGATCGGTTTTGTCCTTTAATACTGACTTCCCAGAATTTAAAAAAAAAAACAATTGAATGGCCAAGAAATTTTTTATGTCATGTTGATGGGAAAAAATTTTTAGTATGCATGTAATCATGAAACATGAGAATATAAGAGGAGAAGAAATTACCTTCGTTAAATTTTTTGAACTCACAAAAAAAAAAAAGAAGAAATTCGCTAAAATATGGAAGAGCCTCCCTTCCATTGAAAAATATTGAAGTTTTGCCTCTTGAAATTTAAAGGAAAACATGAAAGTGTAGCTTGAAAAGGAATAAGAACAAACTCACCAAATTATTAAGCTTTTAAAGAACAATTGGATTTTAAAAGCACACATCAATGCGGAAACATCAACGTAATCAGTCACAAAATGAATTGGCACATATCTTCAGCTGTCAATGTGGAAACAATTTTACTTGAAATCATTTTTTTAAATTAATAGCGCACGCTAAAATCTCCCACATGAACATATTGACAATTTTATTTTAACTGTAAATTAATAAATATCATCTGCATCAGCACTCAATATGGCTAAACAATACACATGGCGCATCATTATTGGTAGATGTTGCCATGTCATTGTTCATTTGGACGCATCCCTTCCCACATGGCAGAACCACAATTATTTATTCCCAACTTTATGCATCTATTCTCCAGTTATTGGTAATCTAAGTTAATTATTGTATACATTAAAATTTGTGCAATATAGCATTGATCATTTTGCAAAGTTGATCGAAATTGCCTCATTTTTTCTTCAATGAGTACAAATACGTACCCATTTATCTAATATTTCTTGGGCAACCTGCGGTGAAAAATTAACAACATGAAATCTTAGTTATTTATCTCATCTTTCCTGGGAGAAGCAATATCTTGGCAAATATTTTTCTTTTTAGAACCTTTTCGAAATCATTGATAATTTTTTTTTGTTATGCTTTTATAAAATTCATTTATTTGTAATATATGTGCTATTTATTTCATGTGATAATGGACAAGTTTTCTATCGATACTTGTAGAAATAAAAACAATACAATTAAAACTTATCTCATCATAGTTATCTCTAACTATGCATTTAATCATATGAGTCATCATTAATTATGCATTGTCATATTTATCAATGAAATAGGGAAAATTGTGTAATATATTGAAAATATTTTTTTTGTATATACTTCATGTAAAGATGGTTTTAAATATGCCAAAGTTTATTTTTGTTGATTTTCAATTATTTGTGAATATGATGTAAATTTTAATAATCCTCTATCATTTAATAGTCAAATATGGTCTATCATATATTATATAATTTTTCCATGAATCGTGTGATATGGACTATCATGTTATATGATTGTTATCGATTTGTTACTATCATTTACTTATGAAGTATGACAGAAGTTTTGTTATAATAAGTATCCGTACAACTTTTCAATAGTAACTACCAGTCATCACTAATTATATTTTATGTACTTATTGTTGACACATACGTAATCATATAATAGATCCTCTAAACGTATGCTTTTTTACCTCCTATGATGGTTAAATCTATCATGACACATACGTAATCAAGGAAGAGGTAGAGGTCGAGGCAGTAGAAGAGGAAGAGCTAGAGGTCGAGGCCGTAGAAGAGGTAGAGGTAGAGGTCGAGATCATGAGCCGGATTGTGTAAAAACCACAAGTGAGAGTTGCCGAGGATCCGAGAGTAGATGGAATTCTAAGAGCCCTTGAGGAAGCTAGGATTTTGGGAGGTAAACGAGCGCAGGAAAGAAATGCCACTATCATTGCTGCTATTGAGGCCGCTATTACTGCTGCTAATGGGGCCAATGGGAATAATGGAAATGGTGGGAATCAGGGAAATGTAGAGAATCCAATCCCGGAACCAGTGAATGTGATCAGACCAATGTCCAAACTGGTAGAGCAATTTTTGAAACTGAAGTCACCAAAGTTCAATGGCAAGGGTGATCCCGAGATCGCACCCCGTTGGGTTGAGGAACTGGAAAAGGCATTCAAAGTGCTAGGGTGCACTGAGGTCGAAAAGGTAACATTAGCCGTGTACCAACTGCAGGACAACGCCAATGACTGGTAGAAGGCCACCAAAGGAAGGGTGTTTCCCGAGGGAACTGCTTAGACGTGGGCTGTATTTTCTGAGAGCTTTTTGGGAAAGTTCTTCTCTGAGAAAGCTAGAAAAAGGAAGTTAGGGGAATTCATGTGGCTTCGCCAAAGATCGATGACAGTTGATCAGTACGAAGTAGAATTCACAAGACTATCAAGGTTCGCGCCAAGGATGGTAGAGCACCCTGAGGACAAGACGCGGAGATTCCGGGATAGACTGAAACTGGACCTAAAAAGTCAAATGATATCGCTAAACATCAAGGACTACAGTGAGATATATGAACGGGCACAGGCTACAGAGCGAGATCAGACTGATAGGGCAACCGCCTCTGGATAGCGATTCACCCCGATTAGGGACAACCATCGTCTGGAGAAGAAACCGATGGCGGGAAACAGGTGATTTGTCCCACCGATCAAGAAGAACATTGGGAAGCCGAGTCATCAGCAAAATAGAATTAGGGCTTGTTTCAAGTGCGGGAGTTTGGACCATCAGATTAGGAATTGCCCCCAACAACGCCCCGCGGGACCCCCGATACAACCACCTTGATTTGGGAGTCAACCTGGAAGTTCCCCGCCGGCTATTATGAACAGACCGTCGGGACAAGGACGGGTGTATGCCATGGCACGAAGGGAGGTGGAGAATGCACCAGGGATGGTCACAGGTATGGTTTCTCTGTGCCATCATAGCATATGCGTTATTCGACCCGGGAGCATCACATTTGTTTATATCTACTCAGTTTGTTGAATTGTCTGGATTAAAGCCTGTTGTGTTAGAAGTACAATTGTGTGTGACCACACCGTTGAAGGATAAGATATGCATATCACTAGGATGCCCGAATTATGAGATAGTGATTGGTGATGTAGAAAGCAGGATAGACCTAGCTATGTTGTCGATGTATGATTTTGATTTGATTGTGGGCATGGACTGGTTAGTTAAGCAGAACGCCGTAATGAACTGTAGTAGCAGGGTGATGCAGTTTAGCCCGGCTAGATACCCTTGATTTGAGTTTGTAGGGAGTCGAAGAGAAATCTCGATCTCTTGGGTTTCGTCTGTGTAAGCAACTAATTTGTTGGACGAGAGCTGTCAAGGTTATTTAGCCAATGTGCTTGATCCGACGGCAAATGAGATGCGGCTTGAGGATATAGCAGTGGTGTGCAAGTTTCCCGATGTCTTTCCTTAGGAATTGCCGGGATTGCCACCAGAAAGAGAAGTAGAATTCGTTATTGAGTTGGCCCCTAGAATAGAGCCAATCTCGAAGCCGCCTTATAGGATGTCATTGTCAGAGTTGAAGGAATTAAAGGTTCAGATGCATGAACTATAGGACAAAGGTTTTATCCGACCAAGTGCGTCTCCATGGGGAGTGCCGGTGTTATTCGTCAGAAAGAAGGATTGGTATCGACTACCGTCAGCTGAACTAAGTGACGATCAAGAATAAGTATCCCCTCCCAAGGATTGGCGACCTGTTCGATCAGTTGCAGGGAGCCTCGGTGTTTTTTAAGATTGACTTAAGGACGGGGTATCACCAGTTAAAGATCCAAAAAGAGGACATTCCAAAGACAACGTTCAAGACTATATATGGACACTATGAGTTCACAGTGATGCCGTTTGGACTGACTAATGCCCCTGCTGCTTTCATGGACTTAATGAACCGAGTATTCAAGGAATTCTTAGATCAGTTCGTCATTGTTTTCATCGATGATATTTTAGTGTATTCGAAGAGTTCCGAGGAACACGAAGTACATTTGGAAAAGGTTCTACAGACGTTAAGGGAGCATGCACCGTACGTTAAGTTTAGCAAGTGCGAGTTTTGGCTGAACCGAGTCGCGTTTCTTGGGCGTGTAATGTCCGGAGAAGGAATCTCTGTGGATCCGGCAAAAATTAAGGCAGTAATGGACTGGCCGAGACCGACGACAGTTACTGAGGTTCGAAGCTTTCTAGGACTAGTAGGTTATTATCGGAGGTTTGTGGAAAGATTCTCAGCGATAGCCATTCCATTGACAAGATTGCTTAAGAAGGAGACTAAATTTGAGTGAATCGAAAAGTGCGAAGAAAGTTTTCAGGAGCTGAAACAGAGGTTGATGACGGCGCCAGTGTTGACGATTCCTTCAGGACCGGGCAGGTATGAGATTTATAGTGATGCTTCGCTTAGAGGATTGGGATACGTGCTAATGCAACATGGAAGAGTGGTTGCTTATGCATCGCGGCAGTTAAGGCCTCATGAAATGAACTACCCGACCCACGACTTGGAACTGGCAGCAATTATTTTCGCGCTTAAAATTTGGAGAAATTATTTATGTGGAGAAAGGTTCCAAATCTACACGGACCACCAGAGCCTCAAGTACTTGTTTTCGCAAAAGGAACTGAATATGAGACAGAGGCGTTGGATGGAATTGTTGAAGGACTATGACTGCGACATATTGTATCACCCCGGAAAGGCCAACCGGGTAGTAGATGCCTTAAGTCAGAAATTGAGCATCACGTATTTGCTGGTTAAAGAGTAGACTCTATTAGAAAGAGCGCGGGACTCAGAATTTAAGTTTGAGATAGGACACATATCTAGTCTGATGGCGACATTAAGGATTGAGCTGGAAGTGCAAGCCAAGACCAAGGCGTTGCAGTCTACAGACCCTGAGATTTAGAAAATTTTGAGTATGGATGACTCTAAGAGGAAACCAAACTTTCAGGTGTCAGAGGATGGAATCCTTAAGTTTCGAGGACGATTGTGCGTGCCCGATGATTTGGAACTCAAGGAAGAGATTTTATTGGAGGCTCATAATAGCAATTATAGCATTCACCCGGGCAGCACTAAGATGTACCAGAATCTTCGCCAGCACTACTGGTGGAATGGAATGAAAGTGGACGTGGTCAAGTATGTGGCCAAGTGTTTGACGTGCCAACAAGTAAAGGCACAACATTGTAAACCTGGCAGGATGTTTGTTGACACCTAAATTTTGCCTAGATTACTTAGGGTTTTATCGCACAAAAATTAGGGTTTAACTTCTTTAATCCCTAAATCAAAAATATTTTCTTTAAATTTCATTGCATGTAGATATTAGGCGCATTTACATTAATGTAGCCTATTAGAGCATATTTTCCTTGTTTATTTTCAAAAAAAAAATGAACATGACGCGTGACCAGTATTGACGCTGGTCACGCGTGTTCTCTTCCCCCCTCCCCTTCTCCACGTGGGCCGACCCTTCTTCCTTGAGGCCCGGCCCGCGTCCGCTCTTCTTCCCCCCTCCATCGGTCAACGTTCTGCAGAACGTGAGGGAGAAGCAACTGGAACAGGACGGACGCGCAAACGCAGCAGCGATGAAGCCAGACGCCGGAGCAGACAAATCGAGGCGCGCTCTGCACGAGGAGGCCGAAAGCGCGATGATCAGAAGCCGAAGCAGGGGTGCAGCACTGCACTTTCACCGCGCAGGGACCAAGAGATCTCACGGCCGTTTTTAGCGAAGAAATGGGCGCGATTCAGTCCCCGAAGAGAAGACTGGCCGAGGGTGTGAGCTCGAACGGGGAGGACGCGCTGATCCACGACTCCCCTAAGCTCGAAATGGAAAGAGGGCGCCTCCCGAAAAGGGGAGGAGGAGGAGCAGAGTCCCTCCTTCGGCGGACGTTAAAACAGGGGAGAGAGGGTGCGACGGAGAGGAAGAACCAGAGATCAAGCGAGAGAGGAGAGACGGAGAGAGGGAGAGTTCCACAAAGCAAGAGAGAGGGAGCCAAGATAGATCCGGGGCCAACCGGACTCCCATCGGCGACACCTCGACGCGTCCTCCTTCTTACGGTAGGTTCGGGTCCCGAGCATCCGCCGGGTTTCGTTTGGTTTGGTCCGATTCGGGGTCGGTCCCCGAGGATCCCCGCTCGTAGGTGTGCGAGGCGCGCGGGTGTGGCCCGACCCACTGCGTTCGCCCTCTACGCGCCACCGCCGAGTCGGGTAGTGGCTATGGCCGTCTCCCCTGTTTCTTGTTCTTTACTCTGTTTTTAGGGGGGGCGTCACTGGCCGGAACTCGCGGCCGTTCGGCCCGCGCGAGTTCCGGCCAGCGACGCCTCGGGCTCGGTTCTGCTTGCCTGGGTTTGTTGCGTGGGAGTTTCGGACAAGTTTGAACCTCGTTTGAGCATAAATCACTCATTTTTGTAACGCCCGCCGTGTGTTCGTTAATATGCCCGAACCAGCAACCTTTGAATCTGTTCTTGCTTCTTGGTGACTCTGGGGACGTCGGCGGGTCTCGGCGTACCGTTGATCGCCGCGGCAGTCCAGGGGTGGCCGTCAAAAGGCGCGAACCGCCAGTCCCTCGCCGGGGCGTGGCTGGTTCGCAGTCGCAGGCCTCGACCGCGGAGGCCGGGGCGACTCGAGCGATGACCGAGCTAAGGCTCGGCCATCGGATCGAAAACCCCAGCCACAGAGGCCGGTGTTCCGGCTGACCGGTGGTCCAGTCGGTCGGCGTCGGGTGTTGCCGGCGGGAGGCGGGCTCCCAGGGGCCGGTCACCGGCGCTCGGGCCTGCTGTGGAAGGCGAGGCCTGAGGCGCGGCGCGGGGTGCCACGAATCGGGTCGGGAGAACCGGGTAGGGTTCCCAGTCGGGCCGGGTTCGCGGGTCATGGCCGGGTAGGGCTTATTTGGGTCATTGGGCTTAGTTTTAGGGTTTATTATATTTTGGGGCCTTTTTCCTTTTGAAATGACTTCGGGCTGGGCCCTTTTCTTTTTTTAATTTGCCCGATCGGGCTCAACAAATGAGCCCGATCCGACCTTGGGCCCGGGCCGGCGCGCCCGGGTCAGTCTCGGTCCGGGTCGGACGTGGAGGTCCGACCCGATCTTTTTATTATTATTATTATTATTTTAATTTTTTTTATTTTCAAAAAAAATTTCAAAAAAAAAATTTCAAGAAAAAAATTTAAAAAAATTCCGAAAATTTTCAGAAATTCCAAAAAAAAATTTAAAAAAAAATATAAATTTTTTTTTCTTTAAAAAAAATTTTCAAAAAAATCAGAAGTTTAATTTAGCTTATCTTGCCTTTTTCACATGTTTAGTGTTATGCTTAATCCCACGTCGCTCAGTTCACACACTTTGAGTTGCACATTTAAATTAAACTCGCGTGTACTTGATTATGCATGTTTAGGCTTAGATATTAATTGTTGCTTCCTTTAGTTTAGTTAGGAATTGAATTTTGAGATCCCCAATTAGCGAGAACACGTTAGGTGATGAATTGAACAAGATTAGGTACCGAAAGGGCACTAGTTAATTGATTAGTGTAATCAAGTCCCCGTACCCGTTGAATCTCTGGTTCGTAGAAGTAAAGCATTTCTCCCGCGCTTCACTTGGGTGTCTAATCGACCCACCAAAAATTGATTAGTGGCGACTCCTAACTAAAACTGATTTGCATGTTAACAACCTAAATTCAAGTCGCGAATTGGTATGGGCTTGGGAGGGCTCGAGTTAGGTTTAACCTAGTAATCCATTAACCAAATCCCTTAGGCCTACGGGGCCGTTTCGGGGAGGTCGAGATAGCTTGGCGACTCCGCTGGGGACGTTTTGTGGACTTAGGCCATTTTTCTTGTTTATATACATCCCTAACGTGAATGTTCTCGCAATTGACCCCTTGTTTTGCAGGTTTGAGATTTAGGAAACGAATGTTTATTTCTTTTTCAAACATTTGAAGCATTGTTTGCCTATACATTGTTGCGTATGCTTTAAATATTTTAGCACTACACTATCGCGCACACGACCATACTGCCGGACCCGGGCCGTGATAGGGCGCTTTAGGACGGTGTTAAGAAAGATACAACCTCGAACGCGAGACCGCGATGTAGAGGTTGCCTTTCTTCTCCTCGAAAATTCTTTTCTGGTGTCGTAAGTATTTATCCTTGTCCGCGAGACCGCGTGACTATAGGACATCTCTTTCGACTAAGCCGGGGTTAAGAGGACCTGACACCAACGCGAGACTGTGACAGTCAGATCACCCTCTTAACTTCACCTTGTTCAACCGTTTAGATAGAAAGCAAGCCTCACCTTTCATGCGTGTGTCTTTGTGTCCGCCATTGTTCTCAATAAAGTAAGCATTTATCTTATGCAATTCATTTATTTCCTTTTGTTGGTCCATGGCAAATAAGGTTGTTCGTTAGTCTCGATTTATATGCGATGGGGAGAGCCGATGTCCAATTCATTTCCACTCCCAAGAAAGAGCTCATAGCGTGGTGGGATCAGCTGGATCAAAATGGCCAAAAGCAAGTTGAGGCAAGGATTGGCCGTCTCCTCCCGTTGCTCAAGATCAACATCCATTCCGGCGTTATGCAAGCGATACAGCATTTCTGGTGCCCTCAAACATCGACCTTCATATTTGGCGAATTCGAGCTAACTCCAACCTTGGAAGAATATAGCATTGCCATTGGAATGCCTCTGGGAACCGAGCTGGTCAAGCCACCCATAGGTATAGACCCCATCTCCGAGTTGTCACAATTTTTGAGAGTTAGGGCCGAGGTGGTGAGGAAGGTTGTTAAGGCTAATTGTTATGCATGCCCATTCTCATTTTTAGCCGAGTGTTTTTCAAGTCAACCAATAGCCCAAAGGAGTAGGATCTTTATTTTAGCATTTGTCGGACTAATCATCTTCCCTCATCGTAAGAATGCCATTAATCCTTCAATTGCTTGGGTAGTCAAACACATGTGTGCTGGGCTAAACTATGTTAACATGATTTTAGCCGAAACATTGTTGTCCCTTAATCGTTTTAAACAAAACGGAGACAAAATCATGCGAGCTTCCCCAGAAATTTTGTAAATATGGTTTCTTTCTCACATAAGGGGATTTGGGCACCTTATGCAGTTGTTTCAAATAGATGAGTTTAGGCACCCCATACAGAGATTCCAAGTCTTAGAAAAGCATTCCCCCGATAAAGAATATTCCCGTTGGATAAATTTCCTAAGAGACCCTGAACCCAAGGCATTTCTATGGCATGTTAAATGGCTCCAGGTCGAGGAAGCCGCCTTCGCTCACAAGTTTGCTAATCCGATCCCACTACTCGGTCTTTCTGGCGCCACTTCCTATTACTCGTACAGGGTAGCCCGCCAATATCGAGCCCTACAAGAGATTCCCCCACCTCTCAAGACGGAGATGTTCCAGGCTCGCTTCACCCGCACGGACTATGATTATTTCGACAAAATCCGTGCTTTCGAGATTGCCTGGAGCGAGTGCCATCCTGAAAGGATCGTCGTGCCCAAGATGCTAAATGGAGAAGAAGAGATCCACCATGCCTCCACATTCTACATCCACAACCATCGAATTCCGACCATTGTACGACCACTGGTCCTGGAAGTGACTGACAAGCCATCCCAGAAGGCGCAAATTGAGCATCTTGAAAAGAGGGTGGAAATGGACAAGACTCACATCTCGAAGTTAACTCGAGAGAACAAACGGCTCCGTAAAGCCGCAGGTTCCCCATCGCATGTAAAATGAGTCACCTCGAGAAGTTTGAGATGACACTTTCACCAAATTTGTCTCCCTGATTTCTCTTCTAGTCTCAATGTTTAGGGAATTTCGTTCTTTTTATGTTCCAGCAGTTTCATGTATTTCCTTAGTCTCAATGTTTAGGTGATTTCTCTCTTTCTAATTTCGAGATTTAGGAATTGTTGTGTACCTTTTTTGTTTCAATGCCAGAAGAATCCTATTTTCTAATTTCATTGTTAAGAAGCTTTCATTTATCGTTTAATGATGTCTAAAAATTTCAAAATCTCGATGTCTTTAAAAAAAAAAAATCTCTCGAGGAGCACAAAACGCCTAGACCATTGCCATGGGCCAGCCTCCCATTTGGATTGTGCGCTCACATATGCTCATTTTTCAGGTGTTCACAAATCGTCCGATTCCACCCAACGTACGAAGGGAGGAATCGAGAGATCGAGGGGTCAAAGAAAGAGGTCTTCCGGTGATTGCGGTGCCTACGCCGAGTTCGACAGCCCGCTGGTGATCCCTTCCTCCACCAAGGCAAAGCTACGACTTCCAGGCAGTCGCCGATCCGGACAAGATCAAGAGCCATGCAGATGAATATCGAGGAGCAGAACGCCCGTTTCGCCGCGCTTGACGACAAGATCAACGACCTTGCGATTCAGCTCACTCGATTCGCCGATGATATGAGGGCCGCATTAACAGCACCGAATGCTGGTCAGACCGTGCCTCAAGCCATTCCCGAGCCGGTGGAGGGGCCTGCAAGAAGGAATGTTACTGAAGAGGCATTAGGTTCTACGCCCGTAGTGATCGAACTAGACCCCATCTCAGAAGCCGTCACCGCTCGTTTGGAGGAGGAACACAACAAAAGGTTCGCAAAGATAGAAGAGAAGCTCCGTACGCTGCGAGGATACGAAGAGCATATGATCGAGGACCTGTCTCGATATGCACAGATGAGTTTTCCTGAGAAGTTCAAGATTCCTGACTTCACTAAGTATGATAGGACCGGAGACCCGAAGATCCACTTGAAGTACTATTTGAACAGGATGGCAAGGTATGCCCAGAATGTCCCATTAATGGTTCAGACCTTCCAAGAAAGTCTGACAGGACCTGCGCTGCAATGGTACGTGTTGTCAAAACCCGAGAAGTTCGAGAAGTGGGAAGAGCTAGCTGAGGCGTTCGTCTTGCAGTACAAGTACAACACCGAGATAGCCCCTATGCGCGAAGTGCTGACCCGAACTGAAAAGAGGAGGAGCGAGTCTCTCAAAGCCTTCGCTCAAAGGTGGCGTACTCTTGCCGCTCAAGTTCGACCTCCACTCAGTGAAAAAGAGCTGCTCAATCTTTTCCTCAAGGCCCTACCTAGTGATTTCTATTTAAAGTTTGTGGGTTCAGGGTGCTTGACCTTCTCCCAGCTAGTAGATGTCGGGGAGAGGATAGAGGGGGCCATGCATGACGGTAGACTGAGCGAAGGGGTTAGTCGAAAGGTCCCGAATAGAAAGGAGAAAGACGTGGAAATCGCGTATGTGCAAGCGCTAATCATAACAAGGCCCCCCGCCTCATCTTCTCAAGGCTCGTCCGTATTTCGAGATATGGCGTATCAAAACCAGGAATTTAAAAGGAGAACACCCAGGCAATTCACTCCCCTACCTAGGCCACTGTCTAAATTATTGCCCATGCTGTTGAAAAGGGGGATAGTAGCTAAAGAAGTGCCTCGGGACAATCCTCCAAGATCCCACGGATTCGATTTATCGAAGTCCTGTGAGTTCCATAGGGGCGAGAAGGGGCATGATGTGGATGACTGTTTCATTCTTAAGATCAAGGTTCAGAATCTACTCGATAAAGGTATTTTATCTTTTAAGGAATCGACCCCTAATGTTTAACAAAACCCATTGCCCAATCATGCTGGGGATGTCAATGTAGTTATTGAGAAGGGTGGCGAGAGTAAGCAGATCTTTAATGTGGATGCTCATAGACTTTATAAATTACTAGTGTCAGCTGGACACTTTGAAGACGGGGAGGATATTCCGTTGAAAGAAAAACTGAAATGCATCATCCAGATGGTGGACATGGGAGTAATTTACAGTACGAAGCAAGATAGTATGGCGACCATGACGGCTGTTCTTAACTCGTTTTACGAGGAGTTGGAAGAAACACTTGCTGAGCCTCTTGAAACTGACAAGCTACCTAATGAGGATGGGCTAGGAAGTCGAATTGTGACCAGCAGCGAGGGAGGAAATTTGTATGAGGACTTTGGGCCTCAAGCTAGCGATGTGGATTGGAATTATGAGTTCGTAAAGCTCGCTCGTGAGAATGGGGAAGTAGTCGACACATTGGGTCAGCCCAGCGACAAATTCGACTATCTTGTGAAGTATTCATCGCCGCCCAGTTTCTTCATCAATCCCAGGGATGTTGTTCCCGATGGGTGGGGAGGTATGGACGACCCACCTGAACCCGAAAAGATGGTTGGCATGATTACCCCTGTGGTGATTGACTTATCTGTCGACGAGGATTTATGGATGCCGGATGGGGGAAATGTTGAGCAATTAGTCGTGGACCTGGCGTTCAAGGAGTTCGCTACCCTAGAGATCGATGACAGCGTCACGAGCCGATGGTGATTGAACTCCCGCCTAAGAACGAAGAAGATATAATAGTAGATCGAACCCCGAGTTACGACCCCAAGGCAGTTCCATGGAGTTATAAGACAAACGAAATCGACACCATCACACGGTCAGGCCGCTGCTACGCACCTACAGGGGTCGTTGAAAAGAAAGCCATCTCAGAAGAGGAGGCGAAGCAATTCCTGGCGATCGTGAAGACGAGCAAATTCAACATCGTGAATCAGTTGAGAAAGATGCCAGCCCAAATCTCCCTTTTGGATCTCTTCAAATCATCCGAAAAACATAAGAATGCACTGCTCAGGGTTTTGAATGAAGTGTACGTCCCTGAGATCATCGATGACACCTAGTTAGAGGAGTTTGTTGGGTCTATCTTGCTAAAAGATCAGATTTCTTTTGCCGACGAAGATTTCTCTCCAAAAGGTCGCAACCACACCAAGGCGCTGCTTATTTCAGTTAAGTGTCGTGATAGAGTGGTAGCAAGAGCGCTGATTGATAATGGGTCTGCACTAAACATTTGCCCACTCACCACCCTTCGTCGTTTGGGAGTGAGCGAAGAGCAAATTCTGTCATCTAAGTCCACCGTTCGAGCTTTTGACGGTATGAAGAAGGAGGTCATTAGCGAGGTCGAGCTTGAACTACTGATTGGTCCGATTCTTTTTCTAGTCAACTTCCAGGTCCTGGACATTCCTAGTGCATTCAATTTTCTACTAGGACGACCTTGGATACACACCGCGGGAGCTGTGCCCTCGAGCTTGCATCAGAAGGTCAAATTCATTGTGGATGGGAAGTTGATAACTGTCCACGGAGAGACCGATTTTAAAGTTTTCCATGACACTGCAATTCCGTACATATAGCCTGAGAACAAGGCTGAATCAAGCTACCAAGCTTTTGAGTTAGTATCGGTAATTCACGTGCCCGTGGGGACTATGATGCGCAACCCGGAAGTGGCTGAGCCTTCGATAATGTCAAGTAGGGTGTTGCTCGAGAATGGTCATATCCCCGGAGCTGGCTTGGGACTGCACGATCAGGGTGTTAAAGAACCCCTCCAGGTCTCCAAATGGCGCAAAAGGACAGGCTTGGGTTATCATGGAGACGATTCTGGTTGGCGAGGTAGCCATGGAAGACGAGGTAACATCGGAGGTCGAGGTCGGTACGGGGGCCGTCGTGGTCAAGGAGGCCGAGGAAGCAATGAGGACCATAGAGACTACGAAGACCTAGCTAATCATGGGAGTTATGGAAGTTGGGGGAGTTTATTCAGATTAGAAGAAGGTCGGAAGGGTTTACTTCTTCCGCAACTGAAAGAAATATTTTCGGGTCCACCCAAGCTGCTCCAAGAGGAGGAAGAAGCCGTTTTTGGTCTCGTTGATTTATTCGAGGGGGAGTTTGCGTGTGCCGTCATAGAAAATGAAGAGGCCGGGCCTTCTGTTGCCACCGCCGACCCTTTTGAGTAGGGATGCCGCTTTTCTTTTCTATTTTGTCTTGTCTAAGTACGTGTTCGTCCCTTCCGCGAGATGTCTGTTTAGGTCTAGGGTTATTTCTCTCTGTAATCAAAGTCTCGGACTGCGAGCCGTCGGTCCAGGACCTCGAGTCATGTAAACGGCTCTATCTTATCAATGAAATCATGATCATGTTTTATTAAGGATGTGCGGAAGTACCCAAACCAGACTGATGATGATGCTTTGAGGCGTGGACTTCCGCACGTTTCCTGGTTTTCAAAATCATTTGCAAATAGGGGCATCCAAGGATATGAGGATGAATCCTTCATTTTCGAAAACTCTTTCAAAACAATTTCGAAACACATACATGTCAGTAGCCACAGTAATATTTGCCAATTTAATCACTAACCTTCTTCGTGGCATCTCAGGCATAACATGTCACATGATCACGATAGGTGCATATGTGAGTCGGATTCGCTCGACGAAAATCCCTCTCGGATCGAGGATGACAAGGATGACTATGACCGAAAAAGCATCGAGCAGGATTGGATTCGGCATGAAGAGTCCAAGCCGTTGACCGTAGAGTCTACCATCACGATAAATCTGGGCGATATGGAGAATGTTAAAGAAATCAATATTGGAGCTGGCCTTTCTGAAATCAACATTAGAAGGATGGTCGACCTTTTAAAAGAATACCAAGATGTGTTTGCATGGTCATATGCGGATATGCCAGGGTTGGATAAGGAAATTGTAGAGCATGCTCTACCAACTGATCCGAGTATTCCGCCAAAGAAGCAAAGGCTTAGAAGAACAAAGCCCGAATTGTCCAAGAAGATCGAAGAAGAAGTCATGAAGTTGTTGAAGGTAGGATTTATAGAAGTGTCGCACTATTCTGATTGGATCGCCAATGTAGTCCCTGTCATGAAGAAGGATGGTCGAGTCAGGGTTTGTATTGATTACCGCGATCTGAATCGAGCAAGTCCGAAATATGACTTTTCACTGCCTCACATTGATGTATTGGTCGACAGCACCGCGGAGTTTGAGTTATTTTCTTTTATGGATGGATTTTCAGGCTACAATCAAATTCCGATGAAAGAAGAAGATAAAAGTAAAACCTCCTTCATTACTCCTTGAGGGACCTTCTGTTACAAGGTAATGCCCTTCGGCTTGAAGAACGCCGGGGCAACATACCAAAGAGCAATGGTCACCCTGTTTCCCGATATGATGCATAAAGAGGTGGAAGTCTACGTGGACGATATGATTGCTAAATCCAAACACGGAGAGGACCACATCGAGGTGTTGCGGAAGATGTTTGACCGACTCCAAAAATTCAAGTTGAGACTTAACCCCGCCAAATGTGTGTTTGGGGCCAAGTCCGGAAAATTACTGGGGTTCATGGTCAGTAGTCGAGGCATTGAAATTGACCCATCGAAGGTTAAGGCCATTTGTGACTTAAAGCCCCCTTCTACAGTCAAACAGGTTCGGAGTTTGCTGAGGAGACTAAACTATGTGGCGAGATTCATTTCTCAACTGTCCGAGACAGCTGAACCTTTTTTCAAGCTCCTGAAGAAGAACGCCAAAGTTAAGTGGGGTACTGATTGTCAAGAGGCATTTGAGAAAATAAAAGAATATCTTTCCCATCCGCCAATCCTGGTGCCACCTGTCCCCAGAGTGCCATTAATACTCTACTTGACTATTCATGAGGAGTCATTGGGAGCCCTGCTAGCTCGGAAGAGACCAAGTGATGACAAGGAGTGCGCAATATACTACCTCAGTAAGAAATTTACTTCATCCGAAATAAATTACCCTGGGGTTGAAAAGACGTGTGTGGCTTTGGTATGGGTATTGCACCGCTTACGCCAGTACACACTCCATCATCGGATCCTGCTCGTAACTGAGAATGATCCCATCAAATATTTGCTGGAAAAACCTGCGTTAGCTGAAAAACTAGCAAAGTGGCAAGTACTGGTGTCTGAATTCGACGTCCATAGCATGACGCAAAAATTTGTCAAGGGAAGAGTTATAGCTGACATGTTGGCAGAAAACGTCGGAAGGTCAGAAGGCCATCATCAGTCAGATCCCATAGAGGAGCGTGTTTCAGAGATAGCGGTGATAAGTGGACTATGTACTTCGATGGCGCTGTTAACCTGGCTGGTTCTGGGACTGGGGCAGTTCTGATCTCCCCGACCGATCAACATCACCCTGTGGCCGCCAAGTTGGTATTCCTGTGCGCCAACAATATCTCAGAATACGAAGCTTGCATACTGGGACTGCAATTGGCCGTCGACATGAAGATTAGGAAGCTACAGGTTTACGGTGATTCCGCCCTTATCATTCTCCAGACGGAGGGCCAATGGCGAACCCGCGATTCCAAGTTGATTCCTTACCACAAATTCCTTGAGGAGTTAACAAAGGAATTTGAAGAGATTTCTTTTGAGTATTTGCCTCGATCGCAAAATCAGTTTACCGACGCCCTGGCCACGTTATCATCAATGCTGCAGGTTATGGAGGGATTAGACATCGAGCCGCTAAAAATCAAAATACTGACACGTCCGGCTTACTGTTCGGTGATCGCAGAAGAGCCTGATGAGAAGCCATGGTATCACGACATCCTGAACTATCTTCAGAGAGGGGAATACCCTCCTGAAAGTGAGCCAACGGATCAGAAATACATAAGGAAGCTAGCATCGAAGTTTTTCATTAGTGGCAATGTTCTTTACAAGAGGTCTTTTGACTCGGTTTTGTTGAAATGCGTCGATCCCAGAGAGGCTAATCAGTTGATGAGGGAAATTCATAAAGGAGAATGCGGTCCGCACATAAATGGTCATCTCTTGGCCAGGAAGATCATGAGAGTGGGTTATTTCTGGATGGCTATGGAGACCGACTGCATCCGGCATGTTCGTTATTGCCATCGGTGTCAAATCTATGCAGATAAGGTCAATGTGCCGCCAAATGAATTGCGGCAAATGTCCGAGCCATGGCCTTTCTCCATGTGGGGAATCGATATGATTGGGCCAATTAATCCTAAGGCCTTCAATGGACATCGTTTCATCTTGGTAGCCATTGATTACTTTACCAAGTGGATCGAGGCAAACTCATATGCCAATGTCACCGCCAAGAATGTGGTCAAGTTTATTCGCCGTGACATCATCGCTCGCTATGGAGTCCTGGAGGCGATCATTACTGACAACGGTTCAAATCTGAATAACAAGATTGTAGATGGCTTACTCAACGAATTTCATATTCGTCACTTGAACTCCTCGCCTTACCGTCCACAAATGAATGGAGCTGTGCAAGAAGCCAATAAGAACATAAAGAAGATCTTGTCAAAAACTGCTGACAACCATCGAGACTGGCATGAGCGGTTGCCTTACGCATTAATGGCATACCGAACTTCGATCCGTACTTCGATAGGGGCGACTCCTTTCTCGCTCGTTTATGGTATGGAAGCGGTCTTACCCGTGGAAGTCGAAATCCCTTCATTAAGGATTCTTTCACAAGCTGAGCTCTCTGAGGAGGAGTGGGCTCAACAGAGATGGGATCAGTTGAGCATGATCGATGAGAGGAGGCTGAAGGCCTTATGCCACGGTCAATGCTACCAGAAGCGGGTCGCCAAGTCCTTCAATCGCAAAGTTCGGCCTCGGCACTTTGAAGCCGGAGATCTCGTACTAAAGAAAGTGTTGTCCATCACGCCCGAATTAGGTGGGAAGTTCGCCCCAAATTACGACGGTCCGTATGTCGTTAGGAAGGTTCTACCTGGGGGAGCTTTAATTCTTGTAGAAATGGATGGCCAAGAGTTGCCAAAGCCTGTAAACGCCGATTCGGTGAAAAAGTATTTTCCTTGAATGAAATCCAAGGCCTGAGAGCTATTTTCGATGCAATCCGAATCACTGTAGGGTATTCACATCATGCATATCATGCATACATGCATACATGTTTACTTTGTAGGCCCCAAACAACCCGCAAAATGATCACCAAACGACTAAACCGTCTTGGCGAGCATCCAGTGGGCCAATTAAGGGGTTGCCAAGTCACCAGGCCATAGGTGAGTACCTTTTTCTCAATACCAAAAAAAAGGGTAAAATGGAAAATTGGTTTTTTAAAAAAAAAAAGAAAAAAAAAGAAAGAAAAAAGAAAAGAACAAAAAGCACAGCAGTCGAAACTGTGAAAATGAACTTTTGATAGTTATCTTGATGCTTGGTAGAACATGCATTTTGGATCAAAATTCCCTATGGAGATCGCTCAACTCAGGTGATCTTGACGAAATAAGAGGAAGTACGTTGATCATGCCAAGCGAGAAGCACTTAGGCGAACCATTCCCAAACACGTCCTGTAAACACTTTGAGAGGAACGAAAGAGAGAAAATCGTGTTTTAGGACGAGAGAGTCATTCGCAATAGTACATGGATCGAAATGAAAGGAGGCATTTCCTTCTTCTATCCTATACACTACAGGTGATCATAGTTAGCCCCATTTGAGCCATTGAATGTGAAGAGTTTGCAAAATACCCCTGTCAAGAATCACCCTACAACAAGGCAAATTTGGAGGTTTTGGTTGACATGCTTTGGAGGAAAAGATGAGAAAGACTTCTTTGCCATTACTTGTATTAATCTTTTTGTGGTGACTTCAGGTGAGTTCTTGTGGAAGCTTGAAGCATCCCAAAATGAAGAGGAGTATTCATTTCTCTACCCAAACACACTCATGCCTTTTGCTTGGCCAAATTGAGCCTAAATATTCATTTCTAAAACCGAATGGTGGTTATCTCCCTACACTGGGGCAAAGCATGTGATTTATCAAGACAATTGGTATTCATGAGACAGTGTGAAAAACATCTCGAAAGTTTTGAAAGCTCAAAAAAAAAGGGGGGGGGGGAGCAAAAGTCAAATGAAAACTAGGAGGCATGAAAAAGCAGTGTACATGGTAAAAACAAGGCCAATGCCCAGAGCAAAAAGTTACATCAAGAGAAAAATTCTCATGAAAAAGGGGGAATGTCAAAAGCAAAATGCTTGCAAAGAAAGAAATCATTGCAAAAGCAAAAGTCGTTAGAAAAAAAAGCAAAGCTCTTACATTAAAATGATTAGTCAATGGACTTTCGAGACAGGTTGAATTTCAGAAGTCGAGTGCCTCCGAAAGATTGGATGATATGGTAATGATGCTATAATAATCACCAACTCCTAAACCCCTTTTGAAAATTTCTAAGCCTTTTGAGCCTTTACCCAGACCAATGTTACAACCCTTTCCTAAAGTCTTTTCTGATTGGAATGAGTCAAAATGAAAATAGGGACTTTACAGAGAAGCTATCGCTTGAAGAAGTGGGGGGCAAGGTTGTCTTATCTCATCATAAGATTTCTTAACTTGTAAACCTGATGAAGATGCCGTTCCATAATTATTTCATTGCTTGGCCGATAGTGCTAATCCGTTGTTAAAACCAGGGCCAAGCCTACATTACAGTCCTTAAAAGACCTCTCCGGTTAGTCCATGTGTACTCATTGCGAATGATCCTCGAAGCCTCTGGCACTGATAGTGTAAGGTATACAGAGGGAGCATGCATATCTCCCATATCAATGGATAGGAGCAAACAGCCTTCTTTGAGAGCTCGTGAGAAGCCCTTTTTGACTAAGCAACTCTTGTTTGGCATATCCAACGTACCCTTTCGCGTGAGCCAGGGTCTTTCTAGCCAAGGTTTATCTCCTAAGAGAATTTGATGATCAAGGGGCATTCCCCAAGCTCATTGGCAATTTTGGGATATTGGATGATGCTAAATGTTTTCTAAACAATTGAAATTGGTTTGATTTGCTAATGCAATAACGCTTTGTCGGTAATGTTATTCTTTTGATAGTGTCCTTCATGACGTCTCAATGATATCAATCTCGTCTGATATGCTCTCCCTATCAGGGCATCTGTTATAACATGTTCCATTATATGTGCATGGGCCATTTCGGAACCTTTCTGATTGATAGGCTTGCAACCTTGAAATTGCACGGTAAGATTTTACAACCTAGAGTACCCTTATTGACTTGGCAAGCTTTTGCAGCCTAGAGTCTTCCTCTTTTCTCGCCCGGCGAGCTTTCGCAGCCCGGAGCACCTCAGCGACTTGGCGAGCTTTCGTAGCCCTAGGTCTTTCTCTTTCCTAGTCCATTGAGATTTCGTAGCGCAAAGTACCACATCGATCTGGCGAGCTTTCGCAGCCAAGAGTTTCCTTCTTTACATAGCAAGACTTCATGTAGTCGAGAGCCCGTTCTTACACGGTATGGCTTCCTTTTCGGTCAAAAGTCCGTTCTTACACGGTATGACCTCTTCATTAAGCCAAGAGCCCGTTCTTACACGGTATGGCTTCCTTTTCGGTCAAAAGTCCGTTCTTACACGGTATGACCTCTTCATTGAGCCAAGAGCCCGTTCTTACACGGTATGGCTTCCCTTTCGGTCAAAAGTCCGTTCCTACACGGTATGATCTCTTCATCGAGCCAAGAGCCCGTTCTTACATGGTATGGCTTCCCTTTCGGTCAAAAGTCCGTTCTTACACGGTATGACCCCTTCATTGAGCCAAGAGCCCGTTCTTACACGGCATGGCTTCCCTCTCGGTCAAAACCCGTTCTTACACAGTACGACCTCTTCATTGAGCCAAGAGCCCGTTCTTACATGATATGGCTTCCCGTCCAGTCAAAGTCTGTTCTTTCACGGTGTGACCTCTTCGTTTACCCGAAAGCCCGTTCTTAAACGGTGTGGCTTTCTTCTTGGTTGAAACCATTCTTACATGGTAAAACCTTGTCGAGTAAAAGAATTCCCCTTTTGGATAGTATTCGTGAAAATAATAATAACAATAATAATCAACCCCATGCCTCAAGCATTGTGCCATCCCATGCCTCCCTCCAACAAAATTTAGGTGTCTTTTGTCTTTGAATAGAGCTTCTTCGAACTTCCCTTCAAAGAGGGGCAGCTGTTGACACCTAAATTTTGCCTAGATTACTTAGGGTTTTATCGCACAAAAATTAGGGTTTAATTTCTTTAATCCCTAAATCAAAAATATTTTCTTTAAATTTCATTGCATGTAGACATTAGGCGCATTTACATTAATGTAGCCTATTATAGCATATTTTCCTTGTTTATTTTCAAAATTAATTTTCAAAAAAAAAAAATGAACATGACGCGTGACCAGCATTGACGTTGGTCACGCGTGTTCTCTTCCCCCCTCCCCTTCTCCACGTGGGCCGGCCCTTCTTCCTTGAGGCCCGGCCCGCGTCCGCTCTTCTTCCCCCCTCCATCGGTCAATGTTCTGCATAACGTGAGGGAGAAGCAACTGGAACAGGACGGACGCGTAGACGCAGCAGCGATGAAGCCAGACGCTGGAGCAGACAAATCGAAGCGCGCTCTGCACGAGGAGGCCGAAAGCGTGATGACCAGAAGCCGAAGCAGGGGGCGCAGCACTGCACTTTGACCGTGCAGGGACCAAGAGATCTCACGGCCATTTTTAGCGAAGAAATGGGCGCGATTCAGTCCCTGAAGATAAGACTGGCCGAGGGTGTGAGCTCGAACGGGGAGGACGCGCTGATCCACGACTCCCCTGAGCTCGAAATGGAAAGAGGGCGCCTCCCGAAAAAGGGAGGAGGAGGAGCAGAGTCCCTCCTTCGGCGGACGTTAAAACAGGGGAGAGAGGGTGCGACGGAGAGGAAGAACCAGAGATCAAGCGAGAGAGGAGAGACGGAGAGAGGGAGAGTTCCACAAAGCAAGAGAGAGGGAGCCAAGATAGATCCGGGGCCAACCGGACTCCCATCGGCGACACCTCGACGCGTCCTCCTTCTTACGGTAGGTTCGGGTCCCGAGCATCCGCCGGGTTTCGCTTGGTTTGGTCCGATTCGGGGTCGGTCCCCGAGGATCCCCGCTCGTAGGTGTGCGAGGCGCGCGGGTGTGGCCCGACCCACTGCGTTCGCCCTCTACGCGCCACCGCCGAGTCGGGTAGTGGCTATGGCCGTCTCCCCTGTTTCTTGTTCTTTACTCTGTTTTTAGGGGGGGCGTCACTGGCCGGAACTCGCGGCCGTTCGGCCCACATGAGTTCCGGCCAGCGACGCCTCGGGCTCGGTTCTGCTTGCCTGGGTTTGTTGCGTGGGAGTTTCGGACAAGTTTGAACCTCGTTTGAGCATAAATCACTCATTTTTGTAACGCCCGCCGTGTGTTCGTTAATATGCCCGAACCAGCAACCTTTGAATATGTTCTTGCTTCTTCGTGACTCTGGGGACGTCGGCGGGTCTCGGCGTACCGTCGGTCGCCGCGGCAGTCCGGGGGTGGCCGTCAAAAGGCGCGAACCGCCAGTCCCTCGCCGGGGCGTGGCTGGTTCGCAGTCGCAGGCCTCGACCGCGGAGGCCGGGGCGACTCGAGCGACGACCGAGCTAAGGCTCGGCCATCGGATCGAAAACCCCAGCCACAGAGGCTGGGGCCAGAGAGGCCGGTGTTCCGGCTGACCGGTGGTCCAGTCGGTCGGCGTCGGGTGTTGCCGGCGGGAGGCGGGCTCCCAGGGGCCGGTCACCGGCGCTCGGGCCTGCTGTGGAAGGCGAGGCCTGAGGCGCGGCGCGGGGTGCCACGAATCGGGTCGGGAGAACCGGGTAGGGTTCCCAGTCGGGCCGGGTTCGCTGGTCATGGCCAGGTAGGGCTTATTTGGGTCATTGGGCTTAGTTTTAGGGTTTATTATATTTTGGGGCCTTTTTCCTTTTGAAATGACTTCGGGCTGGGCCCTTTTCTTTTTATAATTTGCCCGATCGGGCTCAACAAATGAGCCCGATCCGACCTTGGGCCCGGGCCGGCGCGCCCGGGTCAGTCTCGGTCCGGGTCGGACGTGGAGGTCCGACCCGATCTTTTTATTATTATTATTATTATTTTAATTTTTTTATTTTCAAAAAAATTCAAAAAAAAAATTTCAAAAAAAAAATTTCAAAAATTTTTTAAAAAATTCCGAAAATTTTCAGAAATTCCAAAAAAAAATTTAAAAAAAAAATTAAAAATTTTTTTCTTTAAAAAAAATTTTCAAAAAAATCAGAAGTTTAATTTAGCTTATCTTGCCTTTTTCACATGTTTAGTGTTATGCTTAATCCCACGTCGCTCGGTTCACACACTTTGAGTTGCACATTTAAATTAAACTCGCGTGTACTTGATTATGCATGTTTAGGCTTAGATATTAATTGTTGCTTCCTTTAGTTTAGTTAGGAATTGAATTTTGAGATCCCCAATTAGCGAGAACACGTTAGGTGATGAATTGAACAAGATTAGGTACCGAAAGGGCACTAGTTAATTGATTAGTGTAATCAAGTCCCCGTACCCGTTGAATCTCTGGTTCGTAGAAGTAAAGCATTTCTCCCGCGCTTCACTTGGGTGTCTAATTGACCCACCAAAAATTGATTAGTGGCGACTCCTAACTAAAACTGATTTGCATGTTAACAACCTAAATTCAAGTCGCGAATTGGTATGGGCTTGGGAGGGCTCGAGTTAGGTTTAACCTAGTAATCCATTAACCAAATCCCTTAGGCCTACAGGGCCGTTTCGGGGAGGTCGAGACAATGTTGCAGCTGTTGGAAATCCCAGAATGGAAATGGGAGCACATTACAATGGATTTTGTAATGGGATTGCCAAGAAGCCAGAGGGGACACGACTCCATTTGGGTGATAGTAGATAGATTGACTAAGTCAGCGCACTTCCTGGCGGTGCGAAAGGACTTCGAGCTAGAAAGGCTGGCAGAGTTGTATGTGCGACAAGTTGTTCATCTTCACGGAGTACCGGTGTCGATTACTTCGGACCGTGATCTCCGGTTTACTGCGAATTTTTGGAAAAGTTTGTAATCGGCCATGGGGACTAAGTTGCAATTCAGCACAGCCTATCATCCTCATACGGACGGCCAGTCTGAGAGGACTATTCAGACTTTGGAAGATATGCTGAGAGCGTGTGTATTAGATTTTCAGGGCAAGTGGGAAGAACAGTTACATTTGGTGGAATTTGCCTACAACAACAGTTTTTAGCAGAGCATCGGGATGGCACCGTTTGAGGCACTTTATGGCAGGGCGTGCAGAACACCGTTGTGCTGGGATGAAGTGGGAGAAAGAAGTATAACGGGTCCAGAGTTGGTTCAGCAATTGGTGAAAACAGTAAAGGTCATCTGGGAAAGGTTGAGAACAGCCTAGAGTCGTCAGAAAAGTTACGCAGACCGAAGGCGTAGGCCGTTAGAGTTTCAGGTTGGCGACCATGTATTTCTCAAGATCTCGCCAATGAGAGGACTATCTCGGTTCGGCAAGAAAGGAAAGCTGAGTCCAAGGTACATAGACCCATTTGAGATTTTGGAAAGGATTGGAACATTAGCGTATCACCTAGCCTTGCCGCCAAATTTGTCACAGGTTCATAACGTCTTTCACGTGTCGATGTTGAGGAAATACGAATCGGATCCGACCCACGTGCTAAATCATGAGGTAATAAACGTGGACGACAAGGTGTCGTACGTGAAGAAGCCAGTTCAGATCGCGGACAGGAAGGAACAGGTTTTGAGGAGCAAGATGATTCCGTTGGTCAAAGTTATCTGGGAATATCACGGGACGGAAGGCGCCATATGGGAAAGCGATGAAGTAATGCGACACCAATACCCTCATTTGTTTGAGTAGTCGGGTTTGGATTATAAATTTCGAAGACGAAATTTTTGAAAGGGGGGAAGAGTCGTGACATTCCGAATTTCGGTCCATTTTTGGGATTTATAAAACACGTAATTTGTTAGTATGCTTATAGTAAAATCTCGCCCGGGAACTGATCACTTTCGGTTATTATTTTTAAAATAGAGATTTCGCTAGAATCGCATTCGATCGAATTTGGCCGTTATTTAGATCCCGAACTTGGCAATCGATTTTCGGGAGTTTCGGGATGAAATAAATTGGACGGTGTCGATATTAATGTGGCCAGCGTCGAGATTACCAGGAATAGTAAGAAAGTGAAATTTTGGACCGGGTGCGAATTTGGACTAGTAGACCTCCCTAACAGTGTGTTTTGGATTATTTTGTTTTGGCCATTTGCCCTATATTATTGTTTGGGATTTTTTGTGAACTGTTAGATCATTTTCCAAATTTAGAATCGTGACCGTTAGACCGATTTTTAGTTTGGACCGTGTCCGTTGGTTCGCGCTCGAAAATAAAATTTAGTCTTTTTCTTTTTTTTCCTTCTTTCTCTCTTTCTCTCCTCTTTCCCCTCTGCCGCGCCACCCACTCCCCTCCCGCGCACGTCTCTCTCTCTCTCTCTCCTTTTTTTTTCTTTTCTTCTGGCCGCACATCTCCTCTGCATGCGTCCCGTCCCCTCCACGCCCATGCAGCCCCCTGACACCCTCTCTACTCTCTCCTTCTTTCTTCTTTCTCTCTTCTTCTTCTTCTTCTTCTTCTTCTTCTTCTTCTTCTTCCTCTCCCCTTCTTCCCCTGACTGGTGCTGCTTTGCTTCTATCCAGCTAGCCGACCGCTTGAGCTCGCCTGGCCGCTGTCGTCGCCAGCCAACTCGACCACTACGCCATGCCATCCGCCACCTGCCACACCCGACTGACTGGTCTCTCCCCTCTCTCGCGCCCGGCTTGCTGCTCGAGCCGTCGCACCTATCCCGGCCCGGCGCTGCCCAGCCGGCCGCCTTGTCCCGCTCTGTCGCCAGCTCACTGCCGCTGCTGTGGATCGCCGTCGCCCCAGCCTAGCCCAGCCGTCGTTGCCGTCGCCCTGACCAGCGAGCTCGCGACCGTGCCCGCAGCTCGCCAGTGCAGCTCTGCCACTCGCCGGCCGGCCCCGCGTCACTGTCGCTGCCTTCGATGCCGCCTGTCGATGCCGTATCCCTCCCCCAAGTAGCCAGCAGCCCCTTTCCTCCCCTCACTCTCCCTCCCGATTGCTCTCTCTCCCTCACGCCACCGCCGCCGCTCGCCGGAGGAGCTCCGTCGCCGCCAGTGCTGTTCCACCGCCACCACCACCACCTCACCTAGCACCACCCAATCGTCCCACTCCTCTCTCTCTCTCTCTCTCTCTCTCTCTCTCTCTCTCTCTCTCCCGTCCACCGCGACCAGCCGCCCCTCTGCCTAGGCACGTCATTTGCAAGCCGCCGCTGCGCGCGCCGGGGAAGTCGCTGTCGCTGCCTCGCCGCTACCTAGCCTCTCTCGTCGCGTGTTCGGCCCCGTTTCAAGCTTAGGACATCAAGTGAGTTTGACTCTAAACCCTAATTAGGATAAATTACATTTCTAGACGGGTTTTAGGGGTTAATTAGGATAATTTAGGGGTTAAATTGTAGAGATGATTAGGGGCTGTTGTTGTGGCTAGTTTGGCGGATTAGTATGATGAATTAATGGAGGTTTAGTGGCTCGAGAGGCACTGTACATTGGCTGGACAGAATTGGACCGGAATAACCCAAGTTCGGGAGAGTTCGGGTTGAAATGCGGACTTTAGTGCGCGTCTTAGTTAGTTTGTGGTGGCCGATTAGAATGGCATTTTGGAGAGCTTAATGGAACAATTTGAGAATAATTAATGGCTTAGAAATTGCGGTATAGTGGCTGCCCACGACGGGATTTGATTTGGGCGAGGCGCGGTCAATTTGGGGCTTAATCGTGCAATTACCAGGAATGATCGCTTTATGTAATTGACTGGCTAATTGAGCCTTGTTTGTGGTTAATTTGATGATGCCCTGTCGCTTGTCTAGTGGGACTAGGAATGGATTAGCTTGGTGAGCCTCGAATGCGCGAATTCTTGTGGAACTAGTTGTGTGATTATGCTTGTGAATTGTGCACCGTACACGGGTGCTTGAATTGATTTCATGGTTGTACTAATATATGGTTGGGTGTAATGAATTGTGGTCTGAGCATATTGCGCGACGAATTGAACAAGTGGTGTAGCGATATTAAATGCTCATTGTGAAATGTGTGAATGCGCAAGTGTGATCGTTGTAGTCATGGATGTGCATCACGAGCATTGGCACGGCATGTGTATTTCCGAGTGTGCCCGAGTGACATGTGCATTGTGATCACCTAAAATGCCCTGATGCGTATTACGCGAGGTTCAAATAAAAATTGATGCCTGTGAATGTGTGATCACAATAAACCTTGATGCGTTTTACGTGGGGTAGTGAACCCGTCTTGAGGCGTGTTACGCGGGACGATGCCCGGTTTACCGGAAGATGACCAACCTGAGGCGTTTTATGTGGGTAATGTGTCATGAGCCTGATACCTATTACGCGGGCCAGAGATCGATCTCGAAGTGTTGGACCTGATGCGTTTAACGCTGGTCGAAGGAGAAATTAATAAATGGCAGAGTGCTAGTATGCAAGTGTGCGTTAATGCATTGACGAGACATGAACACGTGTGCGAACATGAGCATATGCATTACATACGTCGGAACCGAGTTATATGTGTGTATGTGTCTCGATCTAATCCTACGATACTGTTATGAATATATGTTTATAGTATGCCTAACCTGCAAGGTCAAGTAAGATTAGATTTAGGCCCGAGGGCCTGAATCAGTCATGTTTTGAATCATGTGTTGATAAGTACTCGTCAGGAGGTGCACGTTAGCTTAGTTTAGGTTTAGGGAATTACTCATTGAGATTATTCTCATTGTTGTTTAAACTACATTTTCAGACCCCCAGCCTTAAGGATGGCAGGCGTATTGATGTGTTTTGGGAGGAGCCCCGGCTAGTTGTAGTGCTTGACCGCCGAGTCGCGTGTCTCCCATTTTGACGTTAGTGGCCATTGAATCGCTTTTGATTTTTGAGCGTGGGCTGTATATGAATATTGTATATGGGTTTTCATAATAATACAAGTGTTTATTTTGTAATCTTGTTCTCGTTTGTGGCTATCCTTGGTTTGGCGTTATAGTTCTGTACGAGTGTTTGATTTGATTTCGCATGTGCTTTAAGTCTCTATGTTGGGCATTGGGTCAGCAATGCCTCTCGGGACGTCGCACTCGAATCGACCATGGCAGGGGTGCTCACGCGCCGTAGGGTTCGGGGCGTGACAACCCAAATGTCTTGGTGTGACACAATCCTTTAAAACTTGAACACGAGGTCCGATTAGAATCCACAACACCCAAACATCCCTATCAACTTTTTTGCACCGTGTTATTATGCGACTAATCTATAAAATGAATAAGGACATCCCAGAATCTCCATCATCCCATGCAACCCTAATCACATCTAATCTTCAAGCACTGTCAAACATTTCTCACAAAAAAAAAGTGACTCCAAAGCTTGTTGCCTCAGGATGCTTGGACAGAGGCAATTTTCCAGCTATAAAATGAAGTACGATTATTGAGTGCAGTATGGTAAAGAATGCATGCAGATACATGCTGTCCAAAGTCCCAACGACCATTTCATGTGTTGTCCTCAACTGCAAATGAATAAGCAAAGATACAGAAGCACCAATCATCCAAACCAAGCACCTAATCGAAGTCGGGAGCCATCAAGATTCAGTGATTACCAAACAAGCCAAGAGGAAACAGAACACACTGCAAGATATATACCCGAACAGATATTTTCAACTAATAAATTAATACAATCATCTCAACGGCCCTAGGGAGTCATGTTCAACTTTACAGTTAAAACAAACTCAGTTACTCGTCCAGAGTCTGTATCGCTCGTTTAGCACCCATGAGTCAAAGTAATCAGAGACCAAAAACCCAAAAAGGAACAGAATAATCATAACAAACATATAACTTACCACATTAGTACTCCCTCTATGATAAAGAATTTTCTAGCTCACCCCCGTTTTACAGACATTCTCCCTCGATTTTGGCATTAGTTTCTTCCCAAGGCAAAGTGCATCTTCTCCGGCTCGCCACGTATATTCTGTCGAAATTTGCCCAATATCTTTCCTCTCAACTCATTGCAAAAGAACTTTCATGCCACAATACAGCGAGATTTTAACCGGTTCCTATGTCCATGTATTCTCCTGAACCACTAGGTCAGAGAAAACTCGGTACTTCTCGCGTCGCAGCTTACTAAAACGAGGGGGTATGCAAATTCAGATATGCCCAACCCTGCTTAATTTCTTGATGGGTAATTGAAACCTTGCACTTACATAGTCATCTCGAAGCAGTTCCTCCCCAGATACAAATGCACTCTAGTCTGCCTTCATATTTACATTAGATTCCTTTCACTACAAAAAAAAAAAAAGGTTTTAGCAACGTATTTTGCCACGAAAAATTAGGCAAAATTCGTCGCTAAATGAATTTGTGATGAAAAAAATTTTGTTGCCAATTCGGCATCGCAAAATTTAGCGACGAAAAATTTCAACTTTCGTGGCTAAATTGCGACGAAATTTATTCGTGGCAAAATTCATCTCTAATTATTCGTGGCAAAATTCTTTGCTAATTATTAATGGAAAAATTCGTCATTAATTTGCCATGAACTTATTCGTCTCTAATTTGCGACGAACATATTCATGGCAAAATTCGTCGCTAATTTGCCACAAAAAATTTTGACTTTTGCCATGAATATTGTTCAAGAACGAATTTAGCGATGAATTTTTATCAATTCTTTAGCGACAAACTCTACGACGAGTATTATTTAGGGATGAAATTAGCAATGGAGTTTTATTTTTACCACGAACTTTTATAATTTGTGATCGTATGAAAAAAATCATTTCTTTTATTTTTCGATGTTAAATCTAATTAAAGGAAAAATTAATTTCTATAATTTATATTTAATATTGATTAAGCACTTAATAACATCAAAATATTATAATAATATGAAAATGAAATACATTTATCTACATTTTCCACAAGAATGACATAAATATTTTTCTTTATAGTACACATAATGAGAGAATAAATAATCTTGAGTACTTTAAAGCATCTGCTTAAGCAACCTCATGAACATGTTGGGCTACCTGCACTTATGGCACAAAAGATGCTAAAGCAAAGCTTATCCCCGATATATATGAAAAGATACTTTCAATCTTGCGCGTGCTCTGCTTTCTCCTGTAAGATTTGCATGGAGTGCTTCATCACCTCCTCCAAAGAATTCACTTGTTGACATACGATGCGATACTCAATTAGACCATCCTTGGCAAATCTCCCCCTTCGCATGTCAACGCATAGCTCAATGTACTTGAACATAATCCTCTCAAGGGTATTTTGCCATGCTCGGGGATCTCTTCAAGGTAATAAGATCGTGAAGTTCTTGCAGAGCATCTTGCTTCTGCCCAACATTTATCAGCTCTGCATCCACACATAAACAAACTTTGTCAGCAAAACTCCATGTTGCATAAAAGGACTGCAGAGAATCATCAACTATTCTCTCAAATGAGTGTCAAATGACACATATAATAGCAAATACTAGATTTAGCTTAAACAATCCACTAACTTGCCTACCTACCCAGGATACATTCACAATCTCAAAAAGTAACATAAGAACAGGTGCCTTCTGCGGATTATCTTGTCTATATTTAGCACCTACCTTATTATATTACTTTTAACTATATTCTTCATCCTCATTCATGTTGCACGATAACCATTTAATTTTGTTCCTATTGAATCAGCAAGTAATATGTTCACCTTGCATATGTCTGTCACATTCATGACCTAAGTCTCATTCACTTATGTTCAAGAACGCAAACACAAGAACAACCTTCATATTGTTAAGCATCAAAAAAAGAGAAAGCAGTGTCAGACAATCTCCTCAAAGACCATGTATTAAGTTATGGAGTTGGGGAATGGTCAAGTGATTCTCAATTTGCTTCACCATATAGGTTGGGACAGAAAAATAAACAGGATGTCAAGTCAATAGTGGTAGTGAAACAAATTACCTTAATACTATTTCAACGGCACAACCAGATAATTCACCAAATAAATTGAGATGCCAACCAAGTTAGTGTATGTGTACACATGCAGACACATCCACCCTCCTGCCCTCTATACGTACATCAATGTGAGTGCCAGAGAAAATGGCTCACCACGTATCTTGAGGCATTAGAGGATCACAAGACAAACAAAAGCGGCTTAACTATCCTTTTGCCATCCTCCATTGGCGCCATAATCCAGTGTGCAGTAGCAGCAGCAACTACCACTGCACTATTATAACTCCATAGCAGTGGTGATGTACATTGAAGTAAGATCTTAATATCATCATTAATTTTCCCAGATGTATATCTTGCAGAAGTTAACTTTGGTGAATCCATATTGATGTAAGTTGCACATGATAAATATTCATCCGGTCCTTCAATATACAACCTGCATATTGTATTGGCCAATTCTCATTGTTCTTTGTTTAATGAGAGTAGTTCTATGATTTCTTTAATGATACAAAATGTGGATCACATGTTAGAAAGACAAGGCAGTGGAACTAAATCACAGTGCATGACATAGACAACAAACAGAAATAAGCTTCCTACATGGCAACTGAAAGCATAGAAGGCTATCTTTCACCATGTGACTGGAAACAGTCTTGGTAAACCAGATACCAAGTACATGCTTGCATTTAATCTAGCAATGAGCTGATTAAAAGGAAGAGAAACACCCCTTCCCCCCAACCTAACAAAAAAAGCAATAAATAAAATGAATGAGAAAAATCGGAAATCAATTTTGATGAACCACATCCTCAATCTTATTTAATAATTTTCAGAATTTATGGCACGGACAAGAAGAGTCGAGGTGCACAAACCTGTCGAGTACTTTCTCCTACCCTAACAAAAAATCACATACACCTCACCAAGCATTTTGCCGAGACAAAAAGCAATGGAAAACAATAATTGCAGAAAACTGAAAAGCGAAACAACCACCTCTTCAATTGCAGAAGTATTTTCCTCAATGCGCAAGTCGAACAACTTGGGAACAGCGTTAACAGCACACTTTCTAACATAAACAGATGGATCTCTTACGCACTTGTTTACGGCTACAAGAACGAGGGGCGCGACTATATGAAGACGAATTTCAGCCGTTGTACGGAGTGCCCAAACCCTCACCAAAGGATTAGTGCCCCCCAAGTCCCTTTGGAAACAATTGATTGAAAGCAATGCTTCATTTGGACGCCTACAAGCATCAAGAAAGAGTAAACGCGAAAGATCAGCTGAGCACCAACATCTAAATCCAATCATCCACATCAAGGTGATTAAAATTCAAGTACGGGTGATATTATCCCACTTCTTTAACACGATTAGCACAAACTTAGCGAGAAACAAGCAATGCCTTACAGAATTCTACCCAAAAGCAATCACGCATGCCCCTTCAACGCTCGAAAACAATCAGAATCGAGGATCATTTTCAATTCGAGCACATCAGTCGATCCAATTCACACACTTTTCAGCGTAATGCAACAAGTACAAGTAGACGAGCTTCTTCACTTCGAGGGACTCGGACGCGACGTTCTTGATGGCCTGGGGGAAGAAGTTGGAGACGTTGCAGCCCTGGGCGATGATCACGAGTAGCCGCTTCAGGGCCCCACTTTAGCTTTAACAACTGGATCTTTAGCAAAGCTGGTTCGCATTGCAGACCGGTTCTTCTCCCAACCGTAGCCGCCAGCCATGGAGTCCCAACCCTAGGCGCCGCTCCTTGTGGCGTGGCGGCCGTCACTGCTCGTCGTCCATCCGCCCCCCCACCCCCCCCCCCCCAAGTCCCTTTGGAAACAATTGATTGAAAGCAATGCTTCATTTGGACGCCTACAAGCATCAAGAAAGAGTAAACGCGAAAGATCAGCTGAGCACCAACATCTAAATCCAATCATCCACATCAAGGTGATTAAAATTCAAGTACGGGTGATATTATCCCACTTCTTTAACACGATTAGCACAAACTTAGCGAGAAACAAGCAATGCCTTACAGAATTCTACCCAAAAGCAATCACGCATGCCCCTTCAACGCTCGAAAACAATCAGAATCGAGGATCATTTTCAATTCGAGCACATCAGTCGATCCAATTCACACACTTTTCAGCGTAATGCAACAAGTACAAGTAGACGAGCTTCTTCACTTCGAGGGACTCGGACGCGACGTTCTTGATGGCCTGGGGGAAGAAGTTGGAGACGTTGCAGCCCTGGGCGATGATCACGAGTAGCCGCTTCAGGGCCCCACTTTAGCTTTAACAACTGGATCTTTAGCAAAGCTGGTTCGCATTGCAGACCGGTTCTTCTCCCAACCGTAGCCGCCAGCCATGGAGTCCCAACCCTAGGCGCCGCTCCTTGTGGCGTGGCGGCCGTCACTGCTCGTCGTCCATCCGCCCCCCCACCCCCCCGCCTCTGCTCGCGGTGTGGCCACCCGCCGCCCACCGCTCCCCCTGCCACTGCTCGTGGCGTGGTCGGCCACTCCACCCGGCTGCTGTTAGCGGTGTGGCCGCCTGTCCAGCCACTGCTCGCGGGTCAGCCGACGCTGCCCGCCGTCTCCTTCAGCTCGCCACTCGTCCATTTACCGTCCATTCCTGCAAACCCATCGCCACTAACAGCCGACGCCGCTCCCCGACCGCTCCCTCCCCCCCACCAGCAGCTGCTCACAATCCCTAAATAAAAACAAGAGGCAAGTAACGAATCCGAAAGGCCACGCCAATCAATCAAGGGAAGGGGAGGAAGAGTAACGTACGAATTCGCAGACGATGCCCTTGTAGACGAGGAGGGGGAGGGGCGACGCTGAAGATGCCTACGAGGGCGAGGTTCCAGCGAGTCCACCGAAAGTTGTGCTCCAGGTTCTCGCGCGCGGCGCTCCAGTTCTCGATGAACCTGTTCTTCTGCGTTTCCATTCCTCCTTGCCCTCGAACGAGGGGGAGGAGCTGCCGCCCCTTGGGGCTCCGCGGCCTCTAGGGCTCCGAAGGCCATGGGCAAGGAGGAGTCGCGGGAGGAAGCGCGGGGGGAAGGGGTACCGAAAACCCTTAGCGACCGCGAGAGGTTTGCGGGTGTGGGGGGAGAGGGAAGAAGCAGAAGGAAAAGGAGAAGGAGAAGCGAAAGCAGGGGTGGGGTGGATCTGATCAGAGGTTTAGGAGCGGAGAAACGAAAGCAGGGAGAGAGAGCGAGGAGATCAGCGAGCCGAGGTGGGGGTGGTTCTGAGGAGTCAGCAAAGAGAGAGAGATTCGGGGTGAGGGCGGGCAGATGAAAAAATTTTGCGACAAAAGTTCGTCGCTAATTTTGCAACGAACCCAAATTAACGATGAATATGCTTTAGCGATGATCTTTTATATTAACAATTCAGAAAATAAAAAAAATTTCAATGAACGTAATTCATCGTTAATTTTGCGACGAATTCTCTTTCATCGCTATTTTCGTCGCTAATGAGCGACGAAATTAGCGACGACCTTTTACATTAACAATTTAGAAAATAAAAAAATTTTGCAACGAACGTAATTCGTCGCTAATTTAGCAACGAATTCTTTTTCATAAACATTTCCGTCGCAAATTAGCGACGACCTTTTACATTAACAATTCAACAAATAAAAAATTTTGCGATGAACCTAAATTTCGTAGCTAATTTTGCGACGAATTTCTTTTCATCGCTACTTCCTTCGCAAATTAGCGACGACCTTTTACATTAACAATTCAACAAATAAAAAATTTTGCAATGAATAGTGTTTATCACCAATTAGCGACCAATTTAGCAACAAATAAGGTATGTCGCTAAGTTAGCGACGAATAAAGTTCGTCGGTCAATTAGCGACGATTAAAGTTTATCGCTAATTATAATTAGCAACGAACATATATTCGTTGCAAAATTAGCGACAAACACTGTTTGTCGCTAATTAGCGACGAACTATAAAAATTTGTTGCAAATTAGCAACGAATTATTTTTCATCGCTATTTCGGTCACAAATTAGAGACGAATTTTCTTTCGTCACTAATTTTCCGTGGCTAAATCCTTTTTTTTTTGTAGTATTTGGGTTCCTCTTTATATGTTAGTAGATGTACTCTCTAAATAGCACCAAATTCTAAGTTCGATATTGTAAGACCGACTTAAACATAACTATAATAAAATGTTTAAATCTTGTCATAATTATGGGGCAATCTTAGTGTCACCTTGAGTTTGATTAACCTTTCAAGCCGGTTGGCTATTCTCCTATAGTGGAACTTGTGGTTGATATATGTGACCGGCATGTTAAAACATAAAGGCCACTATTTTGCTAGCCGCACTCTAAAATTTTATAGCAACTGATGTGGCAATTTTTTGTTGGCTTCTAACAAGCCAGACATTCAAAGAATAGATCTCACTTGTTTGAATGCTCAATTGAAACTTGTCATATTACTTACTAAAAAAGTTTTACTAGGAGTTCTTCATGCATTTAGAATTTCTCATTACCATGTATGCTGGGTTTCTTCTTACATGCAAGATAGAGCAAAGTTTGCTACTTGGCCTCAACATCACAATCATGTACTCATTTCAGACACTGCGACCATGCTTTTCACTACGACAAGGACGGACGGCGCATTACCCTTTATGCGTAGAACCTTTGTATATCGTTTTTCTTTTTTTCATTCGCATTTCTTGATCGTTTTTCTTTTTTTCATTCTCATTTCTTGATATATGCAATTGGGTACCTCTAATTTGTTATATTGACAAAGGTTGCCCTTCCGCCCTCCATTGTTGTACCTTATTTCACCAATTTGTCGATGTGTATATAATGGGTTGGTCGCACTTGGCTCCGACTCTGTGCACAAGGGCAGAAGCACAAAGGTCCCGAAACGGACAAATACAGCGAGAGAGTTTGAGCGAGTATTTTGGAAATGAAGGTAGTGCATTGGCTTCTAACGTTGGCTGTGGCTTGGTGGTTGCGACAAGGTGGCGCTCGGAAGAAGCCTTGCTCACCCCCGTTTTGTGGGGACGTGGAAGTACCTTATCCGTTCGGGCTCGAAATCAGTCATGCGAGATCCAGAGATTTTTTGCTCAATTGCACCAACGCTCACCAACTACTGTTGGGAAATGTAACGATACACGAAATCTTTGTTGACGATTCGGCCGCTTGCCTACAGGAGGAGTATTCCGATGCTCAACACCACCATGTTCAATAACGTGACCGCTTATCTGGAATGGATGGTCGCATAGAACAAGACTTGCGACAAGGCGAGGTCGAACCAGTCGAGCTTTGCCTGTGCAAGCAAAGGCAAAAACACAGAATACGACGACTTTGGGAATGTAGGGGGTTACCGCTGCGTTTGCAAGTACGAGGGGAATCCCTATGATCCAATCCAAGGGTGTACAGGTAATTAACATATATGACTCCTCATGCATAATTGCACTCGAATGAATTGTGTGGATAACTTATGAATTAATCCCCATCCAAGAGCGGGATAGAGAAGTACTGTATCTATGTACTGATTCCACCTAGTTTACCCATTTGCCGCTTGATCTGCACTACCCTTTCCTCTCTCTCTCTCTCTCTCGCTCTCTCTCTCTCTCTACCTCCACTCTTCACCTTGCACCTCACGCCATTGCCACAGCCGCCATCATTCGCCCACCACCTTAGGTGAGCCCACCGTCGGCCTTCACATGCCGTCCGACCACCGTGGCAATGTCTCGTTACTGTACCGATACAGTCCCTTACGTCCACCGACAACAGCACCTCCACTTCAGAGATGACAACAAGTGCCACCACCACTACAAGCAACGACGTCTCTCTCTCTCTCTCTCTCTCTCTCTCTCTCTCTCTCTCTCTCTCTCTCTCTCTCTCTCTCTCTTCATGAGTCTAAATTGTACCTCATCTCGGCAGTAACAAGTCCTTGATACCATCTTATCCGCAATGAATGGGAATAAATTCGCTTGCATGAACGGAGAAGACAAAATTGCACCGGCCTTTCATCAAGAGAGACGAGGCAATGGTGCATGGCGGTGGGGTCGTGACCCATCTGCACCCCAATCTCGACAGTGGCAGGGATGGCGATGCGATGGTCACAATGACTGCAACGTTTGCAGCATGGCTGGGCCGAAGCGGTGGCGGAGGGGACGTTGGGTTGAGTGGAAGATGAGAGGGGGAAGACAGACAAAGTACGTTTTTTTCACTTATTTGATGCGTCCTACCACATGATATAATTTTAATGGGAGGCTTATATAAAGTTGGGGAATTTTGTCTCAATTTATAGCCATATCCAGAATTGATCCCGTGGAGTCTGATGATGTTTAGAGTCAGAGAGAAAACAACGACAAAGTGTTTATGGTGGCTCAACCTCAATTAGGGTTGTATGATAAGTATTTATAGGAGTGACTAATTACAGAAAGGGTACAAATAAAAGCATAATCACATAAATACCCCATAATACATATAAATTACACATTAATACTCCCCCTCAATCAGAAGTAGGTGTAACAACTGAGAGATTGGATCTCAATAATGCGTGACGCGGACTAGAAAGTCCCTTGGTGAAGATATCTGCCAATTGATCTGTTGTAGGCACGTAGCGAACATGTAGATCTCCAGAAGCAACCCGTTCTCGAACAAAGTGGTAATCCAACTCAATGTGTTTAGTGCGAGCATGAAACACGGGATTGATAGCAAGATAGGTGGCAGAGATGTTGTCACAATAAACGGTGAGAGGATGAGAAAGGGGGACCCCAAGCTCACGAAGTAAATGACGAATCCAAATAGTTTCAGCAACACATTGAGCGACAGCACGATACTCAGCCTCTGTACTAGAACGGGCCACTGTGGGTTGCTTCTTGGCACTCCATGAAACAAGATTGGTGCCTAGAAAAACACAAAATCCAGAGGTGGACCGTCTAGTATCGGAGCATCCAGCCCAATCTGCATCTGCATAAGCAGTTAAAGAAGTAGGAGAACACCGCTCAATGAGCAATCCATGAGTGGAGGTGCCAGCTAAGTATCGGTATATACGTTTGACGGCCTGGAGATGAGGTAAGCGTGGTTGATGCATGAACTGACTAACCAAATTCACAGCAAAACTAATATCTGGTCTGGTCATAGATACATACTGTAAAGCACCAACCATTTGTCGATACAATGTCGGAGAAGCGAGAACCTCACCATCATTAGCAGACAATAGAGTCTTCGAGGCTAGAAGAGTAGATACAGGCTTGACCTTAACAAGGTCAAATTTGCGCAAAAGGCTATCAACATACTTGGCTTGAGATAAAAGTGTACCGTCAGAGCGGTGATGAGCCTCAATGCCAAGGAAATAGTGAAGGGGTCCAAGATCTTTCATAGCAAATTCCTGTGAGAGTCAAGTAATCAAAGCTCGTAATAACTCAGGAGTATCACCGGTGATAAGGATATCATCAACATATAGCAGAAGATACACACGGTCCCGAGAAGAAGCATAGACGAATAATGAAGGATCGGCCTTACTCGCCACGAAGCCCAAAGATAACAAAAAGCTGCTGAAGCGTTGAAACCATGCACGTGGAGCTTGTTTTAAACCGTAGATGGCTTTCTGGAGATGGCACACATGATTCGGAAATTCAGGATGAGAGAAACCAGGAGGTTGGCGCATGTAAACTTCCTCACAAAGAATGCCGTGCAAGAAGGCGTTCTTGACATCAAGTTGACGTACGGCCCATCCTGAACAAATCGCAATAGAGAGAACAACCTGAATTGCAGTAGGTTTAACGACTGGGCTAAAAGTCTCATCATAGTCCAGTCCGGCCTGCTGCTTAAATCCCTGTGCAATGAGGCGAGCTTTGAAGCGTTCCACTGTTCCATCGGATTTTTCCTTAATCTTAAAAACCCATTTACAACCGACTAAATTCTTAGAAGGATCAGGTGGTACAAGATCCCACGTGTGATTGGTGACCAAGGCATTAAATTCGTCTGCCATGGCCGCTTTCCAACGTGGGTCAAGAATGGCCTTAGAATAGCAAGTCGGTGTCTCTTCATTAAAAGAATGAGAGAGATTAAAAATTTTCCTCGGTTTAGAAATTCCAGATTTTGCACGAGTCTGCATAGGATGAGTCGGAAGAGAGGAAATGGAAGTGGTGGAGCTAGATAGAGATGTAGAGGGGATTTGCGGGTTTGTTATGGGAGGAATTTGGTCGGGAGAGGAGTGAGGGTGAGACATAGTGACGGAGTTAGGAGAGAGGGGAGATGGAGAAGAAAAAGAATTGGAAGTAGATTGTGTAGTACGAGAGGAGGAGAGAGGTAAAGTAGAAGGTTGGGTGTGAGAAGAAGAAAGAGGCGGACGAGAAACTTGAGGGCAGAAGGAAGTAGAAGGAAGAATAGATTGATTAGAGTAAACAAAAAGTGAAGGAGGTGACCTAGAACAATGGGGTACGGGATTATGATTTGAAGGTTTTGTTGAAAAAGGAAAATTCTCCTCATCAAACCGAACATGACGACTGATAAAAACACGACCACTCGACCGATCAAGGCAACGATAGCCTTTGTGATTTGACGCGTACCCAATAAATACACATGGCACAGAATGAGGTGCTAGCTTATGAGAAACACGAGACGGAAGAAAAGGATAACAAGCACACCCAAAAACTCGAAAGAAAGAGTAATCAAACTTGAACCCAAATAAACAGTGGAAAGGAGAAATATTAGATAAGACAGGAGTGGGAAGTCGATTAATGGTGTAAACAGCAGTGAGAAGAGCATCGACCCAATATGAAGAAGGCATATGAGCATGGATTAATAAGGTTCGAGACATTTCAACTAAGTGTCTGATTTTGCGTTCGGATACACCATTTTGAGATGGGGTTTGTGGACAAGAAAAACGTTGAATAATACCATTTTCACGTAAGTATGTTTGGAACGCGTTACTGGTATATTCACCTCCCCCATCAGTTTGTAAAAATTTAATTTTGGCATTGCAGAGATTTTCGATAAAACAATGAAAGCGATGAAAGTGTGTAGGCACTTCAGATTTATTTTTCATGGGAAATACCCAAGTGAACCGAGAATAATCATCAACGAATAACACAAAATATTTGAAACCGGTATGAGATAAAATTGGACTCGTCCATACATCAGAATGAATTACAACTAAAGGAAAAGATGCATGATGACTAACAGACTCAAAAGGCAATCGATGAGATTTGCCCACAAGACATGACTCACATGATATCGACTTAGAACTAGAATTGCAAACATGACTCAAAACTTGTTTATTTGGATGACCAAGACGAGCATGCCAGCGAGTGAGTGAAGCAGAGGAAGCCACGATAGGATGAGAATGAGATGACACCATTGAGTTGGAAATCGGATAAAGACCATGAGAAGAATCAGCTTTGAGGAGAACTTTCCCAGTTTGTTTGTCCTTCAAAGAAAAGGATGAACCATTAAAATTAACGGCACATGAATTTTTATGACAAAGTTGAGCAACTGAGATAAGATTACGAGCAAGATTAGGAACATGATAGACAGGAGATAACAGTAAAGATCGAGAACCAGTATGTAAAAAGGCTTTACCGACTTGCTTAACAGGCAATAAACGACCATCACCAACCGAGACTTTTGTCAAATCGTAAAAAGGTCTAGGATTTAGGATGTTACCAATATCACCAGTCATGTGTGCCGATGCTCCACTGTCAAGATACCAAGATGAATCATAGGTCTCACCAACAGAGAGAGCTGAGAATGAGTCCAACATATCAGTAGTGGTAAAAGCATGGTTGAATCGTTGTCGACATTGTAGTGCAGTATGCCCGACTCCGTTACATATCTGACAAGTAAGATGAGGCCTAGATTCGAGAATACCTCCCTGTGCGAAAGGGGGAACATAGGGCTTCGAACTACCACGAGACCGACCAGAGGAGGTGGAGGAGGCATAGGGAGCCGATAATGATTGCGAACCGAACCGATCATAGGAAGATTGCTAATTCGATTTATCACGCGAGAATCGTCCACCTTGTCCCCGACTAGATCTACGACCTCTAGAATTACGTCCACCTCGAGATCCTCGAAACAGTGGACTGGGTGAAGTGGTGTGACCAATCAAAGCATGATGAATATCAGATGAAGAGGATGCATTGGATTTTCGGAGAAATCGTTCTTCTTGGATGAGGAGACGTGACCGCAGATCACCAAAGGAGAGAATTGTAGGGCCGTTTGTGACCATAGTGACAAAAGGATCATACTCAGATGGGAGCCCATTGAGGGCTTGAATCACCAAGTCCTTATCAGAGACGAAGCAATTGATTGCGGTGAGAGAGTCCGCAATTGACTTCAGCTGTTGGAGATAATCAGACATTGACTGATCGGGTTTCTTCACAGTATTCTGAAAATCCAATTTTAGTCCAATTTCCTTGGCCGCGCAGGGATCAGTAAAACGTTGGCCTAGAGCAAGCCAAATCTCCCGAGATGTCCGAAGGTCGTGAACTTCACGGAAAATTTCGACTGTGAGAGTCGAATTGATCAAACTACGGACACATTGATCTGTCTTCACCCAGGTGGAATAGGAAGTATTGACCACTATAGTGCCAGTCTGATCATTAATAAGCTTCGGCGGACATGGAAAAGAACCATCCACATAGCCCAGCAGATCGTTGCAGATTAAAATAGATTCAAACTGAGATTTCCACATAAGATAATTGTCTGCATCGAGTTTGATGGAGACGAGACTTGTGATGCTGGGAAGAACAAGCGACGACGAGGATGATTGCACAGCCGTAATTTGAGTAGCAGCAGAGATCGGAGCAGCAGTGAAGAGTGAAGAAGAGGGGAAAGTGGGCGCAATATTATTGGGAGGCGATGGGAAATTGGGATTAACAGAAAAAGAAGATGGTGGGTAAAGAGATGGTAGAGAAGACGAAAAATTTAGAGATGTATTGGACATTGTTGAGATAGTAATTGGAGCAAAGGAAGTGTTGATTTGGGGTAGAGATGTTGAAGAATTCGATTCGTTTTCCTGCTCTGACACCATGATGATGTTTAGAGTCAGAGAGAAAACAACGACAAAGTGTTTATGGTGGCTCAACCTCAATTAGGGTTGTATGATATGTATTTATAGGAGTGACTAATTACAGAAAGGGTACAGATAAAAGCATAATCACATAAATACCCCATAATACATATAAATTACACATTAATAGAGTCCACGCGGAACCTGCATGATCAATGAATATGCTAGACCTGGTCGAGTAAATCTGGGTTCGGCAAAAATTTCCCATGAGGTTCAAACTTTTTGCCTGATAGAATAAGTTGAGGCCATTGCCATCACCCTGCAAACATCGTCATCAACATTTCTGGCTATTCTACTCTCATGTTACAGCGACAATTTTGCCTTCTCTCTGAAACCGTTGTGCCTCCTCTCCCATATACAAATATATTGAACGTGGTACGTGTACTATAATGCATCTAAAGGGTTAAATCTAATGAGTCCATCGTATTTAGTGATAGACATGCATATTAGCACATCCACCTCACTCGGAGAATAATAGCTCAATTTATAATTTTATGTATGCATGTAAAGATCATCCTCCTCCTTCCTAATCTCAGTCGTCGTCCCCAATGACTATATAGGACCCCTCACTTGGCTCTTGCAACGTAGGGTCCATGCATTATTGCAAAAGCTCAATTTCCGTGAGTTATGTATGCTGGATCCTTTCCTAGCTCGTGTGCCTTCAACGGGTCCGTATATGGAGTTCGAGGCAGCGTCCATCTCAGTCAATGGCAAAGAACAACGCCATTGTTGAGCTTGGATTCAACGTGGAGAGAGACTTAGAGTGGAGAAAGAAAAGATAACTTGAGAGAGAGTGGACACGCATCACGGTACTCTAACCGAAAGCTAAATGGGATAGAATTATCTATGTAGTAATCCATGCACGGACTTGTTCAATTTAATTTTTCCATTACACAAGATAACGGTTCAGTTTCTCTTATGCATAATGTAGACATCAATGAGTGCAAGTATCCAAAAATATACCCATGTCATGGAAAGTGCAAGAATACGCTCGGGAACTATGCATGCCATTGCCTATTTGGAACTACTTGCCACATCCCCTCACTACAAAAAAAAAACATGTTTTTTCCGACAAAATTTCCAACATAAAATTTGGAAAAATTCATTGGAAAACGAATTTCCAACGAATTTTCCAATGAAAAAAAATTCGTGGGTAATTCGTCAACAGAAAATTTTCCAACAAAAAATTTTAAATTTCGTTGGAAATTTGCGACGAAAATTTTTTCGTTGGAAAATTCGTTGGAAAACTCATGGCTAAATTCGTTGAAAACGAATTTTTTTTTCAGACGAATTTTTTTCGTTGGAAACTACAAATTTTTTTTTGGTCGAAAAATCGTGGAAATTTTTTTTCCATCGAAAAAAAAATTTCTTTTTGGTCGATAGATCGCCCTCGCCGCCGGCGAGGGCCAGCCTCGTCGCCGGCGAGGGCCAGCCTCGTCGCCGGCAAGGGCCGAGCTCGCCTAGATTTGGGCGAGCTCGAGCTCGTTGCCGGTGACGGCTGAGCTCGCTGAGGTCTGGGCAAGCTCGGCCCTCGCCGGTGACGAGGCTGGGCCTCTCTGGCGACGAGCTCGAGCTCGCCTAGATCTAGGTGAGCTCGGCCCTCGCAGGCGACAAGCTCAAGCTCACCCAGCTTTGGGCGAGCTCGACCCTCGCTGGCAACGAGGCTTGGTGGCGTCAGGGGCGGCCCATGGTGGCGTCGGGGGCACCGACCGCCGCGGGGGCCTGGCCCTGGATGGCCACGGTGGCACCTTTGGGGAGGGAGCCAACATCGCGAATGACCCTGGATGACCGATCTTGGTGTCCATGGCGCCGGAGCCTAAGCCGGAGCCGGACGGAGCCGGAGGAGGAAGGGGCAGCGGGGGAGGAGGCGGAGGGGGAGGCAAAGGGGGGAGACGGAGGGACAAGGTGAAGGCGAAGGGGAGAGAGAGAGAGAGAGAGAGAGAGAGAGAGAGAGAGAAAGTGGTAATTGAGAATTGTGGGAATAATGAGAGCGAAAATGTTGAATAAGGAAGAAGTAGGGTTTTCGTTGCAAAATTCGTGGGAAATTTCTCACGAATTTTGCAACGAAAATTGTACACACAAAAATAATTGCCCGGAAAATTGAAATTCGTTGGAAATTTCGTTGGAAATTTCCAATGAATTTTCCAACGAATATAACAAATGCCGAATAGTACCAGGTTTTTTTTTAATTCGTTGAAAAATTCGTTGGAAATTTCCAACGAATTTCCAACGAAAATTGTACACACTGAAATAATTGCCTGGAAAATTGAAATTCGTAGGAAAATTCGTTGAAATTTTCCAACAAATTTTCCAACGAATATAAAAAATGCCGAACAGTAACGGGTTTTTTTGAATTCGTTGGAAATTTCCAACGAAAAATGTGCACACTAAATTAATTGCCCGGAAAATTGAAATTCGTTGGAAAATTCATTAGAAATTTCCAACGAAATTTCCCACGAAAAATTTTTCGTTGGAAATTTCCAACGAATTTTGCGACGAAAAACTTTTCGTTGGAAATTTCCAACGAATTTTGCGACGAAAAATTTTTCGTTGGAACTTTCCAACGAATTTTACTTTTCGTTGGAAAATTTGTCGCAAATTTGCGACGAAAATTTTTTCGTTGCAAATTTTCGTGGCAAAAATCCAGTTTTTTTGTAGTGCCTCATCATTCACTGGATGGTTCATATTCTATCAAATCATTGTTGATTTTGGAGTGGGTTTGACATATGTTTTATGGATCATTATATCGTATATAGTCGTTGTGATCCCCTGTAACATAAGCAATGAGCCACAAACTGCCACGTGTCCCCATTCGGTCCATGGCCAACACGGATTACATCTTTCCTTTGTTTTTCTTGGACCCAATTCCCTAAAAAAATCTCAACTTTAGGTCTAATTTCAAATCTGTCCCGAACTTTTTTTGTCTAAGAAAAAATCTCAAATTTTAGGTCTAGTCCAAAATCCACCCCAAACATTTTTTCGTCTCAGAAAAAAAACTTTAGGTCCAATTTCAAATTCGCTCGAACTTTTTTTTATTTCAAAAAAAATCTCAAACTTTAGATCCAGTCTCAAATCTGCCCGAATTTTGTTTTGTTTAAAATAAATCACTAACTTTCACACTATTCTCAAATCTACCCTCATGGTCCAATCACAATTTGAAGTGGCATTTCCACATTGATAACAAATCCACGTCAACAAGATGACATGGAAAATTATCTCCAAAATGAAACCGTTTCAGGATATAAAAATTAGGGACAACTAATGGTGATTTTGGACAAAGGGCTAATGGGGGCAAATTTGGGATTAGAGTAAAAATTGATGATTTTTTTCCCATAGACAAAAAAGAATTCAAAGTAGATTTGGGACTAAACCTAAAGTCGGGGTGTTGTTTTTAGACAAAGAAAAGTTTGAAGCAAATTTGGGACAAAACCTCAAGTTTGGGGTTTTTTCAAATACAAAAAAAAAAATTCTGGGCAAAATTGAGATTAGACCTAAAGTTGAGAGTTTTTTAGGGAATTAAGCTTTTTTTCCTTGTACCTCCTTTTTCGTCTTTTTTCCTTAAGCGCACCCTTTGAAACCACATTCGTGGGAGGACACCGCGCCTCTTAGTGAAAATTCCTATCCCGACCAAACCTACAAATCTTGGGCCAAAACTAACAACTAGAGCTTCTGATTTCAAGAGGAGAAAAGCCCTAATAATGATATAAATTTCGAGAATTGCGTTCTTCTCTTGTGAGTTGCTGAAGTAATAATGGCCCTTAAGCACTAGATCGACACGAAAGCCAAACGCCATTGGTTGGTGAACTTGCGCATAAGGATGACCTTCAAGATTGATGAAGCTCAGCTGGGTTACCATAATTCAAGAAACTCAACTCACGTTCAACATTTGGGGCTTACTATCTTTATTTTTTTGCCAAATCCCTTTACAGTAATTATTATTCAGACTTGCATGTCTTGGTTGAGTTTGGATTTGGGTGAAAATTGTTCCCTTTAGGTAATATCCCGTGAATGGTTCACAAGATCTTCAATTGATTATCTATTGAAAGAGATTGGAAGAGAAAAACAGAAAAGAAAAAAAAATGTAAAATAGTAGAAACAGACGGACAAAGTTTTTTTAGAATAAACAGAAGTGTAGCTGTTGGACACATGACAGATCCCACTTTACATTGCTTGTGCAACTTAAGATTAGGCTGGCAGAATACGGTATAATAATCCATGGTTTAATTGAGATTTGGCGGTGGATGTATATTAGTATTTCCAGGGTATAAAAATATATTTTCTCATCTATCTTACAAATTTAAAGTTATTGAAGTTAATCATATATATATAATTAAATGTCAAAGTTTGGATAATAAGCTGCAAAAAAGGAATGGCTCCATACCTAAAAGCCTGGGGCAGTGGGGTTTTTTAGGACAACAGTTGAGACTGGCTAATAAGGCTAGCATAAGCGTTGCCACGTGTACACTTTTCAGAAAAAAAAATATTTGTCTTTTATTTTAATCTAATAATTTTATAGAAATATGGACTAATAATAATAACAATAATATCATAAGAACGGTCGCTTGTCCTTGCAAGTCTTGCTTTTAAAGAAGATGCAAGTGTTTTTTTTTTTTTTGGTCAAATAAGAAGATGCAAGTTTGGAAAGTCCTTTATAGACAAAGCAATGTGGTACAATTGTTTTCTACTTATTTCATAACCATCTAAATTTTCTTCAGCTTCTCGTAGAATGATTTTTTTTTATTAGGATCTTATTGTTGGTTCAGTAAGGTGATATAGTTGAGTATGCTCTTCACTTGTCACAATATGGAACCTATCACAATATGGAACTTGTGGATCTGAAAAACCGAAACTTAAATCTAGAAAAAAACTAAAACCTAAATGTTTAGTTAGAGAAGCAAGTCTTGAGACTAACACGCAGTCCCCTTGAATGGTGAAGAGAGGCATATAGTTTGGGGATAGCATACCTATCTCACTTGATCTTCTCTACTAGTGCATTTTGGTATAGAGAGAAATAATTAATGTGTAGATAAAAAATAGTTACATTTTCTTTCATCTCTATGAGATAATGACACAAATATTTTTTGAGCTTTGATCCAATGTGCAATGTGGTTTATGAACTTTAAATTTATTCAACTAGATCCCTGAATTTTATTCTAATGTAAAATATCGTTCTGAACTTTTAATTTATTTAATGTGGTCCCTAAACTTAGCGACAACATTAAACATTTTCATACAGTTCATGGACTAAATTGAACATGTACCAAAAGTTCAAGGACCACATTAAATAAATTAAAAGTTCAGGGACGACATTGCCCATTAGCCTAAAGTTAAGGCATCACATTGAACAAATTAAAAGTTCAGAAATCTCATTGCACAATGGGTCGTAGTTCGAAAACCATTTGTATCATTTACCCTTAGTATATAAATCCTTCAATCATGTTTTTAATTGGCAAATACAAATTTGGGCAATATCTTTGTTCGTGCATAAGTGATTAAAAGATTTCATCGAGTTTTCATACCATTTGTGAAGGGAAACAGCTATAATAATGGGTGGTGAATGCTTCCTCGTTCTTTTTTGTTTTATTACAAACCTTCTTCATTATAGTCAAGGAAAGACTTTGGGAGGAGTAATAGAAGACGCTGGCATTATGTATTTGAATTGAGTTCAATTGATTACCTATTCGTTTTATAATGACGCTCGTCAGATTTTAAATAAGGACTGTCATAAGGATTGTTACATGATATATAATATGTATAATTATTTTGTTAGAGAAACAATTTCTATCACCATTAAATGGTAGTTATATTTTGAAAGGTTTGACCAATCATCCAAATTAATGGTAATAGATGCAGATTATGTAAAAAAGTATTAAATGGGTTGTGCGTTTGAAATTAATTTCTTTTAAGTACTATGTGGACTGTATAAGGATTACATGCTTGAATCACTAATCTAGTTACATATATTATTTGGCAGCGATTATTCTGTGCTTCTTCACAGCTGTTGGTGCTTTAGTCTTTTGAGTGGCGGAGGAGGAGAATCGTAAAAAGAAACTTCAACCGAAATAGAGGAAAGCTCTTGAAACACCAAAGAGTTCAAATCTTTACGGAGGCCGAGTTGGCCAAAGCAACAAATAACTATGATGATAGCAATAAGCTCGGTGAGAGTGGTTTTGGTTCCGTCTATAGAGGCAGAATAGCTGGGGACACCGTAGTCGCGATCAAGAAGCCTAAAGATGTGCACAAGTCTCTAATAAGGAAGGATTTCTAGCATGAACTTGAAATTGTGATGCAAATAAACCACAAAAATGTGGTGAAGCTCCATGGCGTATGTTTGGAGACTAGAATACCATTGCTAGTTTATGAATACATTTCGAATGATACGCTTTTTCAACACATCCATCAGAATGTGTCAACCATCTTTAAATCATGGAATAACCGGCTTAGAATAGCCATCGAAGCTGCTCTTGCGCTCGAGTATATGCATTCTTGTGCAGAACCCCCAATCATTCATGGCGACATCAGGTCGGTGAATATACTTCTGGATCAAAACTACTCAGTAAAAGTATCTAATTTTTGGAACTTCAGTACTTATATCACCAGGGCGTAGTCATGTCTTAGCCAATGAAATACAAGGCACATTAGGGTACATCGATCTAAAATATTTAACCACTGGTATGCTAACAGTTAACAGTGATGTATACAGCTTTGGAGTTGTCCTCGTGAAGTTGCTCACGGGAAAGAAGCCTACAAATTTTATTACTAAGTCCGGAGAGTCAATCAATATCATCCATTATTTCATCTCTTCCGTGAAGGATAAGACACTCTCTGATGTCATAAACTTCGAGGGCGCTGCTAAAGATGAAATGGAGAGAGTAGGAATGGTTGCTGAAATTGCAGTGAAGTGGTGCGAGGAGGCCGACAATGAGGGAAGTGGCTGAGCAACTCGCCAGGATTAACCGCGAGCTCAACTGCTCAACAGTTGAAGAAAATAATGAAGAGACTGAAGGCGAGGTGCACGAAGAAAACCTCTACTCCCATGCGACTTCAATTACTTCCGAGATGAGCCAACATGGGACGACGGGCTGTCTTTTCTGATCTGGAAATGAATTCAGCAGGTTCCAGCATCTGATACTTTATTACTGTAGTAACATGTCTATTAATTGTCCGTAAGGACTTCTAGGGATGATTTTGTATTCTGAATATATGTAATGCTTGCCATTTGTTTTGGACTTAATAGTTGTGCAAGCATTTGTGTAAGTTTGAGTGTCACAATCTAATATTATATATGTACAGCTGTGCACTGAGGTAAATTTATAGAAGGCTGACGTATGGCCATTTGGACATTATCATAATCTCTCTTTCCCATTATCTTTTCTTCGTTGTCTATTTTTTCCTTACATATAATAATAGGTCAGAAAAATACTCTACTCACTCCTTTTTATCATTTTTTTCTATTATTGTAATCCCAGTTCACTTTTATGGCAAGTAAAAATCTCCATTCACTTTCGGTCTTTTACTTTTACATAATTATATTGCAATTAATCTTAATATAATTTTCATTTCCGTGAAAAAGATAAAAGAATTGTTGGCCAACAGGATTATAATAGGCCAGAAAAATGTATCTACTTGCACTCTTTCTTCCTTTTTTGTAATAGGATCTTACTTTGATATGATGGGAAAACAAAAATAAAATCTCGATTTGCTTCACTTTCTCTATATTTCTTGTTCATTTAATCAGTTTAGATGTTTTGACCAAAAAAAATTCAGTTTAGATGTTAAATCGGAGTGAAAGTGGGAAAAACAAACCGATTCAAAACTCGAAAAATACCACATCTTCCAACCTTGATATGATTACTTATAAATATGATAAAGGGATGAAAAACACTATATTAGTCCATCAGGAACCAGAAAGTTCTTATCCAAACCTATTTGAGAGGATCACAAGATCAAGAAAGAAGTATCGGGGAATTTACTTGATAATAACTTTATTGTAGAACAAACTGTTTTTGTTTTTAGGATGAAAGATCTTAAATTGTATTGTAAGTTTGGTACTAATAAACTGCAATGAAAAACACTAGGTGGCAAGGAATATTTTGCCTATATTAAAGGCCATAGAAATAAGTAATACTTTTTCGTACTTTCTGCCAAAATTTTACAAATTAATGGCTTACACTAAAGTTTAGCCATTGACCGCGGTCCTATGTAATATCTCAAACGACAGGGTAAAGTAGTAGTCTCAAATTATACTTTTAAATTGATTTGCAGGTGTAATTTGAGCCTGGCATTATTTTCAAAGTATTCCAAAAAAACCATCTCTTATCAAAAGATTGAAAACAGAAGTATTTCTTGTAGTTTACCTTCAAGTAAAGCATCTTTGCTCTATTTCCATGGCTTCCTTACATACCAAGTCACCACAATGCCTCCTATTATATTGAAACCGAAGTCAGAATAATGCCCTTGATGGATGATGGAAACGCCTTCCACATGTGGCAAACCCCTCACATTTTGCTCATTCCTAGGATTCAAAAATATTTAATTTTTCATATTGTTTAAGGTTTTTGATAGCCACATCTAATACCACACGTGGTGCTAGAATAGAATTTAACTGCAACTGTGCCATATTGGCAGCACTTTTGTAAATTTTTTAAATAGATGGACCGATACAAATAAACAAAACATATACTTAAAGGACCCAATAAAAAAAAATCACGGGCTTGATTAAACATCGTGTAAGACCCAATAGTTACACTGTCACGCCAAATAAGGGTTAATATCACGAAAAACCCCAAACTAATATACATGTAATAAATTTAACTCAAACTAATTTTTTGATCACCAAAAATCTCAAACTGGTACACCTATGATAAATTTACCCTCCGTTAGTTTCCGTTAAATTTTACTATAAAATATCTTAATTAAATGACATGTGGCAATTAACGGATATACCAGTTTGGGGTTTTACCCTCCGTTTGTCACAGGTGCACTAGTTTGTGATTTTTTTTTGTATTAATCTCATTTAACGGAGGGTAAATTTGTCACAAATGTACCAGTTTGGGGTTTTTTATCATCAAAAAATTAGTTTATGGTAAATTTATCACAAATTTACCAATTTGAGGTTCTTCGTTGTCAAAAAATTAATTTGGGGTAAATTTGTCATAGGTATACCAATCTGGGATTTTTCATGGTGTTAACACCTAAATTTTAGCAATCCATTTATATATTTATTGGATAGAAAAATTAGGGATCGATTCCGATCCCTAAACAAAAATATCACTTAAATTGCATATAGATGTTAGGAGCATTTTCATATCATTGCATTGTAGGTAATGGACTGGCGTGATGGGGTCCTGAGCTTAATTTATGTTAATTGGACTAAGCCCATGGTGTAAGAAAATTCGGCCTAGCTCATGAGTATTATATAAGAGCCGAAATTTTCCAATTGGATAATTGAGTAATTAATCTTGATTATTATTCAAATCTTAGAAGATAATTGTTCGATTTGATTTGATATTATCAGGATTCTAAGAGATAATAAAAGTTATATATCTTAGAATTTAAAATTAGGAACTTTAATCTAAATCTAATACTATATAAAGGGACACCCAGTCACGTTTGAAGAGGACACAATTCATAATTCACGACAAAACAGAGAATACGGCCACAGAGAGGGAGAGGTAAAAAAATAGCGTTAGAGAAGAAGACCAAGAAAAGACAAAAGAGGGGCATCTCTCTTTTCTCTCTCGTTCAATTCTACATCTTCAAGGGAGAGAACACACTCTCACCACAAAAAGAAAAAGACAAAAAGAAAGAGTCCAAAAGATTTTCCCAGCGAGACCATCGAGTCCTGTCGACTTGGCGTGAAGTTTAGATCAGTCCAAAAAATTCACCCATTGTCTGGTGATTACCTAGCAGCCTTCACGAAGCCTCGTGGCGCTCAACAGCCGTCCACGCTTCAGACCAGGCGAGCCTTCACGCAATTCCAGCAAGACCAGAATTCATTGCCGCGTCGCCCATCATCCCACCACGCCAAACCACAGCTTTGCCGTTGCAGCTGCAGTGAAGCAACACTCAACATCAACGGAGCTTTTTGCTGTTTTATCTATTCCATTTGCGGGTTCCTCGAAGGCCCAGTACCAGCAATTTCATTGTTAGCGGGGGAGTAGCAGTAGAACTTCTCCAGGTGATTCATGCCAAGCTCAGTCACACCGGACCGGTGCTCTTTTCTTTGTCTTTGTTTTGCAGATTGCTTGAAACCCATCCCCACGGGTTAACCAGCCCCTGACGAGACCCGTCACCATTAAGTCGGCCACCGCAATCCGAGCTGTCCCATCATTCAAATTCGGAAACATCAAATTAGGTAATATATTATCCGATTCAATTTCGATATATTAAGTTGGCTAATTTGAGTTTATTGCGATCTCAATTAGATGCCGTGTCGATATTCTCATATCCAAAAATATTTTCGAAACCCGTGAATTGGGATATTTTCCTAATTTCACAACGTATTTCATGCCCGAAATACGACTCGCAATCGTATGGAAAATCGTCAATCTGATCTCTTACCCGAGATACGATTCGCGGTTGTATGGAAAATTAGATTGATCTCATGCCCAAGATACGATTTGCAATTGCACGAAAATTGGCCAATTCGATCCTCATACTTGGGATATGATTTGTCAATTTATTTTCCAAATTTAAATGGATATGGATGATATCTTGGTGATTGGATGCTATCTTTGATTTTGGTTTGATCTTTGCTTTGATTTGATTTGATTCTTTGTTAAGAAATCCCAAAAAGATTAGATAGGATCAAGGTAAATTTTTTAAGATAGATTGCATGCTAGGATAAGGGTTTATCGAGTTAGGATAACATTTCAATTAAAATTAGGATTTGGCATAGTTTAATTCCTAAAATGAATTGGATAATATCTTGCACTAGATAATAAATTTTCATTATTTTATAATTTTCAGTTTCAATAAAAAATCAAAAAAGTATCATGTGCATGTCATATAGATTAATTGCATCATGCTTGCATGCCATGTTGCTATGTCATCATAACTTGCCATGTCATTCATAATTTGTCATGTCATCATGTATGCCATGTCATCACTTGCATATGATATGTTAGGTTTGTGAAATTGTGTGTCATGCTAGAATAGTTGCATATTAATTTTGCTCATCATTAGAAATCTCATGCTAGACTAGTTGCATAAGAACTGTTAGTATTCTAACAATCTGGGTTGTGAATACGGGTAATGTTGCGCGTGGAGGAAGTTCAGATCCAACAATGACAAAGTCTGGCTCCATAGCATCAGGAGGGGATGATTTGACAAGTCATCGGAGAAGGACTTCACAAGTCATCGTCGTTTGAACCTTTCAACAAAGGAAGGCGGAGTTCACGATCATGAGCAAGTCTTCGTCCCGCACCGTACCGTAGAAAATTCATTAAGGAAATGGACATTTCGGAGAAGAAATGACAAAGTAGTCCTCGCCAGTTTGTGTTGGTCTGTAGACACAAGATTCGTAGCTTTCTTTGCACTACCCATGGAAAGATGCAGTCTGGGATTAGAAGGAAGGTTGACCCAGAAAAGTTTCTTAGTCCTCTCAATTATCAGCTGATATTTTATCAAATTTTTACCCAAGGCTAGTATGAGGACCCTACTCCCATGCATGAACATCCTTTTTACAAATATAATTAGTTAAAACTACATTAATATAGTGTACTAATTTATAGCACTTTCTTAAAATATTAGAGTTGACCTTTTTGTTAATCTTTCTGTTTTTGATACAATATAAGATCTATGTTCATTGTAACTAAGTTGTAAAATAGGCTCACGATTCTATTACATTGCATTCTTTTGACAAATTAGTGACTAAAAGCATAAAGTACTAATGTAAACAATTAAGGAAACTGGTACTACGATAATTATAGACTTCTAGATGCGATGATAAGTGAACTTTTTTTAAAGAAAAAGTTATGTGCATTATTTAGTAGATGGTGCAATGCCGCATTATGTCTAAACATAGGTTATTAAAATAGATATGTGCTTTTTCTAATATCGCAAGACAATATGCTTTTTGTTCTTTACGAAATATCAGATACAATCAAAGTGGTAAAATTAGCATTTTAGATCATGACACATCTTTGTTGACACCTCATTCTCTAAAAATAAAACAAATCTAAAAAATAAAAAGAATCCAAAAAAAATTTAAATAAATAAATGAACAAAAATTCTGGTTCAATCGAGCCCAATTGGGCCCAATTCACGCGTTCGGCCCGCTGCCCGTCTGGCCCTCCTTTCCCTCCTTGCTTCGGCCCTCTTCTTCTCTTTTCTTTTTCTTTCTTTTGCCTCTGGGCCCAATAATTTCCTTGAAGGCCCATTACAGCTATGCCAGCCCAGCCTGTCGCCTTTCTTCTCTAGCACGCTCGCGTCTGTGGGCAGAGCGGTGGTGACGCTCACGTCCGTGAGCACCGATGATGAATAGCGTTCGTGAAGCTCGCCAGGGGTGACGGGAGCAAATCCAAGCTAGAAGATGTTCTAGAGCCTGATGAGCTGGCTGATCGTTGGGGAAGAACAGAAAAAACAATTCCGCGAGCGAGGCGATAACAAACCGAGAGAGAATCAGTTCTAGGCGGGGGGGGGGGAGGAGTTGAGAGAGATAGAGAGAGAGAGAGAGAGAGAGAGAGAGAGAGAGCTCACCGAAGAGAGTTGAGAAGGAGGAGAAAAAGGGTGTTGAGGAGAGCGTTCCGGCGTCTTTAGACGACGAGGCAAATCCCCTCCCCTGTTCTTCTGTTCACCGTCGCCGGAGGACTCGGGTTGCCTGTCAAAGTTGAGTTCCCTGAGACTTTTATTTCGACTTTCATATTGCTGGTCGCCACGTCTTCACGGCCAAACAGAGGAAATATCGGCGAGAGTTGCTCATTATCGTGAAGAAAGAAGAACGGCGATTTTCTGCAATATTATTGATCTTCATCGACACTGATTTTGTACGATTTCAGCTCACCTCATGAATCAGGTGAGTCTCCTTCTTCCCTAGGTTGTTTTCTCTTGCCTTACCGAAGTTGAGGATAGCGAGTTAAACCGATTGATTTGTGGCTTTATCGCGTAAATCCAAGGCTATTTCATGATTAGTAATGCTGATTTGCAGTCTAATATACGGTATCTAGACCGAGAATTGACTAAAATCAGAATCGGAATCTGTTATTTCAACCTGCATATTACATGTTTGATGAAATGCCAAAGAGATGGTTGAATCTAGGTTTGTGATTAAACTTAGAATCAACTTGTATTTTTGTTCTAATAATCGTCGAACTATGTCTGACTTTGTGTTTTTGTCTATCGTTTCTTTGATTTTTGTGGCATATTCGTCCTTTGTCCGAGTCGGCCATTGATGGAACCTTCGACGGGGATCCATTCCACTTTTGCTGGAGCGATGCTCGCGGTTAGAGGCCGCTTCAGTTAGTCCATCTCTCACGATTTGGTTTGCATATATGTTTTCTACGTGCGATTGAGTTTCAGTTTGCGTGATTTTTGAGTTCGAGAATTTCTCGCCGGAATTAGTCCGACAACGTAGAAACCGCCGGCCAATTAGTGGCCGGTGGTGATTCGCCGGCGGTGGCTTAGCGTTGGAGAATATTTTGGTGGTGATTGAAGTGCCGGTTTGAGATTTTTTGGCGAAGCTCAGTAAAGGCGTGAGAAAGGTGAGCCCTCGGTGAAGCTTCAGTGAGAAAGGTGAGAAAGAAAACCATCGGGGAAGAAGACCATAAAAAAGGGAATTTAAAAAAAGAAATAAAAAGAGTCGAATATAATGGAGACGGTGTCACATTCTGATTTCGGTGGAGCAGAGGTGTAATGGGCCGTAGGTCAAGCCAAGTGAATGGGCTGAATTCGAATTGGGCCTAGATGGATAAAAAAACTGAAATTTGATCGTTTGGGCCTTATTCATATTGAGCCCAAGAGCTTGCCCGAGTTGACCCAATCCGGATCATCTGGGTCTGGGTCGGACCAGTGAGTCGGACCGGGTTCTCTGATCCGGACCGAAGTCCTTTTTCCCGAAATTTAAATAAATAAATAAATAAATAATTCATAAAATTTAGAAAAATAAAAAATGTGAGAAAAGCTAAAAAATGTAGAGTTCTCTTGGCTTGGGGATTTTAATAAATACTTTAGGTTTGAATAAAATTTGATCCCAAAATTGAATAAGCCTTTAGGGCTTCATCAGATTTTTTATTGTTTTTTTTTAGAAACGATGCTAGGTCGTTGTTTGTGTACATTCATTTTGATTTCATTTGATTGTGCACTTTAAATTCATTAATTGTTGTTTTCCCCTTTTAGAATGTTTAGGATGAAAATTCAAAATTCTCGATTGGTAAAAGATTGTCGTGACATGTCGGTTAGCAAATAATGAAGTTTAAGTACCGAAAGGGCATTAGTTGAAAAGCTAGTGTAATCAAATCTCCGATCCTTAAGAATCTTTGGTTGCGTATGTTTTCGAGATGACACTCTCTCATCTCGATTAGGCTTTCTAGCCGACCCTTAATTATGACTAGTGCTGACTCCTATCGAACACATAGATTTAAACAACCAATGTCATATGAGATATGGACTTAGGGATGGTTCCATAAAATACCTCTAAATCTATTTCCCCGAGATGGGCCTCGAGGATTAGGTTGCGACAATCTTTAATTGATTATGAGCAAAATACTGTTCGTTCTAACATTTGAGATCTCTGCCTTTGTAATTTCAATGATTCGAGTATACACCCTTCCCATCGACTCATTGCCTCCTAATCCAAAGCGTAACTTCACCTAAGCGATATCTAGTTGCAGACAAAGACTCCAAAATGTGGGGATGAAAGAGCCAAATATATATTACGTATCTAGTCTACTTCCTAATGCAAATTACTATCAGGCTGTTGTGTGTCACGTGTTTTACATTAGACATGGTGATACAACTCCATAATCATAATCATAATCATAATGGCAATACTTGTGAACGATTTTACTAAGAGCATCATGAATCTAAGGACTATTGTTTTGTAAGTTTATGTTACGTAAGTCTACTATGTATCTCCTAGATTAAAATCTATTTTTTGATTATGTCTTTTCAGATATTTTGTAGTATTTTGTTGTTGAGGTTTTAAGAATGGGTTTTAATTTCTTACACTAAATTATATTGTTTTCATTCTAATCAAGGAAAAAGCGTTACCTTTGTTTTTGGTCGCAGGAAAAAGCGTTACTTGTCTATTTCTTCTTTTATCTTTTTTCCGAGGGAGAGGGGAGGCATGGGTTCCACAAGTTGCATACAAGTAGGCTCCACGTGTCATGAACAAATTCAGACGGGAAAAGAGGGAATGTAAATTGTAAAGATGACCCCACAAAAGGTATATAAAACAAAGCCAACATGAGTGGGAGCCATGAGCACTTCTATCTTGATATCACGTGAAATTACAAAAATTTCCTTAATCGAGGTTATAAACAAAAACAATAAATTTGCTAGACGCTTTTATATACATCGTAGATAATAATCAAAGTTCTACTTTCAATTTTCATATTTTTTTAGAATAACTAAGCAGATTTTGGGAATGGAGATTCTAAAAATGTCCAATTGCACAAAATCGGTGACCTTCTTCCGATAAGATTGGTAATAGTGTGGTATGATGTGGTGTGGGATGAGGTGGGTTGGGAGCAAGAGTGACATCCCCACCCTTGCTATTGATGATAGTTAAGGAGATCTTATATCAGACCTGTGCTCCACACGAGGCAAGTTTATAGGTCTTATCCCCACTTGAACGAGGCAAGCTGATTTCACATTCTGTTGTATAGCCTAACATTTATGTTAAACTTAACTATAGTTCAAAAAATTCATTAAATTTAATATTGTATAGTTATTCTAAACATTGAAAATTTACAAAAAAAAAATTGATTGTTTGAGTACTATCCAAACAATAAAATGATTAAAAAAAATACCCTTTATATATATAAAAAAAATGGTATAAAACCCTGATGTTGATATTTAAAGCGGCTAGAATGAAGGGTGGGGTGGAGCAATGTCGGTACCTGCTAGCGAAGGTTAAATTGCCATCCCTACGTTACGGGCGACTCGCTAGAGATCGTGACTCCGTGGACGACAGGTCAAAGAGAGAGAGATAGTTGATTTCACTATTCTACTAGCTACGAAGCCCAAGCTATGCATGAGATGTAAGCTGATATTTGATAGTACCGCAGCAACTTTTACCCTATTTCTGGATATGAAGATTTGATGGGGAATGAAACATTATGGAGAGAAAAGGATAGTGACGATTTCTATCTCATGGATTTTTTCCTTTCGAAAATGAAAGTGTTGCAAAAAATTCTTGAATCTTTTGTCGCTTCTCAAGAATGCTTCAACGAACAACGTTACCAAATACGAAACAAAACTCCTATGAGCTTATCACCATCAATGGCATTTCATTCAGTCTCACACGCACTGTTTTCTTACACATGTATCGTACAATTCTTAAAAGCTCTGGTGTTCTTCCTTATGGCTGTGTCGCGGAACCAAACTACAAAGGTTTCAATGTTATCGTGCAATCGGTCAGGATGGAAATTCTCGAAACCTGGATATCTTATTTCGTTGAGTAGAGTTTGTCATTCATGCACTCTTGCAGGTCTTGCTTTTCTATGTAGCGGCACTTCTTGCTATAGGGACAAAAAAAGTTACAAAAAAAAAAAGTGCGATGCAGTGCAAAAAAGTAGTAAATTGCCTTCGTGCTTTATTTGGGAAAGAAAGTGAAATTGCATTTCCAAAAAGTAATTCCCAATAGAATTTGTTCGAATAGATATTCAACGCAGCAATCTTTCCATGATTATTCATTCTTTAGATAAATTGGGTATTCGTCAGAGCTTTGCAAACTATAGCTAGAACACAAGTGAGTCCAAACATGTATAATTCCCCATACTTAATTTAAATAGAATCATCCTCTTACAGGACTTCCAAATCGGTAATTAATCAACTGTAAGAGAAAAAAAAACCTCTTAATCAAAATATCAGGATAAAGCATACGACCATTGGACTTGTTTCTTGTATATAGCCACGCACTAAAAACCATGAATCAGATGCTGGAACTAGTAGTGGCCGCTTCGATGTCAAGTGCGGATTGGTAGGTCAAGCCTGGTTTGTTTATTTCACTTATTGAAGTCCACAGAGAATCAGATCTCATCTCGTCGAGTAAACTTTGAGTCTCTTCATCGTTGCATTGATCGAGCAACAAGTTTTTGTTGATCCTAGCAAGTTTCTCGGCCACTTCCCTCATTGTTGGCCTAGTGACACCATTATAGTTTAAGCACCTTCTAGTGAGCAAACCAACCGCCTTGATCTCCCGCATTTCACCTTCATTGGACGCCTCAATATTTATTATATGGAGGAGTGTCTGGTTCTCCACGGCAGAGATGAAAGATTGGACAATGTTGATGGTTTCCCCAGATTTTGTACGATGAATTGGAGTCTCTCCGGTGAGGAGTTCCACAAGGACGACCCCAAAGCTGTAAACATCGCTCTTCATGGTTAATTCACCAGTGCTGAGATACTCAGGGTCAAGGTGAATTGGAGTCTCTATGGTGCCTTGTACTATTTCGGCCATGTGAACCTGTCCAGGGGAAAGCAACATTGAGGCTCCGAAATCAGATACTTTCGCGGAGTACTTCTCATCCAAAAGTATATTCAAGGTCTTGACATCTCTGTGAATGATTGGTGAGTTGGCCAAAGAATGCAAGTACTCAAGGGCCAAGGCGATTTCCGAGGCAATCCTAAGGCAATTCTTCCACAATAGTAATTTTGTCGATCTCTTGTCATGAATGTGGTGATAGAGAGTCCCATTCAGTATGAATTCATAGACCAACATTGGCACTTTTGTCTCCAAACATATGCCTAGAAGCTTGACCAAGTTCTTGTGATTCACCTGTGAAATAATGCTGATTTCATGCCGAAATTCATTGGGAGTGCTCAGAGACCCGTCATTGTTCATGTCTTTCGGCTTCTTAACAGGGAGATCTCTAGGCTTCTTGATTGCGACTAAAATGTTGCCGTCGATTCTTCCTCTGTAAACTGAAGCAAAACCACCCTCACCAAGCTTGTTGCTAGCATCGTAGTTGTTAGTGGCTTTAGCCAGCTCTGCCTCAGCGAAGATTTTCACTCTCTGGTGCTTTAAGATCTCTCCTCCATTTTGCCTTAAGTATCTCTCTTAAGCTGTCCATTTAGCTATCCGCTTGCGTATGAACAAGACTAGGCCACTCACAATTATGCAGCCTAACATTGTCGCTGCAACGGCTGCCCCACAAAATTGAGGAATGGATGCATTAGTTTTCTCCCAAACAATTGATTTATTTTGACAAATAATGAACTTGGACCATAAACGTTGATCTTAAATGTAGCCACTTAGATACTTGACTAGTCAGTCACCAAATGGAGGATCCGGGATTAAGCTACACAAAAAAAATGCCCCAACTTTTCGGACATACACTCACATCTTCCGAAAAATTACATACGCGTGCACGCTTGCCCACATCAATCAAACTCCCAATCGCAACATTTCCTCTCGCTGCCCACAATTGGGAGCCGTGGACCACCCCCACCACCTTAGCCGTTGGCCATCATATATTAGTTGAAGCAACGATGCAGCCAAGATGAGGACCACCGTGGTCGTCGCAGCCCTACAAAGCCCTCTCTCTCTCTCTCTCTCTCTCTCTCTCTCTCTCTCTCTCTCTCTCTCTCTCTCTCTCTCTCTCTCTCTCTCTCTCTCTCTCTCTCTCTCTCTGTACGGTGGTCACTTATCGGGATTGATCTCATAATTCGTACTTTCAAACCCTTAGATAAGAGGTTGAAGGCCCCAATCCGGAGCGGCAGTCTCGAATTGAACCTGAAATGGGGTTAGGCAGAGATGGTGCGAGAGAGAGAGGGAGAGAGGGGCTGCGATGTGGGGGCGGCAGTCTTGAATTGAACCTGAAATGAGGTTACGGAGAGAGAGAGAGAGAGAGAGAGAGAGAGAGAGAGAGAGAGAGAGAGAGAGAGAGAGAGAGAGAGAGAGAGAGAGAGAGAGAGAGAGAGAGAGAGAGAGAGAGAGAGAGAGAGACTGCGATGGGGAGGTGGAGACGCTGGAAATGGCTGAAGGTGGCTAGCTGCCAGTGGCTGGCAGAGACATGCGCGGTGGGTGTTGGTGACCACTAAACGGTCAGTTGCAACGTTGAGTTGGATACAATATCAGAACATCTTAACGTAAGCCAAATCAAGAGCAAGTGGACTCGTAGTCTAAAGCAAGAATAGCTTAGATTACTGAGCGACAATCAAAAGGGAAGTAGACTTACCTACAGCGATTATGACAAGACGAGAAGTTTGGCAACCAACTTTGCCATCACCAGTCATGCCAAATGGGCAGTTGCATGTGTAGTTCCCAGTCGTATTCTTGCAATTCCGGTATTCTTGCAATTCCGGTGACATGGATATTGTTGGAATCCTTGCGCTCATCGATGTCTATATTAAACAAAATCAGCCATAAATTATAATGTACGTTTATATGTTTTTTTTTTCTTAAAATTGCATATTGGTTATATTGAACAATTTAACTCAACTAAATGAAAAACTGGTTTGAGGAGGTTGGATCGTGGAAATTATGGCCCAATCCAAACATGTAACTTTTGGCTCACAAAGAAAGTGGAGCCTTCCTATATCTATATTTCAGGCTACTTCGGTCTCTTAGCCGGCGCTTTGGTCACTTGTGGAGAGTTCGTTTCCTGGTCTCCTTGGCTGTTTCGGACGCTACCGGTGACAAGGGAGGACCTCCTTGTTTCGGATTGGCTTGGGTGCCTTCTTTTTATTTTTAGTTGTACTTGTATTTAGTTGGCCTTTTGGCTTGGGTTATTTCTTGTTACTGCTGGACCATTCTTGACCTTGTCTGGACATCTCTGTGTCCTAATATGGTCAGGAGTTGATTCGAGCTTAGGTTGTACTTGGTGTTTTGAATAGTTATACAAATTCTTACCTTTACCAAAAAAAAAAAAAAACAATACCTCGACATCCTGGGGACAGTGGGAAGGCATAGGGATTCCCCGTGTGCCCAGCCTCACAGAAGCAACGATAACCATTCCCGTTTTCAAAGTCAAAGCAGTTACTGTTGGCGCCGCAGGCATAGCTTGATCGGTTGGATTGCGCCTTCTTGCAGGTCAAATTCCATTCAACTACCCAATCCACGACAACGCTTGAGAACACATCATTGCCCATATGATCTGAGACAGGAAGCTTGTAATCGGAGACATCAAACGACTCCTGGTCCACTATGAACGCTGATCGACAAGAGCCGAAGTTCTGAACTGACATGTAATTCGTCATGCTGTTCATGGATATATTGAGGCTCCTGAGGCTCTTGGGGATCAACGTCTGACAGCACCCAAGGCCAGAGCAAGCGCCCTCGGCTGTGAAGTTGATGTCCTCGCGGCAATAGGAGAAGCATCCACTCCCGAAAGTCCGGCAGCATCCGAGATAAGAGTCGAGATGTCGCAGCCGAAGACTGTGAGCTTGATCTGGGTGTCTAATAATGTATAGTGCACGCCCATCATGAGCCTCGTGTAAGGGTAACATTCGTCAAGCTGATGGCCACTCTGGTCGTAACAGTAATACGATTTGTATATACCAATGGTTATCGTCCCATTCTCCACAGATATGTCGAACACCTGACCATCGTCGGTGAAGAACAGCTTTGGGGGAGCCGAAGTGCGGTTGCAGAAGAGGACGAAGTCGGAGTTCCGCGCACAACTTTCGTTGAGCCCGAATGGGAAAGGCACGCTTATGTTCCCGCACGTTCGGCCGCAGTCGTCGTTCTCGGTAAAAGTGGCCAAGGCCATTGGAAGAAAACACAACACAGCCGCTTTCATCTTTATGTTTTCCAATCCGTGCTTCCCCTGGGTCTCCTCTAACCGTGTTTTATAATCCTACTTTCGCTGATGCCGATGCCTCAGTGGCAGCCAAGTCAGTGGGCACGTTGGAAGACGAGTCATCAATTACGACCGCTGGAGAGACTGAGCTGGGTTTTCCAGAAAACTTACCTGAATGTGAATATAGACATTGCTTTCATTTTCACTTAAAATTCAAACATTCTAGAGGCGTGGTTGTTTCACGAGATAGAGAAATTTTCAATTCTCAAAGTATTAATTGCATTCCACACAAGAAAAATCAGTTCTTGGAATCTACAAGTTTCATAATTGGTTGCTTAATAAGTACTTTTGGGGAACTTCTCAACAAAATCATTTTCTGAATATTCTCTTGCTTCATCTTTGAACTAAAAATGAAAATTGCAAATCCTAAAGTCCTCTGCCTCCATAACGAGGGATCGTAAACTCGTCGGTCACTTATATTCCGAATGAGTGATCCAAACATAGATTTTTACGCTTTATTAAGTTAAATCTAGCGTGGGCATTTCTGGATTTCGACATGAAAATTGTAATGAGTGTGGTACATGATTTAGAAGAGATTCAAGGAGCAACTTCTCACATAATTGCCACCTTATCCTCCGCTATAACTTCTCTAACTTCCACTTTCTTCTTAACTCATCACTTTTGCTTTGTACACGAATTTGTTTACATTTTTACGAATATTTCATTTACCAATGTAATTTGAGAGAACAACCACAAAGTTTAAATACCTCTTCCCCTCCAGTATCTTGATTGTAATCTCCTTCCATATACTTCTGTTTCTTCTCTTTTTTTTTTTTTTTGACCTTCAAGAAATTTTACTTAAAGGATAGTCGGATCTTACCTTCTGCACCTTGTGTAAGACATAATTTATCCTTAAGGCTACTGCTAGCGCACCTCATATGTTCTTGATTTCTATATATTTCGTCCGTGGTTCTCAGATTATTTTTCAATAATATGGGGACTCAACCATAATTTGCTAATTATCTGGAGGAAAATTAATAAAACAACCCACCACCGTGACTACCTAATTAAAGTTGGGCTCCCCAGGGTAGGAATCAAGCCCACAACAATCGATTTATGAGCCAAAAGCAGGAGAACGTCCTTATCTGGGTCAATTTCAACGTAGGTTCTGGAATTTCACAATCCATGCAATATACATAAACAAAATAGACCCTGGGAAGACTTGACGAGTCGTCGTAGAAGCCGGACTTCACAAGTCGTCGTCATTTGAACGTTCGGACAAAAGAAGGCGGCATTCACTAGCAAGTCTTTGTCTTGCTCTGTTCCGTAAAATATTCACAAAGAAAAATGACATTTTGGAGAAGAAGTGACAAAGTCGTCCTTTACCCGTTTTGTTTGGTGTGTAGACATGAGATTCGTACCTTTCCCTTGCACTACTCACGGGAGATGCAGTCCACTAGAAATTATTATCTATTGAGGATTAGAAGGAAGGTTGACCCCGAAAAGTTTCTTAGTCCACTCTAATATCAGCTGATATTTATCAAATTTTTACCCAAGGCTAGTTTGAGGACCCGCACAAACACCCTCTTTACTGATATAATTAGTTAAAATTACGATAAAAATAGTACATTGATTTATGGCACTTTCTAAAAGTATTAGAATCGAGCTTTCTGTTGATCTTTCTATTTTCAATACAATAATATAGTATCGATGTTTATTGTGACTAAGCTGTAAAATAGACTAATCATTCTATAACATTAGATTCTTTTGACAAGTTAGTGCAACAAAGCATGAAGCACTAATATAAATATTAAGGAAATTGGTAATATGGTGATTATAGAGTTCTAGAAGCGATGTTATGTAAACTTGTTTTTAAACAAAGAGTTATGTGCATTTAGTATAGGGTTAATACCATAAAAAATTTCAAACTAGTACATCCATACTACATTCATCTCAAACTAATTTGTGTCACAAAAACTCCCAAACTGGTACACCGGTCAACTCATATCACATTTACCTTAAACTAATTTTTATAACACAAAAAATCTCAAATCGGTACACCCGTGTTACATTTACCCCTAACTGGTGCACCCATGCCACATTTACCCAAAAAAAAAATCTCAAATTTACGACAATTTTGAGTAAATGTGATACTGGTATATCAATTTGGAGTAAATGTGGCACGGATGTATCGGCTTAGGATTTTTTGGGACAAAAATTAATTTGGAATAAAGGTGGCATGAGTGTATCAGTTTGGGAGTTTTTTTGACATAAAAATGAATTTGGGATAAATGTGGTACGAATATACTAGTTTGGGGTTAGGCGGTATTAGCCCTTTAGGATATGATGCAATGTTATATTACATTTAACCAAAGGTAATTAAGATAGATATCTATTTTTTTCCTAATTTTGCAGTAGAATGTGCTTTTTATTATTTACGAAAGATCAAATACCATCAAAATAGTATATACTAACATCATAAATCAGGGTAGTTTTCAATATATTTCAAGTAAAATACTGCTCATTCCAACATTCGAGATCTTAGGCTTGCAATCTCGATTATTCAATTGTACACTATACCCATGGAATCACTACCTCCTAATCCAAAAGCCTAACTACAACTACCATGACATCCGGTTGTAGGCAAAAGTCCTCCACATCTGGGGACTAAAGAGCCAAATCCATACTACATATCCTGTCTACACTAATTGACATGACTTTCAGACCATCGCATGTTGATTTATATGGTCGTTTTACATTAGATATAATCCGTACAATTCCATAGTGTCGCAACCTACCCGTCCCTCGGGTGGGGGAAATAAATATGGGTTTAAAGGTATTTTTCAATGGACGTGAACATCGATTGGTTTGTTCGAAGGACAAATCAAAAGACTTATCTATTCAAGAATGGAGGCGCTCCCAAGCTTCATACCTTGCGAGACGTTAGTTTATAATCCATGCATTCAATTGGAGTCGCCACTAGCCACTATCGAGGATTGGCTAAAAACCCTAATCAAGACGCAGGAAAGTCATCTTGACGCATGCAATAACTAGAGATTCTAAAGATCGGGAACTTAATTACACTAGTCATCTAACTAGTCTAAACTTGACTATTTGCTAACTAACGTATCAGGGCAGCCTATCGAAGGTATTAAAGTTCATCTTAACCATGCTAAAAATGGAAAATAACAATTAATATATTAAAATGCACAATCAAATAATCGTAATAGAAATAAACAATTAACGACCTAGTATCATCTCTAGAAAAGAAAATGCAACCAAAAGCCCTACGGTAAAGCCCTAACGGCTTGTTCAATTTTTTGGGTTCAATTTCAAAAGTTTTCACATTTTTTTCTATTTTTAATTTTTAAGCTAAGTCTAAAATAAAATTAACATAAGTCTAAAATAAAATTAACACTAAAATCTAGTGAAATTAATTCAAAAACTAATTTCTAAACCTTTCCTAATTTTTCTGAATTTTTTCGGGAATTTTTTTTGAATTTTTAATAATAAAAAATATTTTGATATTTTTTAATTTTTAATTTTTTATATTGTTTTAATCTTAAAATGGACTTCCGACCCGATCCGACCTGCTGGTCTGACCTGGACGCCAATGGTCCGGGTGGAGTCCGATTTAGGGCCCAAGAGGTCTGAATTTCGGACCGCCCCTTTTGGGCTCAATCTGACTACTCCCTGTTCAGCCCACTTTTTATTTAAACCAGTTTGGTCCATGTCTCTATGCAGCCCAACCGTCCACCCATCTCTCTAACCTAACCCAGCATTCCCAGCCCATTCATCTAGCCTAGATTCCGGCCCACTACGCCTCCAATCCGACCCAACTACATCCCGACCCAGCTAACCGGATCCGAACTTTCTATTTTCCTCTCTACATGTTTTCCTTTTTCTTTTCTATTATTATTATATTTATCTTTTTCTCTCTCCCATCTACTGTTCATCGTCTTCCTCCTTACGCTACTTCCACCGAGACCACGCCGAGAACTACGTCGCCTTCAAGTTCGCCAGAACTCCTTCCCTGGCCTTCGACTAGCACCTCTAGTCGTCAACACCAGCCACCGAGGTCGACAACCAACACTAACTCACCTTCATGACTAGCATATCTCAATGAAAACATATACACAGCGTGTAGAGGGAAATAGGAAGCTGACTATGGCGGCCTCTAACTGCAGGCTTAGCTCTGGCGAGGTGAATGGATTTTCCGGCGAGGGGGCGTTCATCCATGGCTGAATCGAACTGAAGTTAATATGCCACAAAATCACATGAAAGACAGAGAACTTGGAGTCAGTGACAATATTAGAACATATCGGGCATATGACAAAGTTTTTGAGCATATTTTATCAAACAAGTGGTATGCGACTTAAACTATGAACTTCCGAGTCGAATTCACTATGACTCACGACCCAGACATGATATATGATACTCTAAACTGATAGTATTCACCACAAATCAGTCTCTAAAAGCAAGAAATTACCTGTCCGTGAATGGAAGTGGCTGCGATGAAGAAAGGTGACCGGCGGATTGATTTCCAGCTAAAGTTAACGGCTATTCTGATGAGTGACAAGTGGGGAAAGTCATTTCTTCTCAAACAAAATCTCATTGTTCTCTCCCTCTAGGTCAATCTGTTGGACGTATGCCCTAAAGTAATCATGTAATAGTTACATGTTAGGGATTTAAATTGTACTATCAATTTTATTATTTATTTAATGGCAATGACATTCATTAATTTTTCCAATTATTTATATATACGAATGATTCCATAAGATTAGCTGTCACTCAACCTATTCTTGATACATTAAGAATATGTGCGACAGATTCACAGTAGACTAAATCTTTAAATTGTTCCCGGTCAATAGATCATTGACTGGATATTAATGATCATGTCGAAACCAGTGTGTTTTTAACTTCATTATTAAGTATTGGATACTAAGAGAATGACGAGTCGAGTCATGAGTCGTTGGTTATTATGATGCCCAAGTAGTTAGAACACATGTACTCGTACCAAATAAGTTCACTGAATGGGACATTCATAGAATGATTAGCAACATGGAAGCTTTTAGGATAATCAATGTCTAATCATTTATGCTCTGGTCTTGTGTAAATAATCCTTAGACCTAAGGTACAGTGTTAACTTGTATGTTGGATGGCTATAGTTCATAGGTATATTGCCAGTTCATTGATTTGTTTATGTACTTGATGGCTATAGTTCGTTCACTTATGAAGTGACACGTGTGCGCAAAATGAAATCTGCCTCTTTTTTTTTTGGTAACCATAAGTCGGCCGCGCAAGGTACAATAATGATGTTTTATGTGATCTGATCATGACACTGCATTGAAATCCTCAATCAAGGTTGTTACCAAGAATGAACTATTCATGGCTCATATAAAATGCATGTCAATTAGGTTTATACATATAATCGAATTGGTGGCTTGACAAATTCTATAGTCTTTGTTCGATCGGGATATAGTAAGGTAAAATGATTGAATTACACCGTAACGAAAGCTAAAAAGTTCATTATATTCTAAAAGCTGATAGCTACGACATATTACTAGATGTCAATCATGACTTATAGGACCTAGATATTGATTGATACAATCAATTATCTTGGGAGTACTAATATGTTGGTATAAGTCTTATTACCAGTTCAATGATGAACATAGAAATGCCACATACCATAATCAATTCGGAATGACGTTAAATGGGAGATACGATATTGCAAATATGTTTGCAATCATAGCAATCAATTTATTATGCTAAAATTAAATTAAATGAGATTTAATTTAATTTAATTTTTTTAATTATGAGCGTACGTGCGTATGATGCACATGCACACCTAAAGTAGACACATATTAATGTGCCAAAATAATCGTTCACTCTCATGTTTATAAAATATATTATATTTATTAATTAAAAGTGCACACAGTCAACAATAGTTGTTGACTATGTACGTTTTAATTAAAAAACAATTATTATATGCACGCACATGATGGTCAGCTTGTTGACTGTGTCCACACGCGCACGAATCAGCGACTTTTGCTAATCGCACATAATAGAGTAATCACTAACGGTTGCTGAAGAGAAAGTAAATGTTCAACATGTGTCCGTGAGACTTAAAAACACTTTTTTCTCTTCTGGCACTATGACTGAAATATCGACAGTGCATAGAATTATCGCCACGAGATTGCTAGCATAATTATAACGGTAATTACTCGCAAGTTCTTTTTTCCGCGAGACGTGCAATTGATGGTTTGTCTGAACTAAAGGTCCGACGGTCACGGGGCTTGAACTGAAGAACAAATGAACCAAGTCGATTTGGACACACTAAACAATTATGGGACTTGAACCAAAGAACATCCGAACCAAATCGTTTTGGGTATATTACGAGAAGTAATCCGTTTAACCATCTATGTTATTTCGATTTTTTATTGAAACGCACGAATAATATCTTTGGAGATACATGTATTATTTTAATTTTTCGCTATATTTATATTGAATTTTAACTATATATGTTACGTGGAAAACTAACAGAGTCTCCAGCCAAACCAGCAAAATTTTTGTTCCATAAAAGAGCCTCCTCCTTCCCTCCTTTTTTGAGATTCACGCCAGCACCTGTCCTCGGCTCAAGGACGATTGTCCTTCGCGCGCGAGCGAGCGGACGGATTCCCCGGCCGTTAGTCTCCGTTGTCTCTTCCCCGTTTGTCGCTTCTTCGCTTCATCGTTTCTCCTCTGTTTTTTTTTTATTTTATTTTATGTCTTTGTCGCTTCTGGGTACGAGCGTGAGGGAGAGGGAGAGGGAGAGAAAGAAGGGGGGCTGGGCTGCGAATAAAAGAAGGGAAAGAGGGCTGCGACAGAGAGAGAAGAAAAGAAAGAAAGAAAGAGAGGGCCAAGCCGAAAAGAGAAAGAAAGAAATAACACAAAGAAATGAGCAAAATGGGCTGGGCCCAGCCAGCTAAAATAAAATAAAAAAGGGCCGGCTTAATTGGGCCAGGTCGAACAGGCCCAATTCTTTTTTTACCATTTCATCTTATTGTCCCTTTCACACTATCTTGGTCCATTTACATTTTTAGGCACTAATTTATCGGACCGGCAAAAATCAGGTGTCAACACATAGTTATAATTATCATTGAAATATTTGCAATCTCGGATTTAATGTCAACAAAAGAAACATTTTACTAAGAGAATATTGCATATAAGGACAACATTATTTTGTAAGTTTTTGTTGCATAAATCTAATTGATATCCCCTAAATTAAAATCTATTTTTCCAATTATTTTTTGAGAGATTTTGTAGTATTATGTTTTTGAGTTACAAAGAAAGAAATGTAAAGGCCCCATTGAGTCCGGCTTTGCAAATGTTGCCTTGGGATGAAGCAAATACCTTTAACTTAAAGTCTCTTGAGGAAATGCAACTAGAGTTTGATAAAAAAAACCCTTTGTCAAGCGATTTTGACTCAAGTAATGTTTCGTAAATTATATTTTGCAAAAGGCTTTGATTGGGAATTTTTTTATTAAAAAAAAAAGGAAACCCTTTGCCGACTATGGCCGCGAGTGAGCTAGACCTAGCGTTGGCAGTCGTAGCCTAAGGTCCTCGATCCTTGGTGACAAGGCCTGAGGTCGCGTAACCCTAGGCGACCCTCACCGAGGTCGCCTGACCCTAGGCGACGAGGCTTGAGGTTGCGGACCCAAGAGGCCGTCGCTTGGGGTGGTGTGACCGAAGCCAAAAAAATCCCGATGCAATGCCAAAGAGTAGGAAATTGCCTTCATGCTTTACTTGGGAAACTGCAACTCAAAAAAGTAATTTCCCATTAAATTGTTCGAAGAGATATTCAAGCAATCTTCCATAATTATTTATTCATTAAATAGAATGGATGTTCGTCGGAGCTTTGCAAGCTATAGCTTAAACAGAAGTGAGTATAATAATGCATAATCCACCGTACTTAAATTAGAATCATCCATCGTAAAACTTCAAAATCACTAATTAATCAAGACCTTAATCAAAAGATAGAGGATGAACATACAACCACGGACTTGTGTCTTCTATATGGCCCCGCACTAGAAACCACAAATTAGACATTAGAACTAGTAGTGGCTACTTCGATGTCAAATACCAAAAGATCAGTCGACTCCAGTTTGTTCATTTCACCGATTGAATTCCAGAGAGTATCACAACTTGTCTCGTCGAGTAAGCTTTGAGTCTCTTCGTCCTTCCGTTGATTGGCCCACAAGTTCTTGTTGATACTAGCCAGTTGCTCGACCACTTCTCTCATTGTTGGCCTATTCGTGCCATTATAGTTTAAGCACCTTCTAGCAAGCGAACCGACCGCCTCGATCTCCCGCAATTCACCTTCATTGGATAACTTGAAATTTATCATATGGAGGACTGTCTGGTTCTCCACGGCGGAAATGAAAGATTGGATGATGTTGATTTTTTCCCCAGATTTTGCCTGTCGAGTTGGCGTCTCTCTAGTGAGAAGCTCCACGAGGACAACCCCGAAACTGTAAACGTCACTCTTGTGGTTAATTCACCAGTGGTGAAATACTTAGGGTCGAGATAATTTTGCTGAGTACTTCTCGTCCAAAAGTATATTTAAAGACTTAACATCACTATAAATGACCGGCGGGTTAGCTAGGGAGTGCAAGTACTCGAGGGCCAAGGTAGTTTCCGAGGCAGTCCTGAGGCAATTCTTCGACAATTGTAGAACGGTTGATCTCTTGTCATGAATGTGGTGATAGAGAGTCCCATTTGGGATGAATTCATAGACCAACAATGGCACTTTTGTCTCCAAACATATGCCCAATAGCTTGACCAAGTTCTTGTGATTCACCTGTGAAATGATGCAGATTATGTGCAGGAATTCATCGTGAGTGCTCAAAGACACGTCCTTGTTCATGTCCTTTGGCTTCCTGACAAGGACATCTCTAGGCTTCTTGACCGCGACTAAAATGTCGCCGTCAATTCTTCCTCTGTAGACTGAAGCAAAACCACCCTCACCGAGCTTGTTGCCAGCACCGTAGTTGTTGGTGGCTTTAGCCAACTCTGACTCAGTGAAGATTTTCACCCTCTGGTGCTTCAAGATCTCTCCTCCATTTTGCCTAAAGTATCTGTCTTTAGCTCTCCTCTTGCCTATGAACAAGACTTGGCCACCAACAATTATGCACAACGTTAGTGATACGATGGCTGCCACACAAAATTGGGAATTGGATGGTTTAGCTTCTCTTCCAAGCCATTGAATTACTTTGATACATAATGAATTTGGACCTTCTAAATTTAAGTAGATTTTGATATTACATTTACGCCTTTAAATACTAGACACATCAAGCACCAATAAAGGATCCAAATTAAATTATACCACAAAACTGCCCCAACTTTACTGCAATACACTCCCATTTTCCAAAAATCACACGTGAACACGTGTGAGCCAACGCACCAATCAAATTTCCAAGTACAATTTTGGGAAAATTTCAAATAAGGGCTTGAAGTGCTATTATTTTCTCAAATAAAAATAAGAGCCTGAAGTGTCTCAATTTTCTCAAATAAAGATCTGGAATGGATTTTGTTTCAAAAAAAGGCTTGAAGTGGCTATGTTTGTTTCAAAGAAGGGCCTCACTTTCCAGATGGTTAGGGCATTTTCGTCTTTTAACTTTTTTGATTTTTTTTCCTTTTTTTCCTTGCTTTCAAATAAGGTATAGCCTCGCCTAGGCGAGGCCAGTCTCACCTCAGTGAGGGCGACCCTCGCCCAGCCCTTCCCGGGCTTCATTGGTGGCTGGTCACCGGCCACTGGCGAAGAACAAAGAGAAAACCAAAAAAAAGAAAAAATTAAAAAATAATTTAAAATTAAAATTGTCTTTAGACAAAAATGCCCTTGGCCGGCTAGAATATTTCGCTGTCCGGCAATCGATGAGATTAAGTCCTTATTTGAAATTGTCATGGCCACTTCAACCCTTATTTGATACGACATGTCACTTTAGACTCTTATTTGACACAAAATTCATTTCAAACCCTTATTTGATAAAATGAGGATAATTCAAGCCCTTATTTGGAATTTTCCCTACAATTTTGGCTCTATTGCAACTTTGGCTCTCCCTCTCCACCCACTCATTGGACCACTGAGCCCACCACCACCTTAGCCATTGGCTGTCAAATGCCTGCCGAAGCCACCATGTAGCCAAGATGAGGGCCACCACGGTCATCAAGGCCATTGCTAGCTGGCCACCTTCAACCATTGTCAGTGTTGCCGCCTCCACATTGCAGCCTCTCTCTCTCTCTCTCTCTCTCTCTCTCTCTCTCTCTCTCTCTCTCTCTCTCTCTCTCTCTCTCACCACCTTAGCCATTGGCCGTCAAATGCCCGCCAAAGCCATCATGTAGCCAAGATGAAGACCACCACGGTCATCAAGGCCACTGCTAGCTAGCCACGTTCAGCCATTGTTAGTGTTGCCGCCTCCACATTGCAGCCTCTCTCTCTCTCTCTCTGCTGAAACCATTCTAGGTTCGATTTTAAAGCAAGAATAGCTTAGATTGTTGAGCGACCATCACAAGGGAATTACAATTACCTGCAGCAATTATGACAAGATGAGAAGTTTGGCAGCCTACTTTGCCATCACCACTCTTGCCAAATGGGCAGTCGCATGTGTAATTCCCGAGCTTATTCTTGATATTCCTGTGATATGGATATTGTCGTCAATTCTTGCACTCATTGATGTCTATATTAAACAGAATCAACGGAAAACTGTAAATGTACGTTTATGTGTGTTTTTTTTTCTTCTTAAAATTATGTATTGATTGTATTGAAGAATATAACTCAACTGAATGAAAAACTAGTTTGAGGAGGTTGGATCGTGGAAATTATGGCCCAATCCAAACATGTAGCTTTGGGCTCGCAAAGAGAACAAAACAGTACCTTGACATCCTGGGGACAGTGGGGACGCATAGGGATTCCCCGTGTACCCAGCCTCACAGAAGCAACGATAACCATTCCCGTTGGTAAAGTCAGAGCAGATACTGTTGGCGCTGCAAGTATAGTTGGATCGGTTCGATCGCGCTTTCTCGTAGGTCAAATTCAGTTGAACTACGGACAACCCTTGAGTAAAGTCTTTGCGCATATCATCCGGGACAGGAAGCTTGTAATCGGAGACATTAAACAGCTCCTGTTCCACTACGAACGCTGATCCACAAGAGCTGAAGTTCCGAACTGAGGTGTAATTCGTTAAGCTGGCCATGGATATATTGAAGCTCCTAAGGCTCTTGCGGATTGACGTCTGACAGAACCCAAGGCCGGAGCAAGAGCTCTTGGCTATGAAGTTGATGTCCTCGCGGCAATCGGAGAAGCATCCAGTCCCGAAAGTTCCGGCAGCATCCGAGACAAGAGCCAAGGTGTCACAGCCGAAGACTGAGCTTATTCCGGGTATCCGATACTGTATAGGGCCAGTCGGCGCCCATCTTGTAATATGTGTAAGGGTAAGATTCGTTAAGCCGATGGCCACTCTTGTCATAACAGTCGTACGATTTGTATGCACCAACGGTTATCGTCCCGTTCTCCACAGATTTGTCGGACACTGGACTATTACGGCCGAAGATCAGTTTCGGGGGAGCCGAAGTGCGGTTGCAGAAGAGGATGAAGTCGGAGTTCCGCTCGCAACTTTCGTTGAGCCCGAATGGGAAAGGCACGCTCAATTCCCGCACATTCGGTCGCAGTTGTCCTTCTCGGTAAAAGTGGCCAAGGCCAAGGCCATTGGAAGAAAACACAACACAGCCGCTTTCATCTTTATGTTTCTCCAATCCGTGCTTCCTCTGGGCTCTCCTCTGACCGTTTTTTATAATCCTACTTTCGCTGATGCCGATGCCTCAGTGGCCGTTTCTGATTTTCGACATGAAAATTGTAATGAGTACGATATATGATTGATCCTGCCTATAAGGGAAGAGATTCAAGGAGCAACTTCTCACATAATTGCCACTTTATCCTCCACTGTAACTTCTCTAATTTCCACTTTCTTCTTAACTTATCCCTGTTGTTTTGTACACTAATTTGTCAACATTTTTATGAATATTCCATTTACCAATGTAATTTGAGAGAACTAACACAAAGTTTAAATACCTCTTCCCCTCCAGTATCTTGAATGTAATCTCCTTCCATATACTTATGTTTCTTTCCTTACATTCAAGAAATTTTAAAACTTGGATAGTAGGATCTTACCTCTGCACCATGTGAAAGACATAATTTATCCTTAAGGATACCTACCAGCACACCTCATGCGTTTTGATTTTCATATTTTTCGTCAGTGGTGTCGCGACCTAAAAAAAATCGACGTTTTCCGATATTAGGCTAATGGATTATTAGATCAATTAAATTAACTAACCTAGCTCGAGTTCTCCCAAACTCTACCAATTCGCAACTTAGGTCCAATTGTGAGCATGCAAATATTTTCAATGGGAGCTGCCACTAATCATTTAGGGTAGGTTGATTAGAAACCTAAATAAAATAGCGGGAATACTATTTTATTTCTGCGAACCAGAAATTATAGATTCGGGGACTTGGTTAAGCTAGATTCCCTAACGTCCTTTCGGTACCAATTTCAAGAAAAATATTCAATTTGACAATTTTGATAAATCCTGACTTAGAGTTCAAAGGTGCAGAAATTTTCTTTTTTGATTTTTTATTTAATTAAATGAAAGCTAACCTATATGTAATGACGTGCAAAAAATTGACAGGCGATTAATGCGACCTAACATGCAAACTATATGTCATGCGACGACGTGACCTATTTCTAATGACGGACATATTATTTTTTGTATTTTTTTATGAAATTCAGAATTAAAAATGCCAATTATCTAAACATGCAATTTTAAACTAAAGAAATTAACCTATTCTAGAGTAATATTTTTGGTATTTTTTTATTCGAAATTCGAAATTAAAACCAAGTAAAAAAATATAACCGCTAAATCTTTCGAATTAAGTTTCGATCTGAAGCTTGACAGATCGATCCTAAAATTTGAAGTACCCGCTATGGAAATAACTCCATCTAAAGCTTGATAGATAGATTTATTTCCACGTGTGCGATTGCGGACTAAGAAATTTTCCTAATCGATCACATCTTGAAAAGATTTTGATATCTCAAATATTTTGGATATATTCAAAGGATTTTGAAAATTCTAAATTCTATCCAAATTTGATAAGATCAGATATCCAAGATTTCAAAAAAAAAGGAAATAAATCCTAATTGAAATAATGCCTATTACTCGAATATGCAAAATTAGATATCAATCAGCACAAATTAAGCAACAAAATATTCAAATCAAATTGGGATAAGATAATTACCTGATTTGTAGATTTCTTTCCTAATTTGAATTTGCAGCGGATCGGGATTGCGGATCGGCAAATCGACGGTGGCCGCGACGGACCAGCGATGACGGCGTCGCTCGCGGATTGGGATCGCAGAATGGCCAATGGCGGGTGACCGGCGGTTCACGACAGCGATTAGGAGTGGCTCGGCTGGGTCGCGACCAGCAACTTGACTCGGGCTGCTCACGGTGGTGCACGCGGTGGACTTTACGATGGCGTGGCTCTCGGCTTAATGCTCATTAGAAAACCTGGACTCCTTGATGATTATGTACAAAACTGGAACTAGCGAAACTGGAAGAATACTAGGTGATGATGAAGAATGGTTGGACTGAGACCACGACAGAATGGTGGACTCGTTGGACAACCTGCAAAACAAAGAGAAACGAATCGTGGGCTTGCTGAGGACGTTGGGGGAGCTTTGTGGCTGATTGCTAGTGCAACCACTGCTCGGCGGAGGCTTCCCTGATCAGGTGCAGCAGCTTCGTCAGAGGGGCCCGTCCACGTCGACTCGTCTCGTGGGGCTCGGTTGCTATGGCTTCGCGGTAGTGCTTGCAGCAAGGGTGACCGGTGACTGCCTCGTGGACTGGTGGGATTAGTGACGGAGGGGACCCACAGCCAAGGATCTCCACGGTAGGATCTCAGACGAGCTCTATAAGAGCTGCAAAACAGAAATTCAGCTCCTCCTGGCTCGGTGGGGATCCAGCGAAAGGCCACGGCAATGCAACGAGGCTTGGACTGGACTAGTGCTCTTGGTACGCAGCTACTCGTCGTGAGGGGATTCGTAGCAAGGCTTACAGCTCGTTCGGAGAAGTCTCGATCTTTCCCCCCCGTTCGGACGATGTGCTCTCCTCTTTTATCTCTTCTTTTTTCTCTTCTGACGTTCTCGTGTGTTTTTCTCTTTTCACGAAGCCCCCCCGTCTACCTTTTCTACGTATCCCCTTTTTATTCTTTCCCTTTCTTCTTTGACTTTTCTTTTTTTTCTTTCCCCAGTAGTGGAGAACGTGAATCTCTCCTTTTTGTGTCCCGATTCTTTCTTTCACCCCTTCTTTTATTTCTTTGACCGAGACCTCTCCCCAACCTAATTTAAATATTCTCTTTCCGATTATGGGTGCGAGGAGGTCTTCTGGGCAGCATATTCTTTCTTGTTTTGAGAAAGATATATTGCATATTTCTGTAAATATCTGAAAATCAAAGTCTATGAAATCGTGAACATCTTCAGGAAATCATGAAAGATATTTCTGCATAAATGTTCAACTAAAAATATATTGACCGAGAATCATGCATATATTCCGAAAATTCTTCATATCTCACATGCGAAAATTCCACCCATGATAATGAACGAGTTTGGCGAAAATTTCTATTCGTGGGCTTTTAACTAAGTCCAATCGCCATTGATTTAATGCAAATGCAATTATGTGAGCCTATTACTATAAATGCTCCTAAAATTTATATGCAGTTTTAACTAATTAATTAATTTTTTTTAGGGACAGAGATCGATCCCTAATTTTTATGCAATTAATCACTAAATGATGCGCCAAAATTTAGGTGTCAACAAGTGGTTCTCTAAATTTTTTTTAAATAATCTAGGGACTCAATCATAATTGGCCAATTATATGGAGAGAAACTAATACAAAAACCCACTATCATGACCAGTCACTTAAAGTTAGGCTCCCTAGGGTAGGAATCGAATCCACAACAATCGATTTTATAAGCTGAAAGCAAGAGAGTGTCCTTATTACTGGGTCAATTTCAAGGTAGGTTCTCGGAATTTCACGATCCATACAATATACATAAACAAAATAGATCCATTAGTATGTCAACAAGAAGTGAGGACATGGACTCCATATCAACACTGGGGAAGACTTGACAAGTCATTGTAGCAGCCGGACTTCACAAGTCGTCGATTTGGACGTTCTGACAAAAAGGAGGCGGCATTCACTTGTCACAAGCAAGCCTTCGTCCCGCTATGTACCGCGGAAAATTAACTGAGAAAAATTACATTTTGGAGAAGAAGTGACAAAGTTGTCCTTTGCTAGTTTTTTGGTGCGTTTGGTTCAGCATTTTCAAGGGATTTTGAAGGAATGCAAATATCTATTGGTTAAAGTCTCTTGGGGAAATGCAAATAGCATTTGCTAAAATTTTCATTTATGAAGTTATTTTAGCCTAAGTAGTGTTTGACAATTTTTTTTTTTGCAAAGGGCTTTGGGATTTTCTTTTTTATTAAAAAAACAAGCTTACCCTTCACCAGAGCCGGCGAAGAGCTAAGGTCGCTGGCGAGCTAGATCTGGTGTTGGCGGCCATCACCTGAGGTCGGTCAACCCTTGGCGAGGGTCGTGCAACCCAAGCGCCGTCGCTTGAAGTCGCACGACCTAGGCGGCCGTCGCCTAGGGTCATACGACCTCAAGCAATGGCCACCTGGGTCACGCCTTGCTAGCTCCTTGCTGGCCTTTCGCCATCCCAATCCGGTATTGTCGGTGCCGCCCTCACGCAAAGAAGATGAATAGTAATAACAAGAGGCAAAATCGGAATATTAAAGGGTAGTTTGGAAATAAAAAAATTAATTTTAGCATTTTGTCAAATGCTGAAAGTTCAAAACTAGTCCGAATCAGCTTTGAACTTTGAGCATTCCTAATGCTGGCTTTCAGCCGAAAGCCCATTGGGAATGCTTGCCAAACGGTTTAGCATTTTCCCAAGGGGCTTTTGACGGTGAAATGCTGAACCAAATGCACCCTTGTCTGTCGTGTAAACATGAGATTTGTACCTTTCCCTTGCACTGCCCATGGGAAAATGCAGTCAACTAGAAATTATTATCTATTTGGTGTGTAGACATATGTGAAAATCGTATGCTAAATTCCAGCAGGATTGTCAACATTGAATGCCCCTTCTCATCCTTTTTGCTATGCAAAAAAAGAAAGAACGTAGAATTAGATTCTATGTGAAATAGGATTTCTCTAAAAGTGCCGAATTGCATTACCTATCAATGGCTAATATTTAGATTCCCATTCCACATTCGTAACCGCACAAAACTATCAAAAATCAACTCAATTACTATCACCGGCATTGCCAGTCACTGCCCGTTGCCGCCCTCGGTCATTGTCGCCGATTTCCACCGGTCGCCACCAACATCGGTCTCCACTGCCGCAGGTGAGAAGCATTCTTTATTATATGGCCAAAACTTTTTGCGATCCATATAATTAAAGATATCTTCCACGGAATGAGATTAAATTACATATAAAGTGAGAGAATCTCTCTGTGAATATCTTGTCATGGAATCAAATAACCTCTAAAAGTTGTAATCTTATCATGCAATTTGGTGGGGATGGAAATTCTCAAAAGCGGATATTTTGTAGTGTGAGTAGATTTGTCATTCTTGCACTCCTGCAGCTCTTGCTTTTCTATGAAGCGGCATTGATTCGTTGTGGAGACAAAAAGTCAAAAAATTCCGATGCAATGAAAGAGTAGGAAATTGCCTTCGTGCTTTATTTGGGAAAGAATGTCTATGTCAAACTGCAATTCAAAAAAGCAATTTCCCATGGAATTGTTCGAATACATATTGGACGGAGCAATCTTTCCGTAGTTATTCATTCATTTAATAAAATGGGTATTTGTCCAGAGCTTTGCAAACTATAGCTAGAACTGAAGTGAGTACAATCATATATAATCCCCTAGAATCATCCCTTATTAAAACTTCAAAATCACAAATTAATCTACTGTAAGAAAAAACAGAACCTTAAACAAAAGATCAGGATGAACATTCGACCATTGGACTTGTTTCTTGTGCATAACCATACACTAGAAACCACGAATCAAACGCTGGAACTAGTAGTGGCTGCTTCGATGTCAAATACCAAAAGATCAATTGACTCTGGTTTATTCATCTCACTGATTGAAGTCCAGAGAGAATCACGTCTCGTCTCCCTGAGTAAACTTTGAGCCTTTTCGTCATTCTGTTGATCGACCCACAAGTTCTTGTTGATCCTAGCCAGTTGCTCAACCACTTCCCTCATTGTAGGCCTTTTGACTCCATTATAGTTTAAGCACCTTTTAGCAAGCAAATCGACCCCTTCAATCTCCTGTAGTTCACCTTCATTGGACGCCTCGAAATTTATCATATGGAGGAGTGTCCGGTTCTCCACGGCAGAGATGAAAGATTGGATGCTGTTGATTTTTTCCCCAGATTTTGTCCGCTGAGTTGGCATATCTCCGGTGAGGAGCTCCACGAGGACAACCCCGAAACTATAAACGTCACTCTTTGTGGTTAATTCACTAGTGATGAGATACTCAGGGTCGAGGTAACCTATTGTGCCTTGTATTCTTTCGGCTATATGAGTCTTTCCAGGTGAAATCAAAACTGAGGCTCCGAAATCAGATACTTTTGCCGAGTACTTCTCGTCCAAAAGTATATTCAGAGACTTGACATCGCTGTGAATGACCAGCGGCTCAGCTTGGGAATGCAAGTACTCGAGGGCTGAGGCAGCTTCCGAGGCAATTCTGAGGCAATTCTTCCACGATCTCAGAACAGTCGATCTCTTGTCATGAATGTGGTGATAGAGAGTACCATTCGGGATGAATTCATAGACCAATAATGGCACTTTTGTCTCCAAACATATGCCCAATAGCTTGACCAAGTTCTTGTGATTCACCTGTGAAATGATGCCGATTTCGTGCAGGAATTCATCGTGAGTGCTCAAAGACACATCCCTGTTCATGTCTTTCAACTTCCTGACAGGGACATCTCTAGGCTTCTTGACTGCGACTAAAATGTTGCCGTCGATTCTTCCTCTATAAACTAAAGCAAAACCACCCTCACCGAGCTTGTTGCCAGCATCATAGTTGTTGGTGGCTTTAGCCAACTCTGCCTCAGTGAAGATCTTCACTCTCTGGTGCTTCAAGATCTCTCCTCCATTTTGCCTAAAGCATCTATCTTTAGCTCTTCTCTTGCATATGACCAAGACTAGGCCACTAACAATTATGCACGATGTTGCCGCTACAATGGCTGCCACACAAAATTGGGAATTGGATGGATTAGCTTCTCTTCCAAGCCATTGATTTACTTTGATACATAATGAATTGGGACCTTCTAAATTTAAGAACTAAATTTTATATTACATTTACGCCTTTATATACTTGACACATCAGCCACCAATAGAGGATCTGGATTAAACAATACCAAAAATATGCCCCCAACTTTACTGAAATACACTTCCATTTTTCCAAAAAAATCACATATAAACACGCGCGAACGCACCAATCAAATTCCCGATTACAACTGTTGCTCTCCCTCTGCCCACCCATTGAACCACCGTAGCCTACCACCACCTTAGCCATTGGCCGTCAAATGCCCGTCGAAGCCACCATGCAGCCAAGATGAGGGCCACCACGGTCATCACAAGCCCAACAAACCCCTTGTTCCCTCTCTCTCTCTCTCTCTCTCTACAGTAGTCACATGTCAGGGTCGACATCCTTGGATCTCATAATTGATCAACCTTGGCCCTTAGATCAGAGGTTGAAGGTCCCAATCCGAGGCGTCAGTCTCGAATCGAACCTGTAATGGTTTCAGCAGAAATGAGAGAGAGGCTGCAATGTCGAGGCGGCAACACTGACAATGGCTGAAGGCGGCTAGCTAGCGGTGGCTGGTAGAGGCATGCGCAGTGGGCGGTGGTGACCAGTGATCTCTCAGTCGCAATGCAGAGTCAGGTACAATTTCAGAACAACTCAAACATAAGTCGGATCAATAGCATGTGGACTACGAGTATAAAGTAAGAATAGCTTAGACTATTGAGCGACCATCACAAGGGAATAAGAATTACCTGCTGCAATTATGGCAAGACTAGAAGTTTGGCAACCGACTTTGCCATCACTAGTCATGCCAAATGGGCAGTTGCATGTGTAGTTCCCGGGTGTATTCTTGCAATTTCCGTGACATGGATATTGTTGTCGGTCCTTGCACTCATCGATGTCTATATTAAACAGAATCAGCCGTAAACTATAATGTATGTTTATGTGTTTTTTTTTCCCTTTTAAAATTACGTATTGGTTGTATTGAAGAATCTAACTCAACTGAATGAAAAATTGGTTTGAGGAGGTTGGATCGAGGAAATTATGGCCCAATCTAAACATGTAACTTTTGGCTCACAAAGAGAACAGAACAATACCTTGACATCCTGGGAGTGAGTACAGTGGGGAGGCATAGGGATTCCCCGTGTACCCAGCTTGACAGAAGCAACGATAACCATTCCCGTTTTCGAAGTAAGAGCAGTTACTATTGGCGCCGCAGGCATAGCTCGATCGGTTGGATTGCGCTTCCTCGCAGGTCAAATTCCGTTCAACTACCCAATCCACGACAACGCTTGAGAAAACGTATTTGCCCATTTCATCCGGGACAGGACGCTTGTAATTGGAGACATTAAACGACTCCTGGTCCACTACGAACGCTGATCCACAAGAGCTGAAGTCACGAACTGAGGTGTAATTCGTTTTGCTGGCCATGGAAATGTTGAGGCTCCGGAGGCTCTTGGGGATCGACGTCTGAGAGCACCCAAGGCCGGAGCAAGCGCTCTCGGCCGTCAAGTCGATGTTCTCGCGGCAATAGGACAAGCATCCACTCCCGAAAGTCCCGGCGGTGTCCGAGATAAGAGCCTTGGTGTCGCAACCCAAGACAGTGAGCTTGTTCCGGGTGTCTGAGAATGTATAGTGCCAGTCTTCACCCACTCGGATCCATGGGTCAGGGTTAGAGCTGGCAAGCCGACCACCAGCCTCGTTATAGCAGTCTAAAGCTCTGTACACGCCAATGTTCATTGTCCCATTCTCCACGAATATGTTGAACAACGGAACGTTCGGGAAGAGTGACAAGTCCCCCGATGCGGGGTCGCAGGTGAGGACGAGTTTGGAGTTCCGCGCGCAACTTTCGTTGAGCCCGAATGGGAAAGGCACGCTCACTTTGCCGCACGTTCGGACGCAGTCGTCCTTCTCGGTAAAAGTGGCCAAGGCCAAGGCCATTGGAAGAAAAAACAACACAGCTGCTTTCATCTTTATGTTTCTTCAATATGTGCTTCCTCTGGGCTCTCCTCTCACCGGTTTTTATAATCCTACTTTCGCTGATGCCGATGCCACAGTGGCAGCCAAGCCAGGGAGCACATTGGAAGACCGAGTCATCAATTACGACCGCTGGAGAGAGTGAGCTGGTTTTCCTGAAAACTTACCTGAATATAAAGGCGGCTGATGTTCATATTGCTTTCATTTTCACTTAAAATTCAAACGTTCTAGGGGCGTGAATGTTTCACAAGATAGAGAAAATTTTCAATTCTCAAGTATTCATTGCATTCAACACAAGAAAAATCAGTTCTTCGAATCTACAAGTTTCATAATTGGTTAGCCAATGAGTACTCTTCAGGAACTTTTCAACAAATTCCTTTTATGAATATTTTCTTGCTTATATTCAAAGTACGAGAACGCACTCGTCATCGGGTCAATTTCAAGGTAGGTTCTCGGAGTTGCACTATCCATACAAAATACATAAACAAAATAAGAAGTGAGAACACGGCTTCTGTATCAACATGGGGAACGACTTCACAAGTTGTCACCGTTTCACATTTCAACAAAAGAAGGCGAAATTCACAAGCAAGACTAGACTTTCTGTTTGGTTCAACTTTGAAAATGCTACTTGGGGGAATGCAAATACCTTTGGGTGAAAGCTCATTGGGGAAATGCAAATGGTGTTTGGTAAAAATATTTTGTAAAGCTACTTTGGCCAAAATGTAGTGTTTGGTGAATTTTTTTTTTGCAAATAGACTTTGAAATTATTTTATTTATTAAAAAAAAACAAAACCTACCATCGTCGGAGCCGGCCGCCGGCGAGCGCCTACGGTCACCGGCGAGATAGATCTGGCGCCAGCGGCCGTCGCCTAAGGTCGGGCGACCCTTGGCGAGCCAAATCTGCCTCCGCCGGCGGTCGCCCGAGGCCAGGCGACCCTCGGCGGGGGTCGCACGACCCAGGCAGCTGCCGCCTGGGGACGGCGTCGCCTGACCCCAGGCGACCTCATTGGCCCTTCTCCCTCGCCGGCTACCCTCGTCGACCGCCCTCACCGGTTGCCTAGTGAAGAACAGCTTCAACCCCAAAAAAAAAATTATGTGAACAGTAGTATTCGTGGAATGCTGAAAGCCCAAGGCTGGTTCGGACTAGCCTTGGGCTTTCAACATTTGGAATGCTAGCATTTGGCCAATGCTAGGCCAAATGTTAAGCCAAACACCTCAGCATTTTGGGAAGGGACTTTCGAGACTCAAAGCCCCTTCCCAGAGTTGAACCAAACACCCCCTTCATCCCACTATATACCGTAGAAATTCACTAAGAAAAATGACATTTTCGAGAAGAAGTGACAAAGCCATCCTTTGCCCCTTTTTGTCTGGCCGGTAGACATGAGATTTGTACCTTTCCCTTGCACTGCTCTTGGGAAAATGTAGTCCGCTTGAGATTATTATCTATTGAGGATTAGAAGGAAGGTTGACCTGCAAAAGTTTCTTAGTCCTCACAAATATCGGCTGATATTTATCATTAGTTTAAGGACCCGTGCCATGCACAAACACCCTTTTTACTAGTATAACTAGTTAGAACTACGTTGAAATTGTATACTGATTTATAGCACTTTCTGAGGGAAAAGTACAAAAAAAAATCATAAACTTATTATATAGGTATCAATTCAGTTATAAACCTTTCAATTGAATCAATTTTATCCTAAATATTTTCAAATTGGTACCAATTCAGTCCATCCGGCCAATTTAGATCGAAAATTGCTAACGTAGACTCTGGTCATTCTACATGACACAACTGATGCTGACGTGGATATTTTCTTTAATTTTTAAGTACTTTTTTTTGAATTTTGTACTAATTTTCCTTTTCTTTTTTTTCTTTTTTCCTTTATTTTATTTATTTATTTATTTCCTTTTTCCTTATTACCCTCCTCCGGTTGCCGACCACCCACAAGGGCGAGGGCTAGGATGCACGTCATTAGATTGGTAAAGCCCGATTTTTTATGTGTTTTGTAAGCCGCATTGGACCTTAACAACAAACATAGTGCCCATTTAAGGAAAATCTCAAAATAACATGGGGCCTCCCCACTTCCAATGAGATGTAAGGCTCATCTTCCAAAAAGAGTCATCCAAATTGCGCCGTAAGGCCCTTTAGCTTTCTAAATTCAATGAACTTACCAATGTAAAAGCTTAAGATTGCGCAGAAGCACTTTGCATCACAATAGATGTGAGTCTCATTGTCCTAAAAATTTTGAAATCACATTTAAAGTGCATTTGTTTCACTGAAAAATTCATGGTAAAGGAAAATAATTTCTATGAAACTCATGTTCAAGGAAAATTGTTAGTTTTCATTTGTTTAGTAGTTTAGGGAAAGTGGTTTTCTTCTTGCTAGAAGGAGAAGTTTTTCTCTGATCTAAGTTTGTTGTTTTTAGTTCACAGAAAATGTTTTCCATATACTTATGTTTCTTCCCCTTTTTTTTTGACCTTCAAGAAATTTTAAAACTTAGAGGATAGTCGGATCTTACCTCTGCACCTTGCGAAAGACATAATTTATCCTTAAGGATACTGCTAGCACACCTTATAAGTTCTTGATTTTTATATTTTTCGTCGGTGGTTCTCAGAATTTTTTTAAATTATCTTGGGACTCTACCATAATTGGCCAATTATCTGGAGAGAAAGTCCCGGCAGCATCCGAGATAAGAGCCAAGATGTCGCAGCCGAAGACTGTGAGCTTGTTCCGGGTGTCCGATAATGTATAGGGCCAGTCTGCGCGCCCATCGCAAGCAACATGTAAGGGTAAGATTCGTCAAGTTGATGGCCACTCCTGTCATAACAGTCGTACGATTTGTATATACCAACAGTTATCGTCCCGTTCTCCACAGATATGTCGAACACCTGACTATCGTAGGTGAAGAACTGCTTCGGGGGAGCCCGAGTGTGGTTGCAGCTGAGGACGAAGTTCAGCGCCCAACTTTCGTCTAGCCCGAATGGGAAAGGCAAGCTCATGTTCCCGCACATTCGGTCGCAGACTCGCAGTTGTCCTTCTCGGTAAAAGTTTACAAGGCCAAGGCCATTGGAAGAAAACACATCACAGCCGCCTTCATCTTACCTTGTCCAGTCTCTGCTTCCTGTGGCTCTCCTCTTCCCGGTATTCATATATCTAGTCTCAATGCTGATGCTTCAGCGGCATTGAAGGACCGAGTCATTGATACTGACCCGAGGGAGAGAGACAGCTGCGCTTTCCGGAAAACCGTATTTGCAATTCGCATTTAAGTCAGTAGATATTATCTATATGCGACGAAATATCTAGTGAGTTCATATTCACTATCATTTTCACTCGAAATGCAAAATTTTAAAGCCGTAATTATATCACAATTTAGGGAAATTTTCAATTATCAAAGTATTAAGAGCTTTTAATACGAAAAAAATAAGTTCTCTGAATCTACAAGTTTCATGATTGGTTATTCAATAAGTACTTTTGGGGAACCTTTGAAAATCAATTAAAAAAGACTATCAGATAATTTCAACATTCCGCCCTCATTTGTCGATTCTCATTCTCCTTTTAATCATTTTTGAAGATGTCGTATATAGGATTATTTCAAAGGGCCAGTACCATTTGACGTTCGACTAGCCATTAGCTAACGGTTGAGACATTTGTTAACTGTTGAACAAGCCATTGCCTATATAGTCTTCAAGCCATTGTAAAGTTGTACTCTGGTAGCTTGTTTGTTTTGTTAGACTAAAACTGAAGGATTCTAATCATGCATAGAAACACAAATTTTAGACACAATTAGAATCGAATGCGGAAAACAGGATCGAAAATAAACTGACCTCCAGTCATTGTTCAACTTAATGTTCGTCGAAAATCCACGGTAGTTCGACGTTAATTCGACAGTGATTACGAGCGCACTCTACTAACCCAATCCCCTCGCGTACTAATGATATTTTATCGAAATAAGAGGGTTTGCGTTAGACCTTGTGTTAACCCTTATGGAATGAACGTTCATCTTTATAAACTGCTTCCCATCAAGGTAGTTACCGAAGAGGGCGGTTATCACCGAAGGGGTACGAAGCGTGAAAAAACCGTATGTGGATAACTATCACTTAAAAGAAAAAACGTGGGTCAAACTCAATGGATAAGTTTTTTATTTCAAAAACTATATCCCTAAATGTGGGATCACATTATAAATATAACATTCTCTCACTTGATCCTAACATTTTCATCATACAGATTACCCAACCAAATCCACGAAAACCATATGCTTAAGATAAGAAACAAGACACATGAATCATGGCGACATGTTCTCTAAGAGTGAGTAATATCTTCCATGTATCACAATGCATCTTATTCCTTTAATATTAGCCCATACGTGATAACATATCTTAATGAATAAACCCTATGTTTATTCCAAAACCAAGGATAATTGTTATTCTCATAAACAACTGAATGTGTACACCAGAAATTGAGAATAACATTACAATTGAATAAGAGTTTCAAACAACAAAAATCATCCATACGACGACAAATTACATCATGGGAACTATTCCCATACTGGCCACATGATCCTTATACTTCATTGGTGGCATGCCTTTAATTAAAGGATCAGCGATCATCAATTCAGTGCGAACGTGTTCAATGACCACTTTATTCTCCTTAACACGTTCCTTTATGACTAAATACTTGATGTCGATGTGCTTACTTCGACTGCTACTTCTAGCATTTTTAGCCGTAAAAACCGCAGCTGAATTGTCATAATATATTCTTAATGGCCTAGAAATAGAATCAACAATTCTAAGTCCTGAAATGAAACTCTTTAACCATATACCATGCGAGGTAGCCTCAAAACAATAAACGAACTCAGCCTCCATAGTGGAAGTAGCAGTCAAAGTCTCCTTCGCACTCCTCCATGACACAGCTCCGCCAGCTAACATAAAAATGTATCCTGATGTTGATTTTAGAGAATCAACACAACCAGCGTAATCCGCATCCGAATAACCAACTACTTCCAAGTTGTCAGTCCGTGTATACATAAGTATGTAGCCTTTAGTACCTTGAAGGTATCTCATCACTTTCTTTGCAACTTTCCAGTGGTCTATCCCTGGATTACTCTGATATTTTCCCAACATTCCCACCACAAAAGCGATGTCAGGTCGAGTGCAAACCTAAGCATACATCAAACTTCCGACAGCAGAAGCATATGGGATGTTCTTCATTTGTTCCCTTTCCAAATCGTTCTTCGGGCACTGGGTCAAATTGAACCTATCACTCTTGACAATGGGTGCTATACTTGATGAACAATCTTTCATCCGAAATCTCTCTAAGACCTTATTGATATAGGTTTCTTGAGATAGTCCTAAAACTCCTCGAGTTCTATCTCTATGGATCTTAATGCCAATGACATAAGATGCCTCACCCATATCCTTCATGTCAAAACTCTTAGAGAGGAATTGTTTCACCTCATGCAACAACCCCTTATCATTGGTTGCAAGTAGAATATCATCTACATATAGTACAAGAAAACAAATTTTTCTCCCACTGACCTTCTGGTATACGCATTGATCCATGATATTTTCTACAAAGCTGAATGAAGAGATGACATCATGGAACCTTAAATACCATTGGCGGGATGCTTGTTTCAAGCTATATATAGATTTCTTAAGCTTGCACACCAAATGCTGACCTTTACTAGAGGAGAATCCATTAGGTTGTTTCATGTAAACCTCTTTCTCTAGTTCCCCATTGAGGAATGCCATTTTCACATCCATTTGATGTAATTCCATATCAAAATAGGCAACTAATGCCAAAATAATACGAAGAGAATCTTTCGTAAATACAGGAGAAAATGTCTCCGTGTAATCGATTCCTTCTTTTTGAGTGAATCCTTTGGCAACGAGTCTAGCTTTATATCTCTCAATGTTGCCCAACGAGTCCTTCTTAGTTTTGAAGACCCATTTACAACCAATGGCTTTTGCACCATTAGGCAACTCGACCAAATCCCAGACTTTATTTGATGCCATAGAACTCATCTCATCCTTCATGGCATTGTACCACAAATTAGATTCATCACTACTTATGGCTTGTGAAAACGTTTCAGGATCATTCTCAGCTCCAATATTATAGTTAGACTCTTGTAGATACACAATATAATCACTAGGAATTACTGATTTCCTCATTCTAGTAGATCTTCTTAATATTGTATCAACATTCTCTGGAGAAGCGTGTTGTTCAACTGGTTGTTCAACAGCTTCTGGTAATTGTTGAACAACTGGATCTACCGGATCATTATCAGCAAGTTGTGGAACTTCAATAGTTGGTTGTTCAATAGCCGGCTGAACTGAAGGGACATTATGAACAACAACCAACCTAGTACTTGAAGTGGAAGGTTGAGTATCTGAATGATCTTTCTGAGAAACAATGTCCTTCAATCGATCACTCTCACTAATCAAGTCACTTTCAAGAAACTTAGCATTTCTTGATTCCACAACCCTAGTAGTGTGAGATGGACAATAAAACCTGTATCCCTTGGATTTTTCGGCATATCCAATGAAATACCCACTTACAGTCCTTGGGTCTAACTTCTTTTCCTGTGGATTATAGACTCTTACTTCAGACGGGCATCCCCAAATGCATACATGTCGCAAACTTGGCTTCCAACCTTTGAATAACTCAAAAGGTGTCTTTGGGACAACCTTGGTTGGAACTCGATTTAATATGTACATTGTCGTCTTAAGAGCTTCAGTCCACAAGGACTTAGGAAGTTTGGAGCTACTAAGCATACTCCACACCATGTCTAATAAAGTTCGGTTTCTTCTTTTTGCTACGCCATTTTGGTCTGGAGAACCTGGCATAGTGTATTGGGCAACTATCCCATTTTCTTGAAGAAACTTTGCAAACGGACCAGGTGCTTGTCCATCTTCAGTGTATCTACCATAAAATTCTCCACCTCTATCTGATCTCACGATCTTAATTTGCTTGCCGCATTGTTTCTCTACTTCCGCCTTAAAAACCTTAAAGGCATCCAACGCTTCATGCTTATTATGAAGCAAGTAGAGATACATGTAACATGAGTAATCATCAATGAAGGAGATGAAGTATTTCTGACCATACGAGTCCATATCAGGACTACAAATGTCCGTATGTATGATTTCTAATATGTCTGTACTCCTCTTGGCACATTTATTATTGTCTTGTTGGTCTGCTTTCCCTTTATGCAGTTCACGCAAAGATCATAATCAGTAAAATCCAAAGTACCGAGTACTCCATCATTTACTAATCGCTTAATTCTATCTATGGAGATATGTCCCAATCTCCGGTGCCACAACATAGAGGAATCTTCATTCACAACACATCGTTTTATACTAGCATTATCATGAACATGAATCGCATTATAATAGGCATTGTCTTGTAAATTAATTCGAAAAAGACCATCAGACAAAATACCACTCACAACAATTTCAGATTTAAACAATAAACTGAAGTTTGAATCTGAAAAGTTAAAAGAGTAACCCAAAGGTACAAGTCTTGAAATTGAAATTAAGTTTATAAAGAAACTTAGAACATAAAAGGTCCTTTCCAAATCTAAAACAAAGCCACTATTGAGAACTAATCTACATGTCTCAATAGCTTCTACATGTGAACGCATCTTGTTTCCTGAATAGATACTTTGTTCACTTCCCACTGGCCTCCTGTGGTTTTGAAAACCCTGCAAGAAATTCGAAATATGGATTGTAGAACCAGAATCAATCCACCAAGTGTTGTGACTCACATCAGCCATATTAGATTCATAACAAACATAAGAGGTTGGATTACCTTTCTTCTCGAACCAGACCTTAAATCTGACACAATCCTTCTTCATATGCCCTTTCTTTCTGTAGAAGAAACATTTGGATTCCTTCTTAATGTCAGCTTGGGGAGGTATTTTACCTTTCCTCTTCTGCTTGCCGTGACTCTTATTCCTTTCTTGTGTTGCCAAATGAGCACTTTCTCCCAATTCCATAGTCAGCCTCTCTTCCTCTTGAACACACATGGTCATAAGTTCATTAATTAACCATTTATTCTTATGTGTGTTGTAAGAGATCTTGAAAGGTGCATACTATTTTAGGAGAGTGTTCAGAATGTAGTACATAAGAAATGATTCAGATATCTCAACCTCAAGGTTTTTCAGCTGAGCTGCAATGTCCCTCATCTTCATGATGTGCTCACGCACACCTCTTACACTTGTGAGCTTTAGAGATGAAAACTTCATTATCAGGGTCATGGCATGTGCCTTTTTCAAAGTCTCAAACTGCGCATTAATGGCCTCCAATAAAGCTTTAGCATTGCTATGCTGAGCGACTGAACCACGGATACTAGGAGATACTTTAGTCCTTATGAACATCACACTAAGGCGGTTGGACCGCTCCCACTGTTCATAAAGGGCTATCTCAGCTGCAGTGCTCATGTCAGTAGGAGCAGGTGGTTCGTCTTTTCTCATAGCATAGTCAATGTCCATGCACCCCAATTGAAGAAGAATTGACTCCTTCCAAACTTTATAATTTTCACCATTCAATATGGGAACATCACTCTTAAATTCAGAGAAATTCACAGGTTGCAAAACTGCATATCAAATAATCATGCTTATGTCACAAAACTGAGGTAAAATCAACATATATCATGCTCTACCAATATAAGACATGTCACAAAATATGAATCACATAACATAAAAACTGCCTGTGGGCTAAGTTTTTAATTTAAATAGATTCATGAATACTTCATGAAGAAACTATCATATTATATTCCTTTCCTTAATCCCTGTGGGTAAATTAAGAAAAATAATATGATATTTCAACCTAATTAATCAAATTAATATAATGAAAATTCCTGTGGGATTAAATTCATCATATTAATAAGATTAATTACAATCAATGTCCATTTTCAAATATGATCCGAATGCTCTTAATATATAATTTAATTAATCGAAGATGTTGTGGCTACTCCTCAATTAATTACAATATATGGATCACTGTAGAGATGGCCACGGGCCGGTTTTTGCCCGGAACCGGACCGGAACCGGCCCGTGCCCTACGGGCCCGATTCCGGTTCCCTAAATTTTGGAACCGGGCCGGTTCCGGGCCCGGTTCCAAAAAAAAAAAAACTGCATCAGGCCGGCGAGGGCGGCCTCGCCTGAGGCCAACGGCCGGCCACCTCTGGTCGTGGTCGGTCGTCTGCACTCTGCAACTGCAGGCTGCAGCCATTGCTGGCCCGTTGGCCTTGGCCGCCCGTTGCCGGCAACGGGAAAAAAAAAAAAAATTTGCCCCGCAGCGGGCCCAACTTGCGGCCCATTGCCAACGGGCAAAAGCCCCCAACGGGCAAAAGCCTCCAACAGCCAACGGGCAAAAAGTAAAAAAAAAAAAATAATAACCGTTGCAAAATTGCAACGGTTATCTCCTTTTTTATTTTTTTTATTTTCTTCTTAATTTTTTCTTATAAATTCTCTCAAATTCTCTCAATACTCACACAATTCTCTCAAATTCTCTTCTCTCAAGTCTTAAATTTTCTGAATACTCGAAATTCTCTCCATTTGCCAATTCTCTTAAATTCTCTCAATTTTCTCAATTCACACAATTCTTTCTTAATTCTCCCAATTAATCCGCTCAATTCTCTCAATCCACTCGAAAAATGGCAAGTGGAAGTCGAGTGCCATCTGGCAAAGGTAAGAATATCGCGACGGAATCCCATCATTCTTTTGATCCTCGTGAATATGCAAATTTTCAAGATGATGAAATCAACATTTTTCCCGATATGGAGCGCATCCCGACTCAAGAAGGTTTTCATCCTCCTGGAGAAATATCTACAACAAAAGAAGCGGAACGAGAATTTACATCTGGCATTTGGAATCACTTCACGAAAATGGAAAGGTTTGATATTGGTAAAAAAAGGTATGATATAATTTGTAAATATTGTGGGAAAATATATAAATATACAGGTGGACAAGGATATGGAACATTTAAACGACATCATAGGAGCAAACATCCAACCGAAACGGGAATCGATATCGGGCAACAACAAATTTCCGGGTATGTCAATCCTAACACTTCCCCTTTATTTCGTTTTAATGACAAAACTTATAAAGAAGAATTAGGCAAATTTATTTCCGTTGAGCATTTAGCATTTAATTTTTGAGAAAGATTTGGTTTTAATGAATTTGTACAAAAAGCATGTGCTCCACAAGCAAAACGTGTTCCTAGAAATTCAATTAAACGAATAATTAAAGATCTTTACAAAAAAGGAAAAAAAGATTTACAAAACATTTTTATGCAATTTAATGGATGCGTGCATATAGGTAGTGATATTTGGAGTGATCCTTGGCAAAATCATTCTTACATGGGCATAACATGTCATTGGATAGATGACGAGTGGAGTATTCAAAAAAGAGTTATTGCATTTAGAGTTTTCGATGATAATCATACGGCAAATAATATTTATAGAATAATTAGGCAAATTTTAGAAGTATATTATTTGCTTAACAAAAATTTTTCAATTGGTTTTGATAATGCTGCAGCAAATACCGCTTCAATTGCCAAGTTAGAAAATATTTGTAAATCCGCTTTTGGCGGAAAATTTTTTCACGTTAGATGTGCTTGTCATGTTTTAAATTTATGTGTACAAGATGGTTTGAAAACTCTCGATATTTTTCTTCAGCCAATAAAAACGGCGATTCAATTTTTATGGAAACATCCCCAAAAAATGAAAGAATGGGGTAGATTTTGTAGAGAAAATGGCAAAAGGCCAAAAAGATTTCCAAAAGATGTTTCAACTCGTTGGAATTCTACTTTCCACTTGCTTGATGAATCTTTAGCATATAAAGATTTATTATGTGCATTCATTTCTAATAATATACCTCAGATTAATTTATACCCACAAGAGTGGGATATTTGCCAAAAAATTTTAGATGTTTTAAAGGTTTTTAATGATGCAACTTATACTTTGTCCGATATTTATTATCCTACTATACATTTATTTTTAGTAGAGTGTACTAATATTGTCGGAATTTTTTATGAATGTGAAAATGATGTTGAATTACAACATACTATACTTACAATGAAAATGAAGTGGCTACATTATTATAGAGAAATTCCCATTATTTATTTAGTTGCTTGTGTTTTTTATCCGCGTTGCAAATTTGATGGCTTAAATGACTTTTTGCGTGTGTATTATCAATGTTTACATTGTGATGAGATAAATGTTACAACTATAGTACGTAATGTTAAAAACGTAGTAATAGAATTATATAATGAATTTTAAGTGATATTGGATCTTCTCAATCTATGGAGATACAAAGTGACAGTACAGGTAAAATTAGTAGAGGGTACCAACTTTTATTACATAGACAAAAAAAACAAAAGGGAGTAATAGGAAATATTTATGAATTAGCGAGTTATCTAAGCGTTTCATTTGAGTTTACTGAATCCGAAGGTGGTACAGATTTTTTAATTTTGGATTGGTGGAAGGGGCACGCAAGCCGATACCCAATCCTTTCTCTTATTGCAAAATAGATTTTTTCAACCCCTTGTTTCACAGTTGCGGTCGAACAAGCATTTAGTGCCGGAGGTAATGTTTTGGATGAACATCGTTCAAGATTAGATCCAGAATCAGTGGAGATGCAAGCTTGTGTTGCTGATTGGACGAAGGCTCAATACCGGCAACAAGAGATAGATCGGAATAATGAATCCGAATTCTTTAACGATGGAGATACTATTGCTACACAGTACTGGAATGGGTAGTGACGATTGAGGGTAAAAAAACTATTGGAGTTGGCAAATATTTCGGGAACCCTTGTTTCTCATATCGGGTACGCCCACATGAGCTTAGGGAAACCCAAGTATTATCCGACGACATATGACCTCTGATCCCCTGTGCACGGAATGTTTAGGTTTTGGGATCATTTTATGGCATATATATTGTGCTCCTTTTTTTTATAGATCGTTGTAACGAATTGTAATGTGCTTAATGATAATTTATTAAGTTCAAGCCCCGTCTTGTCTTTTTGTCCTCAAATTTAATTACAATTTACATTTTAATTACAATTTATATTGAATAATGTTTCGTCACCGGAACAATAATTTTTTAATTTTTTCTTATTTTCTTTTTTGTTTTTTTTCTTTTTCCTTTTCTTTTTTTTTCTTGTCTTCCTCCGCCGACCCCGGCTAGGGCCGGCGGAGGTCGCCGGCCTCAGGCGAGGCCGCCCTCGCCGGCGTCGGGCGAGGGCCAGCCTCGCCGGCGTCGGGCGAGGCTGGCCCTCGCCGGCCTCAGGCGAGCCTCGCCGGCCTCTGGCGAGGCTGGCCCTCGCCAGATCCAGGCGAGGGTGAGGCTCGCCATCGCTCGCCCAGGTGAGGGCGAGCCTCGCCCGACGCCGGCAAGGCTCGCCCTCGCCAGATCCAGGCGAGGGCGAGCCTCGCCGGCGTCGGGCGAGCCTCGCCGGCGTCGGGCGAGGCTCGCCTGAGGCCGGCGACCTCCGCGGCTCCGCCGCCTTTGAGAACCGAAGAAAAAAAAATTATGTTCCGGTTCCGGTTCATTCTTGGCCACGAACCGGAACCGCCAGTTCCGAACCGTGGCCATCTCTAGATCACTGAACATTTAATTTCATGCATAAAAATATTCATAAAATGCATGAAGGATAAAACAATAAACTTAATTCGACAAGGGGCATAATCGTAATAACGGGTAAAAAGTCGGGGCAGAAGCGTCAAACGTAAAGAAGGGTTTCGCTGGTCCTAGGGCGCGTGCGCGGCACGCGCCTGCCCTATGCACGGGCGCGTGGCGTCCACGCGCCTTCTTTACCGCTCGGGCGCGTGCGCCGCACGTGCCTGCAACTGCTGCGTGCATGGGCCGTACGCGCATGCAGTTGCACGCGCGTGGCGACCACACGCCAACGATTGTGCGCGCGTGGGGCCACGCGCCTTCTTCCTCCGCACGATCAGGCCCAATTTTCCGACGTTCTTCGCCGTTCCGCCACGCCTTTAACCGAATGGGTCTCCTCCGGTAGCCCATCTCACACCAAAATAATTTATGGGTTTCAGAGACCATGTCGGCGCGACCACATGGACCCAAAAATCGGTGAAAACAACCAAGAAATTGGCTCGAATCAAACAAAATTCTGTCAAAACGCACAAACCCTAACCCGCAACTTCCACCGCTCAAACAGCCTCCAGCGATCACCGATATACCAGATTAACTTAGGGCTATTCTTCTCCATGGTGGTGCGACCGTTCTGGTCTGAAGTCGAGCGGTGGGTCACCGGAATTTGGCCGGAATCGGCGATTTCCCTCTTAGCCCCAAAATGCCCAAATTACTGTTCATCTTAAAAGTCCCGAAAAATACACCCAAAATTCAACAAAAACAAGGCAGAGGCACTAAACATGCTCCGATACCATATGTTAGACTAAAACTGAAGAATTCTAATCATGCATAGAAGCACAAATTTTAGGCACAATTAGAATCGAATCGAATGCAGAAAACAAGATCGAAAATAAATTGACCTCTAGCCATTGTTCAACTTTACGTTCGTCGGAAATCCACGGTAGTTTGACGTTAATTCGATAGTGATTATAGGCGCACTTTACTAACCCAATCCCCTCGTGTACTGATGGTGTATTACCGAAATGAGAGGGTTTGCATTAGACCTTGTGTCAAGCCTTATTGAATGAACGTTCATCTTTATAAACCGCTTCTTATCAAGGCGGTTACCGAAGAGGGCGGTTATCATCGAAGGGGCACGAAGCGCGAAAAAACCGTATGTGGATAACCGTCACTTAAAAGAGAAAACGTGGGTCAAATCCAATGGATAAGTTTTTTATTTCAAAAACTATATCTCTAAATGTGAGATCACATTATAAATATAACATGTTTGCCCATAAATACCTACCATCTTGTTCATTGTTGTGACTTGTACTCTGGTAGCTGTTGTTACGTCTACCGCACTGACCATGTCATAAGCAAAACCTTTCCCGTACATTTCCAAGATTGAGGTGTTTACTGGTCAGAAAATACCAACGCCTTCGAAGATTATTACCAGATCGCCATAGAAGAGACCAACCCTAAGGAGCTGCATGCAATATAGTCAAAGGAGATGACTTCCAAAGCTAATTTGGTGCAAAACAACCAGCAGCAATAGAGGCACACAAATAAATTTTATAAACATTATTATTGACTACTTATATATGTAATGCTAAATTGGGACATGTTGATCAGTCATCTGTACAGAAAATGCATTCTATGGGTTTGATTTCTGGTATGTATTCTGATAGCGCGAGTAAATTTGAAATATGTGCTGCGACTAAACAGATTAAAAAGTAAAGTGCATCCGTTTGTCGAGAATCTGCAGAATTAGACTATTTATACAAACTTTGGTGACTTCAACATTGACCATAATTAGAGGTGGTAAGATATATTATGGAATACCCATTGATTGCCATTCTTATTATTTAAAAAATGTTTGCTTAAGAATAGAGATGAAGGTTTTAACAATGATTTGTTACATAAAGTTGAAGTAAAAAATCAGTTGAATAGAAATTAAAAGAGTTAGATCTGAAAGAGGGAGGAGAGTATATTATGTTTAGTGATTATTGTGAAAAGGAAGGTATTATTAATGAAAGTACTCATCCATATTCACTCAAGTAAAATGGTATAGCTTAATGGAAAACACAATTTTTAAAGGGATAATGAATGTTTTGATTTTTAATACGTGTGCACCTAATAATATGTGAGGTGAACCCACAACCACCCACTTAAAGTTGAGTTCCTTAGAATAGGAGTCGAACCCACAACCATTGGTTTTTCAGGCAAAAGCGTGGGACCTTTCTTACCATTGAATAAACACCCACTTAGAGTTGAGTTCCTTAGGGCAGATTTCAAGCACACAACAACCGGTTCTTCTAGCCAAAACCACGGGACGCCCTTGCGATCGAGTCATTCCCAACGTAGATTTTAAGAATATTTCATAACAGGATACATAAACCGAATAAGACCTGTTAGTATTCTAACAATCCGGGTTGTGAATACGATAATGTTGCGCATGTAGGAAGTTCAGATCCAACAGTGGCAAAGTCTGGCCCATAGCATCAGGAGGGGATGACTTGACAAGTCGTCGGAGAAGACGGACTTCACAAGTCGTCATCGTTTGAACGTTTCGACAAAAGAAGGCGGAGTTCACTATCACGAGCAAGTCTTCGTCCCGCACTGCACCGTGGAAAATTCATTAAGGAAATAGACATTTCGGAGAAGCAGTGACAAAGCGGTCCACGCCAGTTTTTGTTGGTCTGTAGACACGAGATTCGTAGCTTTCCTTGCACTACCCATGGAAAGATCCAGTCTGGGATTAGAAGGAAGGTTGACCAAGAAAAGTTTCTTAGTCCTATCAAATATCAGCTGATATTTTATCAAATTTTCACCCAAGGCTAGTTTGAGGACCCAACTGCCATGCACGATCATCCTTTTTACTGATATACTTAGTTAAAACTACGATAATATAATATATTAATTTATCACTTTCTAAAAATATTAGAGTAGTCCTTGCAGAAGAAGTGACAAAGTAGTTCTTGCCAGATTTTGTAATCTAGGGACACGACCATAATTAGTAGGTTGTGGAGAAAAACTGGCACAACAATCTACCGCCAGGATTACCCGCTTAAAGTTGAGTTCCCTAAGGCAAGAATTGAATGCACAATCATTAACTTTTTAGCCGAAAGCATGGGAACGCCCTTACCATTGAGTCAATCTCAAGATAGGTTCTTAGAATTTTACAATACAAGATCCGTAAACCGTATAAAACCCCTTAGTATTTGACAATCTAGGTCGCAAATACTGGTAATGTTGGGCGGATAGGAATTTTAGATCCAGCAGTATCAAGTGAGAGCACTGGCTCAATAGCGACTTGGGGGAAGACTTGACAAGTCGTCGTTGGGACATTTCAACAAAAGAAGGCAGACTTCACAAACCTGTCTTCATCCCGCATTCGTCAAGAAAAATGACATTTCCGAGAAGAAGTGACAAAGTAGTCCTTGCCAGTTTTTGTTTGGTACGTAGACATGAGATTTGTCCATTTCCCTACCACTACTCATGGGAAGATGCAGTCCGTAGAAGTTCCTGTCCATTGAGAATTAGAAGAAAGGTTGACCCAGAAAGGTTTCTTAGTCCTCTCAATTAGCAGCTGATATTTTATCAAATTTTTACCCAAGGCTAGTATGGGGACCCTACTGCCATGCACGAACATCCTTTTTACAGATATAATTAGTTAAAACTACGTTAATATAGTATACTAATTTATAGCATTTTCCTAAAATATGAGATGACCTTTTTGTTAATCTTTCCATTTTCGATACAATATAAGATCTATGTTCATTGTAACTAAGTCGTAAAATAGACTTACAATTCTTATTACATTCCATTCTTTTGACAAATTAGTGAATAAAAGCATAAAGCACTATCGTAAACAATTAAGGAAACTGGTACTACGGTAATTATAGACTTCTAGATGCGATGATAAGTGAACTTCTTTTAAAGAAAGAGTTATGTGCATTATTTAGTATATGATACAATGTTACATTACGTCTAAACATAGGTTATTCAAATAGATATGTCCTTTTTCTAATATCGCAAGACAATATGCTTTTTGTTCTTTACGAAATATCAGATACCGTAAAAGTGGTAAACATTTGCATTTTAGATCCTGATATATCTTTAATTGATTATGAACAAAATACTATTCGTTCCAACATTTGAGATCTCTAGCTTTGTAATTTCAATGATTCAAGTATACACCCTTCCCATCGACTCATTGCCTCCTAATCCAAAAGCGTAACTTCACCTACAACGATATTCAGTTGCAGACAAAAGCTCTCCAAATGTGGGGATTAAAGAGCCAAATACATATTACGTATCTAGTCTACCCCCATTACAAATTACCATCAGGCTGTTGTGTGAAACATTTTTTACATTAGACATTGCCGGTACAACTCCATAGTCATAATCATAATGGCAATACTTGTGAATGATTTTACTAAGAGAATCATGAATCTAAGGACAATATTGTTTTGTAAGTTTATGTTACATAAGTCTACTATATATCTCCTAGATTAAAATCTATTTTTCTAATTATGTCTTTTCAGATATTTTGTAGTATTTTGTTGTTGAGGTTTTAAGAATGTGTTTTAATTTCTTACACTAAATTATATTATTTTCATTCTAATCAAGGAAAAAGCGTTACTTTTGTTTTTGGTCGCAGGAAAAAGCGTTACTTGTCTATTTCTTCTTTTATCATTTTTTTCCGAGGCAGAGGGGAGGCATGGGTTCTACAAGTTGCGTACAAGTAGGCTCACGTATCATGAACAAATTCAGACGGGAAAAGAGAGAATGTAAATTGTAAAGATGAACCCCCAAAAGGTATATAAGCAAAACCTACATGAGTGGGACCCATGAGCGTTTCTATCTTGTTATCACATGAAATTACAAAATTTTCCTTAATTGAGGTATAAACAAAAAAAGTTCTTTGCTAGATGCTTTTATATACGTCGTGGATAATAATCGAAGTTCTGCTTTCAATTTTCATATCTTTTTAGAATAACTAAGCAGATTTTGGGAATGGAGATTCCAAAAATGTCCAGTCGCACAAAATCGGTGGCCTTCTTCCCATAAGATTGGTGATAATGTGGTATGATGTGGCGTGGGATGAGGTGGGTTGGGTGCAAGAGTGAAATCCCCACCCTTGCTATCGATAATAGTTAAGGAGACCTTATATCAGATCCGTGCTCCACGCGAGGCAAGTTTATAGGTCTTATCCCCACCTCAACGGGACATTCCGATTTCGCATTCTGTTATATAGCCTAACATTTATGTTAAACTTAACTTTAATTCAAAAAATTCATTAAATTTAATATTGTATAGTTATTCTAATTCTTGAAAATTTACAAAAAATTGATTGTTTGATTACTATCCAAACAATAAAATGATTAAAAAAATACCCTTTATATATAAAAAGAAATATGGTATAAAACCCTAATGTTGATATTTAAAGAGGCTAGAATGATGGGTGGGGTGGAGCAATGGCGATACTTTGCTAGGGAAGGTTAAATTGCCATCCCTACCTTACGAGCGACTCGCTAGAGATCGTGATCTCCATGGACGACAGATCAAAGAGAGAAATAGTTGATTTTACTATTCAGCTAGCTCTGAAGCCCAAGCTATGCATGAGATGTAAGCTGATTGTTGGAAGCGTGTGTCGGGAGAATCGACTAACCTGTTCGATACACTCAAATAAAAATTTACAGGATCGTACGTTGAATCACCAGCAAACAATGAATGAATCTACTACACGTTGGTCCGAATACAATCACAAGGAAAGTATTCTTGTTCCACAGCGTTAATGCCGGTTGTCTTCTCAAGGTAGATGCGGAATCCTTATGTGTAGAGAGAGAGTGAGTTCTGAATTTCTCTTGTTCTTCTTATGAGGAAGTTATCTTAACTTCCCTTAAGAAACTCTTCTCGCACCTCTTCAAAAGGTGTCTCTCAGACGCACCTCTTATTAGGACAAATGGTGTCCCTTGGACACACACATCATGGGCGAACCGACGAAATATAACATCCCCCACTCGCACATGATGGGCTTGATGATGCTCTATCAAGAATATAAGGCATTCAACATTCATTTACCTTAGAAACAATTTATACTGGCAAGAAAGCCGTGCGACCAGTGAGTACACCTGCACTTGGGAGCTCTAATTATGTACCTGTTAGGGACAACATAATGGCTACAATCCCAAAAATAAATAAACAATTGATGTCTCACAGTGCCCCAGACATATTTTGTTATATCAGTCCAAGTATACCTATCCCTTAAAGGCTATAGTTGACTTTTCTCAAAAAACACAATGTATTTACAATTATTTCCGAAAGCCATTGAAGGCGAAATAATTGGTCGACCAGTAAACACATGTGATAGATGTAAAACAACAATAATCTTCCTTCGCACTCATGTCTCTCTCCATTTAGAAACAACTGCTTTCCTAGACACGTCCCATAAAGCCATATCTATTCATGACCGCCAGTAACATGCTAAAGTAGCAACATTGATCTTTTATTTTTAGAACATAGTCAAAAGTAACATGGGGCACAAAATAAGGTAAATTATAAATTACCTTAAGGATTCACACGATGAATAAATAGGGATAATTGTACTCATCTCACTTATCAGTCAAATAAAGCACATGTAGTATGAATTACATGCTATAGTGGATTTCTCTTTCTATAAGAGCGTATGTCATTTATTAATCATATCCACTATATGAATCTTAGCCTAAACATAGTCACATGCTTCTCACGTACTCATGTTTAGCCCGAGTGCTATATCAGCTCGCTTTTCACAGCGCCCAATTTAGTACTCGCATCTGGCTATCTTCAGGCATATATGATTGTGGGACTATTATGTTCGGTCTTATCACATACGAATAACAGACCTCATCTTGATTCCGATCAAGTCGACATTAAATCGTTTTATGTACTAAACTGCTCTTCCAGCATTTATAGTACATATTGTCTCATCTCAACATGCTTACTATAGCGTTTGAGGTGATTGCTCATGTGAGTGAGCCAATCATTGCCTGGTGACATACCTTTCAACAATATATGTGTGTTTGTGCTAGTCTCATAACATTGTACTAATTAATAAAATATCAATTCATTAACAAACAAGTACAATACATATACACACATAATCCAATAATCCTCAACAATATTACATATCATAATCACATTCTACGTAATCCTAGAGACATCCTGTGGGTCAAGAACACGTCTCTTGGAACAGCCTTCGTAAATGGATCAACAACCATTCTGTTGGTTGAAATATATTGCAGAACTACTTCCTTCTGCGCTATTATATCTCTGATAAAGTTATTCTTTATGTCAATGTGCTTCATCCTACCATGGTACTTGGGATCTTTCACATAGGCAATGGCTGCTTGACTATCGCAATATACTGTCGCTGGTCTTGGGACATCAGTGACAATGGCTAAATTTTCCAAGAAACGTTTTAGCCATACTTCTTCTTGCACTGCAGCAGAACATGCAATAAATTCTGCCTCCATCGTAAATAAAGCTATGCATGTCTGTTTCTTGCTATTCCAAGAAATTGCTCCATCATTAAGTAAGAACGCATATCCAGACGTCGATTTACGCTCATCTAGGTCTCCTTCCCAATTAGCATCAGAGTATCCTAATAAGCGTATATCATTCCCTTGATAGCAAAGTCGATAGTCCATAGTGCCTTTCAAGTATCTCAAGATCCTCTTAACTGCTTTCCGGTGTGCTGGATCGGGATTTGATTGATATCGGCTCACTAACCCTACAGCATGACATATGTCGGGTCGAGTACACATCATAGCATATATCAAACTTTCGATAGCACTAGAGTAATGAACAGTTACCATTTCTTTCTTTTCTTCTAGAGAGCCGAAGTGCACCTCTCTCTCTCTCTCTCTCTCTCTCTCTCTCTCTCTCTCTCTCTCTCTCTCTCTCTCTCTCTCTCTCTCTCTCTCTGCAACAAAAAGCAGTATATAGTAGTGATAGCAGGAGAGAATCGTTCAAGCGGCACGATCGCTCGACAATTGGCATTTCGGATAACCCTCGCGAGTACGGTGTAGGGCATCGCTTTGCGTCTGAGAATTCTTCTGTCTTCTTCGACCGGTTCGCGCAGGAGGTAAGGTAAGGAAAAGAATGATTCTCCCTGATTCTCTCTCTCCATGTAGCTCTCTCTCTCTCTCTGCATGACAAGCAAGGTCCGCGCTCTACTTTCCTTAGAAAACCTTTAGGATCACAACCTCGCTGGCTCGGTTCATTCGCGATTCAAGAAAATGAGAATCTCCAGAGGAACTGGCGACGAGCTACGAATGACCTGCATTTGGAAACCAATCGCAATGTAGTACCTCTGCCAGTGTAGCTCTTTCGGAGTTGACATTTCTGTGTTCGATTTGAGTTGATGCCACAAAAATACTTTGGAAAATGTCAAATAACGACCCAAAGTGGGTCTATTTTGTCAAAAAAGACTCCCCAAGTGCTTAAATTAGTGTCAAATAAAGACATGAGTTCGCCGGCCAACCAAACGTGAGACATTTCCTTTCTTTTTGTTTTCCATTTCTTTTCCTATCTTCTTCCCAGTCGTCGGTCCGGCGACCGCCCAAAGGTTGAGGCCGGCGAGGCTAGCCGAGGTCGAGCTTGCTCAACCATGGTGAGCTCCGCCCTCGAGCCTCGCCGGCACTGGCGAGGGCCGGGCTCGCCCAGCCATGGCGAGCTCCGTCCTCGCCTCACCCAGCGACGGCCAAGCTCGCCCTTGCCGGCCTCAACCTCTGGGACCAGCGACCGGAAAGAAGGTAGAAAAAGAAAAGGAAAAGAAAGGAAAAGAGAAAGAAAGAAAGAATTTTTTTGGACAAAATTGCCCCTATTCTAGCGCCGGAAATGTCTCATGCTCGTCGGCCGGCGAAATTTGGTCGGCCGACAAGCTTAGGTCCTTATTTGACACTGATTTGGGCACTTGGGGTCCTTAATTGACACATTGTCCATTTTGGGTCCTTTTTTTACAAAATAGATCCACTTTGAGTCCTTATTTGATGTTTTCCCTTGACATTTTCCCAATTACTTTAAGCATGCCCAATGTGAAGTTGATACCCAGAATCTTTTATCGCGAAACAACGACCATTGGCGGGTACAGTAGGGGGGAAAAATATGAGAGAGAGTCCGAGAGAGTTTTTTACGAAAACTACATACGCATAATTCTCTGGTGAATACTAAGAAAGAAAAAAACCTCATATGAGGGACAATTCTGTTGTACCTGGAACAGCTCCTCGGATTATAATGAATCGGAACTCTTCACAAGTTTTTTTAATTCCTATACAAAATATCCTATGACACAAAAATTTCACGGCCTTTTGCGATCAACAGGCCAAACTTGCCTTCTTTTTGTAATCCGATGGTCATCGGATGATAACCAATGATCTCTCAGTTGCAAAGTATGTAGAGAATTTATTTTGCTAACGACTTCCAAGAGTACTTATTGAATAACTAAGTGTGAAGATTTTCAGTTCAAAAAACTGATTTTTCTCCTGTTATCTTGGGAAACAATCATGGCTTTAGAATGTGTGCATTTTGAGTGAAAATGAAAGTGTATATAAACATCACTTATATTTAAATTTATTTCAGTTTGCATATGGAAATATTCACAACTTGTACAATTGAAAACATGGCTTGCGGGATAAGCCAGCAGTGACTTTCCCACAGGTCAGTATCGATTACTCCGTCTTCCAGTGTATTGACCGACTTGGATGCAGCTGAAGCATCGGCATCAAAACTAGATTTATAAAGACAGGTAAGAGGAGCCAGAGGCAGCACAGATTGGAAGAAGATTAAGATGAGAGCGGCCGTGTTGTGGTTTCTGCCACTGGCCTTGGCCACTTTTACCGAGAAGGACCACTGCGACCGAATATGCGGGAACGTGAGCGTGCCTTTCCCATTCGGTCTCGAAGAAAGTTGCGCGAGGAACTCCTACTTCGTCCTTACATGCAACCACACTTCCGCACCCCCGAAGCTGTTCCTCGGCAGCAACATTCCGGTGTTTAACATATCTGTGGAGAACGGGACGATGATCGTTGGCAATTACATAGCATACGACTGTCGTGACCAGAGTGGCCATCCGCTTGGCGACTCTTACACTGAAACATCGATCGAAATTCCCGAACACTGGCCTTATACAGTCTCGGACACCCGGAGCAAGCTCACGGTCTTCGGTTGCGACACATCGGCTCTTATCTCAGACATCGACAGTACTTTCGGTAGTGGATGCTTCTCCTATTGCCGCGAGGACATCAACTTCAAGGCCGAGAGCGCTTGCTCTGGCCTCGGGTGCTGTCAGACGTCGATCCCAAAGAGCTTGAGGAGCCTCAATATCAGTATGAGCAGCTCAACGAATTACACCTCAGTTCGGAACTTCAGCTCTTGTGGATCAGCGTTCGTAGTGGACCAGGAGTCGTTTAATGTCTCCGATTACAAGCTTCCTGTCCCGGCTGATATGCAATCACACACTCACTCAAAGATTGTCCTGGATTGGGTAGTTCAACGGGATATGACCTGCAAGGAAGCGCGATTGAACCGATCGAGCTATGCATGCGGCGCCAACAGTACGTGCTCTGACTTCAAGAACGGGCAGGGTTATCGTTGCTTCTGTGAGGCTGGATACACGGGGAATCCCTATGGCTCGCGAGGCTGTGAAGGTACTGTTCCGTTCTCTTTCCGAGCCAAAAATTATATGTTTGGATTGGGCCATAAGTTCCGCGATTCAACATCCTCAAACCATTCAACCAAAAAAAAAAATTCCTCGAACCAGTTATTCATTGAATTGAGTTAGATACTTCAATACAAACCAATACGTAATTTTAAGAAACTAAAAAAACACATAAACGTACATTTACAGTTCACTGTTGATTTTTGTGATATAGACTTCAATGAGTGTGAGGATCCACGACAATATCCATGTCACGGGAATTGCAAGAATACGCTCGGGAACTACACATGCAAGTGCCCATTTGGCACGAATGGTGATGGCAAAATTGGTTGCCAAACTTCTCATCTTGTCATGATTGTTGCAGGTAAATCTACTTCCCTTGCGATGGTCGCTCGATAATCTAAGCTATTCTCGCTTTAGACTACGAAGTGGCTTGTGTTAAGATGTTCTGAAATTGTATCTGATTCTACTTTGCAACTGAGAGATCGTTGGTCACGACACCACTCAATGACCATCGGATTAAAAAAAAAGGCAAGTCTTGCCTGTTGGTCGCAAAGGCCGTAAATTTTTGTGTCATAACATTATTTGGAAAGGAATTACAAAAAAAATTTGAGGAGTTATGATCAATTACAATCTAATAATCTGTTCCAGGTACCACAGAACTGGCCCTCATCCGAGGTGTTTTTTTCTTTCTCAGTGTTCACCGGGAGACCCACACGGACACACTGTTTTTCTTTCTTTTGGTCGTTTATTCACTGCACACACCACACTTGTTTTTTCTTTTACTTCAAAAACACCCCAACCCCTTTTGGTTAAAAGGCTAGAAGGTCCAATTTTTATCTTATTCGACCAAAAAAAAAACTCTTATCTAAAAATTGCAAGTTTACCCGCATGACAGTAAGTACATAAATGACCGTGAAACGTGATTTGAAGAAAAAATCACAAGGTCGTCGACCCTGAAATGTGACCTCTGGAGAGAGAGAGAGAGAAAGACAGAGTAAGGGGTTTGTGGGCACTTCGATGACCGCGGTGGCACTCATGATGATTGTGGCTTAAACGGGCATTTGATGGCCAATGGCTAAGGTGGAGGTGGGATACAAGGAATTGGATTGGTGTGGTTTTGCAAACAAAAAACACTCTCAGCCTAAACTCAATTCGCTTGAAATAATTAGTAAGTGAACAATGTTTTCATTATCAATAACAATTTATGTTTAAATATATTTATAGATGATGAAAATATTTTTGTTTATTTATTTTTGTAAGACATACAAGTAATTATTTTTAAAAAAATATTTCATAAATCATTTTTTTTGCGAAACAAATGAAGCCTAAATATTATTTAGATTTGTAGGTCATGTTTGAGTTTCGAATTCGGTAAAAATTGTTCCTTTTTAGGCATCCTCCCGCGAATTAAAAAAATATTCAATTAATTGTCTACTAAAGCAGAGAAATAGAAAAATAAAGAAAGAAAGTAAAACGAGTAGAAAGAGACAAACGGAGTTTTTGAGAGTAAACAAAAGGAAGCTATGGGACACGGGGCAGATCTTAGGACACTACTTGTGTATTCATTTTTTTTTTTGGGTAAAGGCTTGTGTATTCATTTGTAAAGTGAAAGAGCTAAAACAATGTGAGGTGAATGCTTCCTCATTCACTTTGGTTTATCACAAACCTTCGTCATTATAATCAAGGAAACACATTTGCAGGTGTAATAGAAGATGCTGGTAATATGTGTTTCAATTGAGTTCAATTGATCAGATAAAGACTTTTATAAGGATTGTTACATGATACATAATATGTGTTGACTCATTTGTCACAGAAACCATTTTTATCACTATTAAATTGGGTAGTTATATTTTGAAAGATATCTCAATCATCAAAATAAATGGTGATGGATGTGGATTATGCAATAAAATATTAAATGGGTAGTCCGTTTGAAATTAATTTCTTTTGTGAACTATGTGGACCGTATAAGGATTACATTCTTAATTTATTAATCTAGTAACATATATTCTTTGGCAGTGATTGCTCTGCCCATCTTCAGCATAACTTCTGTTGCTTTAGTCCTTGGCATGTGGAGGAGGAGAAGAAAACAGGAAAACTTCAGACGAAATGGAGGAGAGCTCTTGAAACGCCAAAGAGTTAAAATCTTTACGGAGGCAGAGCTAGCAAAAGCAACCAACAACTATGATGATAGCAATAAGATTGGCGAGGGCAGTTTCGGTTCCGTCTATAGAGGGAGAATCAATGGGGACACCATGGTCGCAGTCAAGAAGCCTAAAGATGTGCACAAGTCTCTAATCAAGGGGGATTTCCATAATGAACTTGAAACTGTGATGCAAATGAACCACAAAAATGTGGTGAAGCTCCATGGCATATGTTTGGAAACTAGAATACCATTGCTGGTTTATGAATACATTTCGAATGGTACCCTCTTCCAACACATCTATCAGAATGCGTCGACCATCTTAAGATCATGGAAAAACCGGATCAGAATTGCTGCTGAAGCTGCTCTTGCACTTGAGTATATGCATTCCTGCGCAATACCTCCAATCATTCATGGCGACATCAAGTCGGTGAACATACTTCTGGATCAAAAGTACTCGGTAAAAGTATCTGATTTTGGAACTTCAGTACTTATATCACCAGAATGTAGTCATGTCTTAGCCAATGGAATACAAGGCACATTCGGCTACATCGATCCGGAATATGTAGCCACCGGTATTCTAACAATTAAGAGTGATGTATATAGTTTTGGAGCTGTCCTCTTGGAGTTGCTCACGAGTAAGAAGCCAACAAGTGTCATTACTAAGTCCGGAGAGTCAATCAATATTATCCACTATTTCGTCTCTTCCGTGAAGGATAAGACACTCAACGATGTCATAGACTTTGAGGACGCTAGTGAAGATGAAATGGAGAGAGTAAGAATGGTTGCTGAGATTGCAGTGAAGTGCTTGGACCATATGGGTGCGAGGAGGCCAGCAATGATGGAAGTGGCTGAGCAACTCTCCAAGATTAACCGCGATCTCAACAGCTCAACAGTTGAAGAAAACAAAGAAGAGACCGAAAGCGAGGTGGATGACAAAAACCTGTCCTCCCGTTCGTTTTCAATTACTTCCAGGATGATCGAACATGGGACGTCGAGCTCAAATTTCTATTCAGCAGGTTCCAGCATCTGATCCTTCGTTACTATAGGGAGATGCCTATTAATTGTCCATGAGGACTTCTAGGGTTGATTGTGTATTCTCAATATATGTAATGTTTGCCTTTTGTTTTGGACTCATAGTTGTGCGACCATTTGCGCAAGTTTAAGTGTCACAATCTAATATTAAGTATGTACATCTGTGCATTGAGGTAGACTTATAGATGGCTGACGTATGGCCATTTTGACATTATCATAATCTCTCTTTCCCATTATCTTTTCCTCGTTGTCTTTTTTTCCTTACATATAATAATAGGTCAGAGAAATAATCTATTCACTCTTTGTTCTCTTTTTTTTCTTATTATAATCCCAGTTCACTTTTATGGCGAGTAGAAATCTCCATTCACTTTTCAGTCTTTACTTTTCCCTAATTATATTGCAATGAATCTTATATAATTTCCATTTCCATGAGAAGATAAAAGAATTGTTGGCCAAAAGGATTATAATAGGCCAGAAAAAGCATCTACTTTCACTCTTTCTTCCTTTTTTTGTAATTTGATATTAATTGATATGATGGCAAAACAAAACTAAAATCTCAATTTGCTTTACTTTCTCTTTATTTCTAGTTCATTTAATCAGTTTAGATGTTAAATCGGAGCGAAAGTGGGAAAGACAAACCGATTCAAAACTCAAAAAATACCCCATCTTCCAAACCTTGATATCATTACTTAAAATATGATAAAGGGATGAAAAACACTATATTAGTCAAATCATCAAGAACAAAAAGTTCTTATCCAAACCTATATGAGAGGATCGCAAGATCAAGAAATAAGTATAAGGGAATTTACTTGATAATAACTTTATTGTAGAACAAACTGTTTTTGTTTTTAGGATGAAAGAACTTAAATTGTTTTGTAAGTTTGATACTAATAAACCGCATTGAAAACACTAGGTGGCAAGGAATATTTAACCTATATTAAAGGCAATAGAAATAAGCAGTACTTTTTCGTACTTTCTACCTAAATTAATGTTGACCACAGTCCTATGTAATATCTCAAACAACAGTGTAAAGTAGTAATCTCAAAATATACTTTTAATTCATTTGCAGGTATAATTTGAGCCTAGCATTATTTTCAAAGTATTCCAAAAAACCCATCTCTTATCAAAAGATTGAAAACAGAAGTATTTCTTCTAGTTTACCTTCGAGTAAAGCATCTTTGCTCTTATTTCTATGGCTTCCTTACATACCAAGTCACCACAATGCCTCGTATTATATTGAAACTGAAGTCACAATAAGGCCCTTGATAGATGATGGAAACGCCTTCCACATGTGGCAAACCCTCACACTTTGCTCATTCCTAGGATTCAAAAGTATTTGTTTTTTTTATGCCGGAGCATTTTTGAGATGTCGAGTTCTTATCGATATTATTGGTACCAAGTCGGCTCTTGTCGAATTATCGATACTAAGTTGGCTCTTCGATCACAACGAACAAAAGGCTGTTCGATTCCTTCAAAGGCCATTAATTATCCACTTTGGAAATGGTAAAGTCATGGAGACCGCTAATCGGTTACATTTAATTCTCGTTTATTTTTAAGGTCGAGTTAATGTCGTTCAAGTTTCTAGAGTCCTTATTTACGATTGTAAATATTGTTTGTCTTTCCTATGAGTCTTTTGTCTTTCCAAAGAGTCTTACTAATTACTTAAGCTTGGAGGGTTGTTCCATGCTCTATATAGACGTGCTATGATGAATAACAAAGCAGAGATTTTTTTGATTAAAACTAATTGAGCTTTTTAGCTCAACAACAAGAAGGAGTTCTTCACTCTTATCCCTTGGGTGGATTTCTACGGGTGGTAAGTATTACTCTTATCTCTTAGGTGGATTCCTACGAGTGGCGAACGTCCTATCCATTTTAGTTCTCACTTGTGTTGCCTCTTACTTTTCTACGCTTTCTCCGGCGTCATTTTTCATATTGTTTAAGGTTTTTGATAGCCACATCTAATACAACACGTGGTGCTAGAATAGCAATTAACTGCAATGCAGCGCCATATTGGCTACACTTTTGTAAATTTTTTAAAAGGATGGACCGATACAAATAAAAAAAAACATATACTTCAAGGACCCAATCAAAAAAAAAATCACGGGCTTGATTAAACGTTGTGTAAGACCCAATAGTTACACTATCACGCCAAAGAAGGGTAATGCCACGAAAAACTCCAAACTTGTACACATATGACAAATTTACCTTAAACTAATTTTTTGACCATAAAAAATTAAAAGCTAGTACATCTGTGACAAATTTACCCTTTGTTAGTTTTCGTTAAATTTTACTGTCAAATTACTTAGTTAAGTGACACGTAGCAATTAACAGATATACAAATTTAGAGTTTTATCCTTCGTTTATTACAGATATACTATTTTATATATTTTTTTATATTAATCTAATTTATTTGTTGCCAAGTAAAAGAAAAGTGAATCTGACAAAAACAAAAATGAATAAAAAAAAAGGGGAAACTTGGTTGACCGAACTTGCACTATTCCTAATTTGATTCAGTCGGTCACGCGAGCGTTCTTTTTTCGGGCATCCGTATATAATATTGTATTGCAGGATTTTAATACACGGCGTTGTTGATGAAGAAGTCTTGAAGCGCCGTTTACGAGTACTTGACAGTGAGCTATTTTCGTGATTTTGTTCGTGAAATTACACTTAGAGTTTAAGTATTTATAGCAATTAAATCTTGTGATAAAGTTTGTGTATAATTCCTTCGTAAGATTGAAAAATTATTTCGTAAAAAAGTGTGAACTAAACACTGCGTACGTTATGGAGTGTAATTGGAGATTGGGAACATTGAGAGAGAGAGAGAGAGTGTGTCCGAGAGAGTATTTTAGGAAAACTACATACGCTTGATTCTCTAGTGAATACTAAGAAAGAAAAAAATCTCACATGTGGGACAATTCAGTTGTACCTAGAACAAATCCTTGGATTGTAATGAATCGTAACTCTTCACAAGTTTGTTTAATTCCTATAAAAAATATCCTATGACACAAAAATTTTACGGCCTTTTGCAATCAACAAGCCAAACTTGCCTTTTTTTTTAATCTGATGGTCATCGAATGATAACCAATGATCTCTCAGTTGCAAAGTGTGTAGAGAATTTATATTGCTAAGGACTTCCAAGAGTGCCTGTTGAATAAAGTATGAAGATTTTCAGCTCAAAAAACTGACTTTTCTCATGTTATCTTGCGAAACAATCATGGCTTTTTGTGAAACAATGACCATTGGCGTGTACAGTAGGGATTTGAAAATGATCAGTCAAATAACCAAAATTTAAATTGAGGCCTCCGAACTTCGTCCAAACTTTCAAGAGTGTTGTTAATCAAAATTGGTAGATCATTTTCAAAGATTGGCCTCTTAGTATTAACATCAATTCATAAGAATACCAAAATACGGGTATGGAACGCTAATACAGCGTGACGCCTTACCTGCTTTAATCATTAAAATGCCAAAATGATTGTATATGCTTTGCTTCTAAGAGTTGTCGTGTGAGTAAAATGATTTCATAATTTCTATTATATGGAAAAGGAAGGGAGGGTAAGAGAGAGAGAGAAATAAATTACACATGGCATGATTTGCCCGGCTGGGCGAGGCTTCGCCGGTCCTCGCCGGCCCTAGGTGAGGGCCGGCGACCCTCCAAACCGATAGTCATTTCTCTCAAATCGGTGCAAGCATGGCACCAAAATGTGCCGATTTGAGAATATTTTATTAATTCGGATGAAATGTGGAACGGCGTGCTTTTTGGCTTTTGGTTTTTTAAGTGGGTATTAACCTAAAGGACAAAAATAATATGAATATGAATAAACTTTTTACATGTTGGCGCCAGGAGGGACGGAGGGGGACAAGGCAGTGACAGGGACGTATTGGCGGTGGCGATCCTGGAGCCGTAAACGGCGTCACACCGGCCTGTCAGGTCGTGTCGGATGGGGGTTAAGCGATGGCAGGCTGTTTCCCGGGGGGGTCCCCACGCGCGTCGTCAGGGGCGTCAGAAGAGGGAGGGAGGGATGGGAAGGACGGGACGAGTGGGCGTCCCCCCCTTCCAGTTGCCGAGGTTAAAAAAGCAAGAAGACAAGAGAGAGAGATGTCTTTCTTTCTTTATTTCTACTGCTGCTGCTGCGCCTTGATCAGATCAATCCAATCAGGGTTCTCAGATTGGGTGCCCGCCCAGTCTCCGCAGATCCTCTCCGAGGCACGGGGATCTAAATTATCGAAACGACCGAGGACCTCCCTGCAAATTCCGTCGACACCCACCGAGGACCTCCCCGCGATCTCCTCCTCCTATTCCCATGTGGTCCGAATTAGGGACAAGCGTGGTTGCAGAACGTAAAATCGAGCGCCGGAGATCCGGACCGGTAGGAACCGGTCGGATTTTGGATTCCCGGGATAGTTTTTTTTTTTGGGTAGGTCATGGATTCGGAAAATTGGGCAACCGATCCCAACGAGTAGAATTCGGCCTAGGACCTAAAATGTCTTTGTGTTTTTCTTTACTTTATGTTTTCGCACGATCTTACAATATTTCATGACATCTATTGATGAGCATATAATCTGAATCCACTAATTTGACTTTTCATTTTGTAACAGATCGATGAATGAAATTTTTATTTTGTTAATATTTTATATCATTCGTGTGTTTAACAATGAGTTTTATTGATGAATTGTAACAAATGGTGGTCATTAGATGTGACGACTGACCATAATCATTCAATTAAAGATATAGGTAAAGTAGAGCTGGAATTGACCTTATGACCAATGATATGGTAGATTCTAAGTTCTTATGTATATAAATATTTTGGATTCAAAAAATTAGAAAACCGATTCTAACGATGGGTTCCGGCGAAAATTAGACCGATTCTAAAATTGCTCACCCATGCCCCAAATGGCGTCAAATGAGAGTTTATTTGTTCAATCTAATTGGATCCACTGATCTTGATATTACGTTTTCTCGCCATTAATGTCCAAATCTTGCAGTGGAAGTCTAGCCGAAGTGCACCTCTCTCTCTATCTCTCTGTCTCTCTCTTCTCTCTGCAACGAAAAGCAGTATATAGTAGTGATAGCAGGAGAGAATCGTTCAAGCGGCACGACCGCTCGGCAATCGGCATTTCGGATAACCCCCGGGAGTACGGCGTAGGGCATCGCTTTGCGTCTGAGAATTCTTCCATCTTCTTCGACCGGTTCGCGCAGGAGGTAAGGTAAGGAAAGCATGATTCTCCCTGATTCTCTCTCTCCATGTAGGTCTCTCTCTCTCTGTCTGCACGACAAGCAAGGTCCGCGCTATACTTTCCTTAGAAAACCTTTAGATCACAGCCTCGCTGGCTCGGTTCATTCGCGATCCGAGAAAATGAGAATCGCCGGAGGAACTGGCGACAAGCTACGACTGACCTGCATTTGGAAACCAATCGCAATGTAGTACCTCGGCCAGTGTAGCTCTTTCGGAGTTGACATTTCTGTGTTCGATTTGAGTTGATGCCACAAAAATACTTTGGAAAAATGTCAAATAAGGATCCAAAGTGGGTCTATTTTGTGAAAAAAGACCCCCCAAATGCTCAAATTAGTGTCAAATAAGGACCTGAGTTCGTCGGTCAATCAAATGTTTGCCGGCCGGTGAGCGTGAGACATTTCCTTTCTTTTTGTTTTCCGTTTCTTTTTAGACCGGCGACCGGGAAGAAGATAGGAAAAGAAAAGGAAAAGAGAAAGAAAGAAAATTTTTTTTTGGATAAATTGCCCCTGTTCCAGCGTCGGAAATGTCTCACGCTCGCTGGCCGGCGAAATTTGGCCCGCCGGCCAGCGAGCTCAGGTCTTTATTTGACACTGATTTGGGCACTTAGGGCCCTTAATTGACACATTATCTACTTTGCAAACTGATTTTTCTCCTGATATCTTGCGAAACAATCATGGCTTTAGAATGTGTGCATTTTGAGTGAAAATGAAAGTGTATATAAACATCACTTATATTTAAATTTATTTCAGTTTGCATATGGAAATATTCACAACTTGTACAATTGAAAACATGGCTTGCGGGATAAGCCAGCAATGACTTTCCCACAGGTCAGTATCGATTACTCCGTCTTCCAGTGTGTTGGCCGACTTGGGCGCAGCTGAAGCATCGGCATCAAAGCTAGATTTATAAAAACAGGTAAGAGGAGCCAGAGGCAGCACAGATTGGAAGAAAGATAAGATGAGAGCGGCCGTGTTGTGGTTTCTGCCAATGGCCTTGGCCACTTTTACCGAGAAGGACCACTGCGACCAAACATGCGGGAACATAAGCGTGCCTTTCCCATTCGGTCTCGACGAAAGTTGCGCTATGAACTCCTCCTTCGTCCTTACATGCGACCGCACTTCCGCACCCCCGAAGCTGTTCCTCGGCAGCATTATTCCGGTGTTCAACATATCTGTGGAGAGCGGGACGATGATCATCGGCAATTCCGTAGCATACGACTGTTATGACCAGAATGGCCTTCTGCTTAACGGCTCTCGCTCTAAATCATCGATCAGAATGTCCGAAGACTGGCCTTATACATTATCGGACACCCGGGACAAGATCATGGTCTTCGGTTGCGACACGTTTGGTCATATCTCAGACGCAAACGGGACTTTCATTAGTGGATGCTTCTCCTATTGCGATAAGTTCGTCAACTTCAAGGCCCTGACCGCTTGCTCCGGCCTTGGGTGCTGTCAGATATCGATCCCCAAGGGCCTCAGGAGCCTCAATATATCCATAACCAGCTTAAACAATTACACCTCAATTCGGGAGTCCAGCAATTGTGGATCAGCGTTCTTAGTGGACCAGGAGTCGTTTAAAGTCTCCGATTACGACCTTCCTTCCCGGGCTGATATGGGGAAATACCTTTTCTCAAAGGTTGTCTTGGATTGGGTAGTTCAACGGGATACGACCTGCAAGGAAGCGCAATCGAACCACTTGAGCTATGCCTGCGGCGCCAACAGTTGGTGCTCTTACTTCACGAACGGGCAGGGTTATCGTTGCTTCTGTGAGGATGGATACACGGGGAATCCCTATGGCTCGCGAGGCTGTGAAGGTACAGTTATCTTCTCTTTCCGAGCCAAAAATTATATGTTTGGATTGGGCCATAAGTTCAGCAATTCAACATCCTCAAACCATTCGACCAAAAAAAAAATTCCTCAAACCAGTTATTCATTGAATCGAGTTAGATTCTTCAATATAACCAATACTTAATTTTAAGAAACTAAAAAAACACATAAGCGTACATTTACAGTTCACCGTTGATTTTTGTGATATAGACTTCAATGAGTGTAAGGATCCACGAGGATATCTATGTTACGGGAATTGCAAGAATACGCCCGGGAACTACACATGCAAGTGCCCATTTGGCATGAATGGTGATGGCAAAATTGGTTGCCAAACTTCTCATCTTGTCATAATTGTTGCAGGTAAATCTACTTCCCTTGCGATGGTCACTCAATAATCTAAGCTATTCTTGCTTTAGACTACGAAGTGGCTTGTGTTAAGATGTTCTGAAATTGTATCTGATTCTACTTTGCAACTGAGAGATCGTTGGTCACGACACCACTCGATGACCATCGGATTAAAAAAAAAAAGGCAAGTCTCGCCTGTTGATCACAAAGGCCGTAAATTTTTGTGTCATAACATTATTTGGAAAGGAATTACAAAAAATTTTGAGGAGTTATGATCCATTACAATCCAATAATCTGTTCCAGGTACCACAGAACTGGCCCTCATCCGAGGTTTTTTTTCTTTCTCTGTGCTTACCGAGAGACCCACACGGACACACTTTGTTTTTCTTTCTTTTCGTCGTATATTCACTGCACACACCACACTTGTTTTTTCTTTTACTTCAAAAACACCCCAACCCCTTTTGGCTAAAAGGATAGAAGGTCCAATTTATATCTTATTCGACCAAAAAAAACAAACTCTTATCTAAAAATTGCAAGTTTACCTGCATGACAGTAAGTACAAAAATGACCGTAAAACGTGATTTGAAGAAAAAATCACTAGGTCGTCGACCCTGAATTGTGACCCCTGGAGAGAGACAGAGAGAAAGACAGAGCAAGGGGTTTGTGGGCACTTCGATGACCGGGGTGGCACTCATGATGATTGTGGCTTAAACGGGCATTTGATGGCCAATGGCTAAGGTAGAGGTGGGATACAAGGAATTGGATTGGTGTGGTTTTGCTAAAAAAAACACTCTCTCGGACTAAACTCAATTCGATTGAAATAATTAGTAAGTGAATAATGTTTTCATTATCAATAACAATTTATGTTTAAATATGTTTATAGATGATAAAAATATTTTTGTTCATTTATTTTTATAAGATATACAAGTGATTATTTATAAGAAAATATTTCATAAATCATTGCTTTTTGCGAAACAAATGAAGCGTAAATATTATTTAGATTTGTAGGTCATGTTTGAGTTTCGAAATTGTTCCTTTTTAGGCATCCTCCCGCGAATTAAAAAAATATTCAATTAATTGTCTACTAAAGTAGAGAAATAGAAAAATAAAGAAATAAAGTAAAACGAGTAGAAAGAGACAAACGGAGTTTTTGAGAGTAAACAAAAGGAAGCTATGGGACACGGGACAGATCTTAGGACACTGCTTGTGTATTCATTTGTAAATTGAAAGAGCTAAAATAATGTGAGGTGAATGCTTCCTCATTCACTTTGGTTTATCACAAACCTTCGTCATTATAATCAAGGAAACACATTTGGAGGTGTAATAGAAGATGCTGGTAATATGTGTTTCAATTGAGTTCAATTGATCAGATAAGGACTTTTATAAGGATTGTTACATGATACATAATAAGTGTTAGCTCATTTGTCACAGAAACCCTTTTTATCACTATTAAATTGGGTAGTTATATTTTGACAGATATCTCAATCATCCAAATAAAGATGGATGTGGATTATGTAATAAAAGATTAAATGGGTAGTCTCTTTGAAATTAATTTCTTTTGTGAACTATGCGGACCGTATAAGAATTACATGCTTAATTTATTAATCTAGTAACATATATTCTTTGGCAGTGATTGCTCTGCCCATCTTCAGCATAACTTCTGTTGCTTTAGTCCTTGGCACGTGGAGGAGGAGAAGAAAACAGAAAAACTTCAGACGAAATGGAGGAGAGCTCTTGAAACACCAGAGAGTTAAAATCTTTACGGAGGCAGAGCTGGCAAAAGCAACCAACAACTATAATGATAGCAATAAGATTGGCGAGGGTGGTTTCGGTTCCGTCTATAGAGGGAGAATCAATGGGGACACCATGGTTGCAGTCAAGAAGCCTAAAGATGTGCACAAGTCTCTAATCAAGGGGGATTTCCAGCATGAACTTGAAACTGTGATGCAAATAAACCACAAAAATGTGGTGAAGCTCCATGGCATATGTTTGGAAACTAGAATACCATTGCTGGTTTATGAATACATTTCGAATGGTACCCTCTTCCAACACATCTATCAGAATGCATCGACCATCTTAAGATCATGGAAAAATCGGATCAGAATTGCTGCAGAAGCTGCTCTTGCACTTGAGTATATGCATTCCTGCGCAGAACCCCCAATCATTCACGGCGACATCAAGTCGGTGAACATACTTCTGGATCAAAAGTACTCGGTAAAAGTATCTGATTTTGGAACTTCGGTACTTATATCACCAGAGTGTAGTCGTGTCTTAGCCAATGAAATACAAGGCACATTGGGCTACATCGATCCGGAATATTTAACCACCGGTATGCTAACAATTAAGAGTGATGTATATAGCTTTGGAGCTGTCCTCTTGGAGTTGCTCACGAGAAAGAAGCCAACAAGTTTCATTACTAAGTCCGGAGAGTCAATCAATATTATCCACTGTTTCATCTCTTCCGTGAAGGATAAGACACTCTACGATGTCATAGACTTTGAGGACGCTAGTGAAGATGAAATGGAGAGAGTAAGAATGGTTGCTGAGATTGCAGTGAAGTGCTTGGACCAAAGGGGTGCGAGGAGGCCGGCAATAAGGGAAGTGGCTGAGCAACTTGCCAGGATTAACCGCGAGCTGAACAGCTCAACAGTTGAAGAAAACAATGAAGAGACTGAAAACGAGGTGGATGAAGAGACCGAAAGCGAGGTGGATGAAGAAAACCTCTCCTCCCTTGCGACTTCAATTACTTCCGAGATGAGCCAACATGGGACGTCAGCCCCTCTTTTCTATCCAGCAGGTTACAGCATCTGATCCTTTGTTACTATAGTAACATGTTTATTAATTGTCCACGAGGACTTCTAGGGTTCATTGTGTGTTCTGAATATAATTTATGTTCACCATATATTTTGGACTTACGGTTGTGCAACCATTTGTGCAAGTTTAAGTGTCATAATCTAATATCGTGTCTGTACAGCTATGCACTGAAGTAGACTTATGGAAGGCTGTCAGGAAAATAATCTACTCGCTCCTCTTTATCTTTTTTTTTTCTTAATGCTATCCCAGTTCACTTTTATGGCATGTAAAAATCTCCATTCACTTTCAGTCTGTACTTTTCCCTAATTATATTGCAATTAATCTTATATAATTTTCATTTCTGTAAAAAGATAAAATAATTGTTGGCCAAAAGGATTATGATAGGCCAGAAAAAAGTATCTACGTTCACTCTTTCTTCCTTTTTTGTAATTTGATCTTAATTTTTTTTTTTGGTAAGAAAATTTGATCTTAATTTGATAAAATGGAAAAACAAGAATAAAATCTCAATTTGCTTACTATCTCTTTATTTCTAGTTCATTTAATTAGTTTAGATGTTAAATCGGAGTGAAAGTGGGAAAGACAAACCGATTCAAAACTCAGAAAATACCCCATCTACCAACCTTGATACGATTACTTATAAATATGATAAAGGGATGAAAAACACTATATTAGTCAATTCATCAAGAACAAAAAGTTATTATCCAAACCTATATTAGAGGATCGCAAGATCAAGAAAGAAGTACCAGGAAATTTACTTGATAATAACTTTATTGTAGAACATACTGTTTTTGTTTTTAGGATGAATTAAATTTTTTTCTAAGTCTAGTACTAATAAACCGCGATGAAAAACACTAGCTGGCAAGGAGTATTTAACCTATATTAAAGGCAATGGGAATAAGTAGTACTTTATCGTACTTTCTACCTAAACTTTACAAATTAATGGCTTAGACTAAACTAATTTAGTCGTTGGCCACGGTCGTATATAATATTTCAAACGATAGTGTAAAAAAGTATTCTCAAACTATACTTCAAATTGATTTGCAGGTGTAATTTGAGCCTGGCATTATTTTTAGAGTATTTCGAAAAAACCATCTCTTATCAAAGATTGAAAACAGAAGTATTTCTTGTAGTTTGCCTTGGAGTAAAGCATCTGTGCTCTATTTCTATGGCTTCCTTACATACCAAGTCACTACAATGCCTCGTATTATATTGAACTGAAGTCAGAACAATGCCCTTGATGGGTGATGGAAACGCCTTCCACATGTGGCAAACCCCTCGCATTTTGCTCATTCCTAGAATTCAAAAATATTTAATTTTTCATATTGTTTAAGGTTTTTGATAGCCACATCTAATACCACACGTGGTGCTAGAATAGCAATTAACTGCAACTCAGTGCCATATTGGCAGCACTTTCATAATTTTTTAAATAGATGACCGATACAAATTAAAAAAACATACACTTAAAGGACCCAATAAAAAAGATCATGGGCTTGATTAAATGTTGTGTAAAAGTTCTGACCCAATAGTAACACTTTCATGCCAAAGAATAATATGAGGGTATAAAAATACATGTCGGTTAGTGTCCGAATTCTATGTAAGTCGAGCATGGTTTATTTCCTGTGAACCACATGCCGAAAATTTTTCCTAGAAGTCATTTTTGGTGAAACAAACCGAGCCTAATATGAATTCTACATTTTCAATTTTGCAATATTCAAACCACTCAAAACCTATAGAAGTAGTGTAGTTGGACTAAGAGCGATCTTACTGGCGAGAACTCATCGGGTGCCGCTGTTGTTATACTTCTATTGTCTTGCTCTGAGACCAAGAGATCATATCCCGTAAGGTTAGTAAGAAGACTGCGAAACACACTTTGTGGAAGCCCTGTACTGTACTCTTACTGCTCCTCCATGGCTATAGAGAATGGACCGAGCCACGACCATTTCGTGTGATCCGTCCTTGAGAACCCAACGTCTTTTCTGTATGCTTTTTTTTTCTTCTGGCATGTTTGTCTTGTTCTCCAAAAGACTTCGAGATGACTTCAAGTCTTCATGCACCGCGTGAGCGTTGCGAGTCTCATGTCACCAACCGTCGCCAAGCCTCCCTCGTTGGTCACCAGGCGCTGGGCCCGGTGGTTTTAGTGTGGATCCAAGCCGCACTTGCATGAACCGGGTGCACAAGATCCCGATGAATTTCAACTGTTAGATGAGGCCGGTTTTATGTGGGGCCCACATAAATCAACATCGGAGATCCACTAGACCCATTTACATATGAAGCGTGATATTAAACTTTTTTTCTTGGGTCCAGGGCCGGGCCAACTAGGTTCGAAGCCAGCACAAAAAGGTCAAGGTCTCCCCACAAATTATTAATCCAAGGTATGTTTCAATATTTAAGTTTTGTTGTGTGACAACACGTGCTACTTTACTTTGGTCAGAAGAGAGGGCCGTAATGGACTTTGCATTCACCGTTTGAAGTAGGGGTGAGCATGGTCCGGGTTGGGCTAGTCCACCCCCTAACCTTAGGATCAACCTGCACTGTATTGGTCCTCAATTTTTGAGATTGAGGACCGACTCTATTGAGCCTAGGACCGAGGACCGAACCGACCCAATGGGTTCAGTCTGGTTCTAGGGTCAACCGGGGACCAACCGATGATTTTTTTGTTTCATTTTTTGTACTTCAGACTCACCCTTTGAGTCAAGACTCACTCGCTCGAGTGGCGAGTGCGGCGAGCGGCGTGAGAATCAAGTGGCCAGAGGCAAGCGCCGAACGGGGCAAGTGGGAAGTTTTTTTCTTTGATTTTTGGAAAGTCAAGACTCACCCGCTCGAGCGACAAGCGGTGAGCAGCGCGAGCGTCGAACGGGGCGAGTGGGAAGTTTTTTCTTCGATTTTGGCAAAGTCAAGACTCACCTGCTTGAGTGACGAGCAGCGAGCGGTGAGCAGTGCAAGCGTCGAGCGGCCAGAGGCGAGCACTGAACGGGGCGAGTGGGAAGTTTTTTTTTTTTCTTCAATTTTGGCAAAGCGAAGAGTCTGAACTCTGAAGAGTGAAGACTAAAGAGATACTGTCACTGTACAAGGAAGACTAAAGTAAAGAGAAGATGCCGTCAGTAGACTTAGTACCAAGGGAGGACCGAGTACCAATGGTTGAGGCCGTGACTAAAATATATTATATATAGTATATATAGTCCAGGTTCGTCCGAGTTGGACCGACCCTAAACTACCTAGACTGAGGATCAACCCGCACAATGCTGGTCCAGGGATCTCAAGACCAATGACCGACCCAATCCTCCTGGGAACCGGACTAGGACCGACAGGGTTGGGCCAATCCAGGGCCGGTCCAGGGTCAACCCTAGACCGATGCTCACCCCTCGTTTGAAGGGCCTCTATGATGAAAACCCTTTGGTGACAACTTCCGATCAAATCATTTTGTTTTACAATCTCGAATTATTGACCAAATGATTAAATGTTTAATTTATATACAATAAATTCTGTTATAATGTCTTGATAAGTCTTGCCAACCACACTGTTGAGGAGCTTTACTAGATGCATGTAACCAGGTGAATTGCGTGTAATCATAACATTTGTTTAAGTCGAGCAAACTGGAATACTTTGTACTGTAAAAAAAAGTTAATAATTTGTTTTGGACCACGTGTCAAGATTTTTTGGGATTGCGATTGGAAGTGTATTGCCCTTTTAAAATAAGATGATCTTAATCAAAATTAAAATACGACCGTTATTCTTTACGCAACCTAAGTAGGGTCTTCTCCCGTAAGTGATCTTCCTTATTGCACTGAGTACCACTAATAGTTTAGAAAATTAAGATTGCACCTTAATGTGCTACAATTATATAAATTTTCAAATATGAAGAAGGTGCCACCTCGTGACACTTGAAGGTGCCACCTTCATTTCCTTTTGCATATGGCTGATAATTGGCCATGGCCGGCGATTGATCACAGGTGAGGGGCCGCAACACCCTCGCCAGTCCTCGCTTGTGACCAGTTGCTAGGTATGGCCAAGATCAGCCATTGGCAAGAGGAAAAGAAAAGGAAAGAAAAAAAAAAGAAAATTCAGAAATTTTTATAAAAAAAAAATGTAAAAATTATCCACGTCAGCGCTGGTTACGCCATGTAAGATGGTTGGCAAGTGTCTGCGTCAGAGATTTCTAATCAAAATTGGTCGAAAGGACTAAATTAACAAATCGTCAAAAAGTTTAAGACTATATTGACATAATTGAAAGGTTTATAACCAAATTAGAGAATCATCGAAAGTTTTATGACTTAATTGGCACAATTGAAAGGTTTAAGATTGAATTAGTCGCTATACAATAGGTTTAGGACTTTTTGGACAATTATCCCTATTATTGGAAGAAAAGGCTTTTTTTCTTAAATGCAAGTAAAACGACATAATTTAGTCTAAGAGATTAAAAAGAATTCCTAAAAATAAAAAATAAAAAAAGCTCAACAACAAAATGCTACAAAATCTCGCACTAACATAATTGAAAGAAAAAAATTGTTTTAAATTAGGCTATACATATTAGATTTATGTAGCATAAACTTGCAAAACATCGTTATCCTTAGATTCATGATTCTCTTACTAAAAGCTTTTATGTATTGACATTAAATTCGAGTTCACAAAATGATGATTTTGACTATGGAATCGAGTAGACAATGCTAATGTAAAACGACCATAAAAATCAACACGCGACAGCTTGAAAGTAATGTGCATTAGTGTAGACTAGATATGTAAAATGGATTTGACTCTTTAGTCCACACGTATAGAGCTTTTGCCTGCAACTAGATTTCGTGATAGTTGGAGCTACGCATTTGGATTAGGAGGCAGTGATTCGATGGAAAGAGGATACAACCGTGAATAATTGAGATAGCGAGCTAGAGATTTCAAATGTTGGAATGAGCAGTATTTTGCTGAAAGTTTATTAAAAATTATCCATGATTTAAAATGCTATATCCGATATCTCGTATAGGACAAAAGCATATAGTACTGCAATATTGAAGAAAAAAAGTCGATATATTTTAATAATATCTGGTTAAATTTAACATAACATTACATCATATGCTAAACGTACATAACTCTTTTTTTAAAAACAAGTTTACCTAACTTTGCATCTAGAACTCTTTGATCACCATATTACCAGTGTCGTTAATGTTTATATTAGTGCTTTATGCTTTGTTTCACTAACTTGTCAAAAGAATCTAAAGTTATAGAATCTTTAGTCTATTTTACAACTTAGTCACAATAAAACATCGACCTTATACTGTATTGAAAAAAGAAAGATCGACAGAAAGGTCAACTCCAATATTTTTAGAAAGTTCTATAAATCAATACACTATTTTATCGTAGTTCTAACTAATTATATCAGTAAAAAGGGTGTTTGTGCATGGCACGGTTCCTCAAACTAGCCTTCCGCAAAAGTTTGATAAATATCAGCTGATATTTGAGAGGACTAAGAAACTTTTCTGGGTCAACCTCCCTTCTAATCCTCAATGGATAAGAAGTTTTAGCGGACTGCGTCTTCCCATGAGTGGTGGTAGGGAAATGGACAAATCTCATGTCTACGTTGCAAACAAAAACTGGCAAGGACTACTTTATCATTTCTCCTGCGAAATGTCATTTTTTCTTAATGAATGTGGGACGAAGATAGGTTTGTGAAGTCCGCCTTCTTTTGTTGAAATGTCCAAACGACGACGACTTGTCAAGTCTTCCCCCCAGGTCGCTATGGAGCCAGTGTTCTCACTTGACACTGTTGGATGTGAAATTCCTATGCTCCCAACATTACCCATATTTGCGACCTAGATTGTCAAATTCTAAGTGGTCTTATACGGTGTGCGGATCTTGTATTGTAACATTCCAAGAACCTATCTTAAGATTGACGCGATGATAAGAGCGTTCCCATGTTTTCGGTTAAAAAATCAATGATTGTGCATTCAATTCTTGCCTTAGGGAACTCAACTTTAAGCGAGTGATCATGGCAGTGGGTTAATGTGCTGATTCTCCTCCACAGCCTGTTAATTATGGTCGTGTCTGTAGATTATTAAAAAAAACAAATTATGAAAATCATTGAGAAAAAAAAAGTTGAGAAATCAAGAACATCTAAAATGTGCTAGCACTATCCTCAAGAATAATAGCATAGATGGGATATGCAATATGGATTTGGCTCTTTAGTCCCCACATTTAGAGAGCTTTTGCCTGGAACTGGATGTCATGGTAGTTGGAGTTAGGCTCCCGGATGAGGAGGTAGTGATTCCATGGGAAGAGTGTATAATTGAACAATCGAGATTGCAAGCCCGAGATCTCAAATGTTAGAATGAGCAGTATTTTTCTTGAAATATATTGAAATTGACTTTGATTTAAAATTCTAATATATACTATTTTCATGGTATTTGATCTTTCAGAAAGAATAAAAAGCATGTTGTATTGGAAAATTAGGAAAAAAGTAGATATCCATTTTAATTACCTTTGGTTAAATATAATATAACATTGCTTCATATCCTAAATGCACATAACTCTTTCTTTATAAAGAAGTTTACCTTATATCGATATTATATTATTCTATAATCACCATATTACCAGTTTTCTTAATGTTTATATTAGTGCTTTATGCTTTGTCGCACTAATTTGTCAAAAGAATTTAATGTTGTAGAATCGTAAGCCTATTTTACAACTTTATCACAATAAACATCGATATTATATTGTTGTATTGAAAATGTAAAGGCCAACAGAAAGGTCGATTCTGATGTTTCTAGAAAGTGCTAATAAATCAATATACTATTTTATCCTAATTCGAACTAATTATATTAGTGAACAGGGTGTTTGCTTCCGCAAATTTTTTTGATAAATATCAGCTGATATTTGAGAAGACTGAGAAACTTTCTTGGGTCAACCTTCCTTCTAATCCTTAATGGACAAGAAGTTTTGCGGACAAATCTCATGTCTACATAACAAATAAAAACTGGCAAGAACTACTTCGTCACTTCTTCTGCAAAATATCGTTTTTCGTAATGAATATTCTACGGCACGACAAAGCGGGAAGAAGACCTACTTGTGAAGTCTTTGTCTTTTGTTGAAACGTTCAAACGACGACTTGTCAAATCCGTCCTCTACGACGACTTATCAAATCTTCTTCCCAAGTTGCTATGGAACCAGTATTCTTGCTTTTCATTGTTGGATCTGAAATTCCTACGCGCGCAAGATTAGCCGTGTGCGCGACTAGATTGTTAAAATACGAGGGGTCTACTAATAACACCACAACTGCAAAATTTACTTTATACAGAAAATTTTATATGTTGTCGACACATGCTTATTTTCCTACTAGATAACTAACGAGCAGTTCCCACAAAAAAAAACTAATTAGCAGAAAAAGTGACGGAACATGAAACCATGCCAAACTTACAGTCAAATATTTAAGCTGTGAGAAAAATATCAACAATCTATTTATCACAAATTACTTCACCAAATAATGCGGCATCATACACTCTTGTGGTCGATCAATTGTCGAAAGCACGAGACCCGAGACAAAGTTTACCTTAATTTACTTATCCAGCAATTACATACTGCATCATCTAGCAAGCATAGTTCAGAATTTCTTTTTGGAAAAATTAGATTATACACGGCCGGTGGTGTAAAGAAAATTTTACGTAACCAGGCTCATCCATTCTTGATTTGAGGATTATAACTGCACTCTTTCAAATCATCAATATATGCGGTCACTTATGTGGCACCTAAGTGATCGGATCTTTTGGCTAGGCAAATTATCAGTGGTACTTAAGTAATTGATTTTTCAAATTTGTTGCACTTAAGTAAGTGAAAAAAAATTGCAAAAACTGTCCATGTCGGCGCCAGTGGCGCTACATAGGATGACTGGCGTCCACATTGGATTTTCTAGCAAGGTAAATCGCCGATGGCATCTAAGTGATTGATTTTTCAAATTTGTGACACTTAAGTGAGCGAAAAAAAGTCGTAGCACTCAAGTAAGCGCCGTACAAAAGTTATGGCACTCTTCCTATTCTTATCCCATAATTTCTTGTAGGTTAGTCTAACAGGACTGACAAATACTTTGCGCTGCGGTCCTACTGGTCCTCCATGGCTATAGACAATGGCCGTCGCCCAGACCAAATCGAGCGAGGGCAACTTTCAATTGCCTCTCTCATGTGACGTCCTCAATTCACGTAATACACATTTCGCCATTTTATTTGTCAAATAAATTGGGAGGAAAGGGCGTCCAACGTTGATAACTTCCTCTAAGCATTACCGAAAAAGTTATATACACGCAATATTATGTTCCATTGGAAATGCTACTAATTCAAGCAAACCTGTCACAATCAGCTTACCACAACATAGTGAGATTATAATCGGGATAATCCTATAACACGGCATAGTTTAAAATACACAACAAATAAATTAAGGATTTCTTAGGTCGAGAAGCAACTAGAAAGTTTCGAACTTGTCACCAACATATCTCAAGGGTCCAAAACCTCTAAGTGGTAATTCTTACCTAATTGGTGATATTCCGTATAGTTCATTTTTCTTTGTCTTGCAATGCTATATGTACTAAGAAATCATATTAAAAATTTTATAATAAATAATATGGCAATTTTGTAATTAGTTTCTTAAACAAGCCAATCATTTAAAGAATAGATCTTATTTGTTTGAACGTTCAACTGAAACTTTTATCACTTATTAAAAGGTTTTAGTAGGATTTCTTTATTCGTATTAAATTTCTTATGCTATATACCCTTTTTTCTTCTTAAATACAAGATACAGAAAATTTGGTACGCAGCCTCAATATCATAGTCATGTAATTGTAGTAGTCTTCGGTATACTGTGACCATCCTTTTCACTAGGACAACGACTAAGGGCGCACGGCCCTTCATACATAAACTGTCTTTTGCACCGGAATTGAATTAAAATCCTTTGTATATTGGTTTCTTTATTCTGTATTGCATTTCTTCATAAATGCAATCGGGTTCCTCCAATTTGTTCTGCTGATACAATTAGCCCTTCCGCCCTCTATTATCGTGCTTAATATGTGCCTATAATTGGTTGCTGGAAGCGGCTCACGCTTGAACTCCACCCTATGAACAAGGGCAGAAGCACAAAGGTCCGAAAGGGGTAAAAAAATTTGAGAGAGAGAATCTGACAGTTTTTTTTTATTTGGAAATGAAGGTAGTGCAGTGGCTTCTACCGGTGGCCATGCACTACAAAAAAAACAAGGGATTAGCGATGAATTTTGCGACGAAGAATTTGGCAAAATTCGTCGCAAATCGAATTTGTGACAGAAAAAATTCCGTTGCTAATAGGTCGTCGCAAATTTTTGCGACGGAAAAAAATTCGTCGCAAATTAGCCACGAACTTTATCTGTTTCGTCTCAAATAATTCTTCACAAATAATTCGTCGCAAAATTCGTCGCAAAAATTCTCCGTCACAAAAATTGCGACAGCTTTATTTTTCCATCGCAAAATTCATCGCTAATTTGGCACGAATTTTTTTTTGCTTGTAATTTGCGATGAACTTACTCGTGGAAAAATTTGTTGCAAATTTGTCACGAAAAATTTTGACTTTTGCCATGAACATTATTCATGAACAAATTTAGCAACGATTTTTTATTAATTCTTTAGCGACAAACTCTGCGACGAATATCGTTTAGGGACGCAATTAGCGATAAAATTTTATTTTTGTAACGAACTTTTATAATTTGTGATCGTACGATAAAATCATTTATTTTATTTTTCGATTTTAAACTTAATTAAAAGCAAAATTAATTTCTGAAATTTATATTTAACATTGATTAAGCACTTAATAACATCAAAATATTATAATAATATGAAAATGAAATACATTCATCTACATTTTCCACAAGAATGACATAAATATTTTTCTTTATAGTACACATAATGAGAGAATAAATAATCTTGCATAATAACTAATCTTGCACAATAAACAATGATGACAGAAATGAATCAAAAAAGAATATCCGGCTTTTAGCGGCAATCTCTATCATATAAATACTGAACAAAACTAAAGACACGGTCCATGTGAGATGCTCACTTCCTTTGCTCTGTGAAGTTCACATACTGATCAAGTGCTTTCTTGTTTACATGACTAAACTGTCGGAGCTGCCCGTTGCATCTGTGAAACATCTTCTGCAACTCTTTGATGCTCCTCCATCTATACCTATAATTAGGGGTGTCAATGGGTCGAGTCGGGTCGGGCTTTCTTAATACCCGACCCGACCCGAAACCTACAGGGTCATGCTTGATCCGCCCAGACCCATCTAAGACCCTATTCACCGTACTCCCCAAGGCCCGGGTCGGGCCGGGTTACGGGTCGGAGCTTTCCAGCTGCAGTGGCAAGAAGGCCGAAATTCGCTTAGAATGGCGGCGAGTCAACAGTCCACACTATCCAAAGAACACTCAAAATCGGAGCAGCACGAGTCCAACCACAGAGAAAGCAACCCGAGCGAGAGAAGTCGAATGACCAGATCTGGGAGGAAGAGAGAGAGGGAGAGGGAGAGAGAGAGAGGGAGGGGGGGGGATGTGGCTTATAGCACTGGGCGTTGAAGAACATGAGGGCCTTGCGGAGGGCGAGGGTGTAGTTGTCGGGGGGAGCGTGGGCGCGGTGGTGGCGGGGGACGGTCTTGGCGGCGGAGATGCTGGAGATGCAGGAGTCGGGGTACTGGGTGACGCTGCAGACGGCCGTGAGGGAGGCGGCCGGGGTCAGCTCGGGGGAGGGAGCTGCGGAGGAGCCGCCGCCGTCGTGGCCGGAGCTGTTGCGGCGGTGGACGAGGGCGCCGGCCACGGCGGCGACGACGACGGCGAGGAGGAGGGCGGCGGAGGCGGCGAGGATGAGGAGGCGGCGGCGGGTGCGCTTGCAGAAGGCCTGCTCCTCTGCCTCGTCCACCTTGCCGTAGCCCTTGAAGGACTTCATGGAATCCATACCCTCTTCTTCACCAACCTTCGCAGTGAGAGAGTGTGAAGTGCGAAGTGTTTCTAGAGAGAGAAAGAAGAGAGAGAGAGAGATGCTGTTGGGGTTTTTCTTTGGAAGGGAGCAGGTGCGTACGACTGAGAGTCTGAGAGAGAGAGAGAGAGGGAGATGGGCCGGCCCAGAGTGTTAATGGGTCGGCCTGACCCTACCCAACCCTAATGAAACCCCAAATTTTAGGGTCATATTCAAAGAAAATTAAGGCCCGACCCCAAAATACCCCAAATTTTAGGGCCGGACCGGGCCGGGGAGGGTCGGGCCGGGCCGGCCCGGGTCTTATTGACACCCCTACCTATAATCTCAAACATATAAAACTCTTTGACGCAGTCCCTGGCCTCGGTGACGACCACGTCGGGGGCCCTGTCGCGATGCTTCGAGTGATTTCTTTCAACTTGTAGGCAGAACAAGACTTCCTAGAAGATTACAAAAGCACTATTCTATGAAGAAGAATACAAGGAAAAAGCCACAATAAGCGGAGTCTAAGTGCAAAGGCATTATGAAAGCTTATGTAACTCTCTTGACAAGGAGGATATAAAAAGGTCACGTGTGTATGAGAGCGTGCCTACAACCAAACATACATGCTTGTGTGCCTTTGTGTGGGTGCATGTGCATTTCTGCCAAATATTCATCCCCATTCTATATGTGTACGAAAAAAGATAGATAGCCAAGTAATTGGCTTTTTAGATGGACATGTTTATGAGTGCATGTATTTGTAATTGTATATGTAATGACTTTCCTGTATGTACATACTTTGCTGTATGTACATGTTATCCATGGATTGAACCTTTGCCTAGTCTAGCAACAAACAATTGAACCCTATCCATGTATTTTTTTTTTCTTTACCAAAAAAAAAAACAATTGTTTCTATTGCAGAACTTTTTAGAAGGATGTTGACGATGCACTATTTGTGACTTACCAATCCTCAGCAAAATGCCATCTCCTTTCCATGAATGGACTAAGAACAACCTACTCTTACATGGACTAGAGCTTTCACATGTCAATAACATATTTCGCATACGCAAATTGAAGACATCAAAAATAAGTTCACATCAGCTAAGCACCTATTACAATTATATCTACATCAGAGTTCGGTAGATTGTCAATGGGATGATCAAATCGGCATTTTCATGACCGCAGAAGTTCAGCAGACATTGAAGGAGCCCTATATGATAGTCGCCAAAGAAATGTTTACTTCCAAAGAAATGTTTACTTCTCGAATCTGGACATCTAAGGAACTTACGCTGTCCATCTAATTACTATTAATGGAAGAGACATTGAATGGAAGGGGAATGACTGGACTATCTCAATCAGACACGAGGGCTTGCAATAGAATCAAGCTCAAGAGGCCAACCAGACTTCTAAGGCCAAGGAAGATGAGCAAGCTCGACCTACCAAGGCATCTGAAGTTCTAAGATCCACCCAATTGACCAAGATTACTCCATCAACAGCCACCCCCAAAAAGATTTCCCTTCTTTTGTAATTTAAATGAAGGTGGTAAAGATTATCATGTTGGATTCAAAGTTTCTGCCCTCATTCCCCGCAGATCGATCACTACACATCCACATTGAACCTATATTACACAATCCAACCATAATTTCTAAAGAAAGAAAATCCAAAGCATTGGAGAACATGGAGAGAATGCGGACAAATAGGTAAAACGGTGGCGACCCATTCCGCCAAATGAAACATTGCATTTAAGGGGAAAAAAATACAAAACGTCATCAACAAACAAACAGGGAGAGGGGAAAAAAATCAAGAAGAGCAGATCTAACCTTTTGTTCAAATTCTCAGATTTCTCTGCAGTCACTTGACCTCCAAACACCACCTTGTTGATCTCATCCGAAGGCTAACAGCATCATCCCCCCAGAACAACCCGTTAAAAAAGGAAAGCCCAAGAAGATAAAAAAAAAAAAGGCAGAAGGTGATAGCGAGCACCTGTTGAGAGCGAGCATTGGAGCGAGAGGAAGCCGAACCGGGCGCGACCGAATCGTGGGGAGGCGGAGTCTCTGACCACATAAGCAGATCTGAAGTCGAAGTGTGAGGCTTCCTCACCGGCGTGCTCCTCTCCATTTTCTTCCTTTTCCCCTGAAAAAAAAAGGAAGAACACCCAAGAAAGAACTCACGCCGATTCAAGCCTCTCCCCGCTCTCGCTCTCCGCGAATGTGGTCTCGAAGAACAGACTTCCCACGGCGATGCAGAGCCCACTGATCCCGCCCCCGACCACCACGCAATCAATCAATCCCTCGGCGACGGCCCTCGGCAACGAAGCACCGGATCCCGGCCTCGCCCATGGCCACTGCTCGACCTCGCCGTCGCCCAGCTGGGCGACGGCGAGGTCGAGCAGTGGCCATGGGCAAGGCCGAGCGGCAGCTATGGGCGAGGCCGCTCGACCTTGCCTAGATCTGGGGCGAGGCGAGGGAGGGCTAGTGGGCGCAGAACGGGCATATGGCAACGGAGGAGGAGGAGACGGCGATGGTGGTGAGGGTGGCCATCATGGTCGGCGAAGGGGAGGAGGGAGCGACGGAGAGGTGTTTGTAGGGGGGGTTTTCTGAGGAATAGCAGAGAGAGAGAGAAAAAAACTGGGGTGAGGATGGGTAAATTTGAGAGATTGGCAGGGAGCGGATTTTTTTCTCCATCGCAAATTTACGAGGGATTTTTTTTTGTTGCAAATTTATGATAAAATTTTTTTTCCGTCGTAAATTTGCGGTTAATTTTTTTTTCCATCACAAAATTTGCGATGGATTTTTTTTTCCGTCGTAAATTTGTGACGGATTTATTTTCCGTTGCTAATTTGAGATGAATTTTTATTTCGTGGCAAATTCCGTCGCAAATTAGCGGCGAAAATTATTCGTCACTAATTTGCGACAAAAAAAAAAACGTCGCAAATTTTGTCGAAAATTAGCGACGAAAAATTTCCCGTCGCAAATTTTCATCGTAAAATCTATGTTTTTTTGTAGTGATGGCCTGGTGGTTGGGACAAGGCAGCGCTCCCACCGTGGCCGGAGAGTGCGCAACCAAGTGTGGGGACGTGGACGTACCTTATCCGTTCGGGCTCGAACTAGAGTGTGCAAGGTCCAAAGATTTTTTCCTCAATTGCACCACTGAAGGGAACCATATACAACCACTTCTCGCCAACTGGGGGAATTGTCCAATACGCAATATCTCGATCGAGGACGCAACCATGGTCATCAGCGTCCCCGAAGCATACCAGTGCTACGAGCGGGATAACCAGACAAGATACAAAATGGATCTTCCCTTCAGTCTATCTTCATTTCCACCATACAGATTTTCCGACACCAGGAACAAGCTCACCGTCCTCGGCTGCGACACCTTGGCGCTCATGTCCGACCAAGATGGGATCGATGTTCGGGAGCGGGTGCATCTCCTACTGCAGCCAAAATGTCCACTTCGCCAGCGAGACCGCCTGCTCTGGTCTCGGATGCTGTCAAACATCCATCCCGAAGGGGCTCAAGACGCTCAGCATTAGCATGAACTCGATCGAACAATGAGTCCGTCAGGCAATTCTGTAATATTTGAAAAAAAAAAAAAGAGAGTCAATAAGTCAACAAAGCTACAGTAGACATCTTCTGATCTTTTTAAAAAGGGCCGAGAGTTGTCGAGAAAGAGAAAGAAAAGAGAGGAAAAGAAGAAAAGAAAGAGAGAGGAAAAGAGAAGGAAGAAGAAGAAGAAGAAGAGAGGTTTTGCGCCGCGCGGACCTCGCCTAGCCGATTCGACTTCGTATCGCAACGCTCGGTAAGTACTCGCGCCCTTCGTTCGTTTGATCGGAGAAGTTTTCCGTTTTAAGGTTTAAATTCGGAATATTGGGGAATTCGAGCGGCGAAGTCCGATTTTTGAGTCGTAGAGCTGCGTATTTTTATAGAATTGGTAGTTTATGGTGTTATGGAACTATGGGATTTTACGGATCTTGATTTGGACTTACCGTTTGCCCAAAACGAATTTTTGAAGTTGAGCGCACGTATGAACAGTACGCGACCAGCGGCTTTTAGGCCAATTTTCGTCGGTTTTCGGCTTGATTTTGGGACGGCCGAGTTGGGGCTTTTGTAATAATCGGAAGTGGCTTTCTTTCGACTATAAGTTTGCTAGGATCGGACTTCGATGGAGAAAGTTATGACGCGATCAAGTTTTTGCGCTCAAATTCCGCATCGCGGACGATTTGGATAATGGCTTTGGATGAGCAATTTGTGGGCGTCTTTGAGTTGTCTTGTTAGCATTTGAGTGTCGTTTAGCCATTTAGTAATTATCTCAGCATTTTACTTGGTTTTGATGGCGATTCTCGTTTAATTGATAGGATTACGAGATTATCGGAGCGTTTAGCCACGTTATTTGATTTTGGGGCATTCCAGGTGAGTGGTGCTATCTCTTCTTTGAGTTTATAAACTCATATTTTGAAAGTGATAGTGATTTGAGTATCGTATAAGTTATTAAAGCATATTTGCTGCATAAAAGCCTGGATCGGGCAATTACTACCTTTTAATATTTGAGGATGGTTTAAGAATGATTTTTTGAGAGATATTGTGAAATGATATGTGTCACTTTGCGGACTGCTTTATGTAATGAGTTCAAAGATGATTTGAGAAACGTTTAATGAAAAACGTTACAAAAGCTTATACTTATGGATTTATGAATTCGGTTTATGAAATAATACGAAAAATGCTTTACGAAAAGTATTTCTATCGGATGAACTGAGTTACAAAAGTTTGTATGATTAGTTTGTGAAATGTATTTTGAATTTCTGATATTGGATGATGGTTGTTTGATGCTCAATATGGCTGTGAGCCCAATGAGGGGCTTTGGGGTATGCATACCGGGTTTAGGATATCCTTCTGGGCCGAGCCACCGGCTTTGTAGGTGGAGACCTTGCCAAGGGGGGAATCTTGGTAGCCTTGTCACAAGGCTTTGTGTCGTGACCATAGTTTGATATTGAGCAATAGATTGGTCGATGGAATGGACCATCGACGTGTGATGTTATGTGAGATTTATCAATGGAATAGACCATTGATGTGTGATTTGAGATTAGTCAATGGAATGGACCATTGATGTGGTTTTTATAGAGATTGATCAATGGATTTGACCATTGATAGTTTGAATTGTGACGATGGATTTAAACGTGTATTTGGGACTTGTATAAAGCTTTGATGAAATAAAACAACTCGTATTTGATTGATATATATTATATCTTTGGATTGAAGTACAAGTTTCTGGTATGGTTTTATGTATACATGCATAGTGGTTGTTCGATCTGCTTAGAAGAGATATGCACTGCTTACTGAGCTGTAGTTGCTCACCCCTCTCTTTCCCCAATCTTTTCAGGTTCTTTGTTTAGCAGCCAACAGAACGAGAGCGATGTCTTTGGGACTCTTGGGTGGTTTGAGGCTGCGTCCTTTGGGCGAAAGGACGGCCGTGTCATTCCCCACCTTGGTAGGTTTTGGGGTGTGACAAATTCAACCCTTGTGGACTGGCCTTCGTGGTGGACAGTAATTCATTCAATGTCTCCGAGAGGAAACTCCCGGGCTACCAGGATATTAACAAGAGAACAGAGCGTGCTCTGGACTGGATGGTCGAATGGGACGTGACTTGTGAAAAGGCCAGCTCAAACCAGTCGGTCTATGCCTGTGGCAACAACACGGACTGCAAAGACTTCGCGAATGGATCGGGTTATCGTTGCGTATGCAAGCCTGGGTACAACGGGAATCCATACAATCGCACCCACGGGTGTCAAGGTAATTAACATATATGTCTCCTGATTCATTATCGCCCTTGAATGAATTTTGTGGATAACTAACTAATTAATCACCACCATACAGGGCAATCATTTCTCGAACTTGTCGGGATCTGCTCGGACCTAATTCACCGTCGAGCCGCACATCAACTCAAGGAGCTCTTATCCTCTCTCTGCGACGAGAGCTTCCATCTCCCTCTTTGAGGTCTTCCTCTCCCTCAACGGGAGTCTTTTCTCTCCACTTGTTCTGGAGTTTTTCTCTTTCTTCATCACATCAATTTCACCTCCCTTCTTCATCCATTTCTCACCCAAGATCGCTGACTTCCCCCCGACCGAGACGAGGATGATCTGCTCCGTCCGTGCCGTAATATTCTGTGCTGGTTGTGAGCCAGTGAAGCAGTAGATCCTTCAGCAGCGATTTGGTGGTTTTTGGTGATGCTGATGCTCGAGTGGATCTCCATTTGTACTTAAATCACTGAGGCGTCAGTGAGCGCACATCACGTGTTTGTTTTAATGCCTGCTAGAAAGTTGTCAGAGAAGTGAGCTTTTTTCTTTGGCGATGGTTGGTGATTGAGGAGTAAATCTTTTTTTCTGTGCTTGTTTGCCATGGATGAAGCAGAAGACTCAGAGCAAAGATTAGCATCCCTATGCAAACGATTAGGGAATATGTGGTCAGCAAACATCATCAAGCCAATGGAGAATATGGCCTCCATGGAAAAACTGAAGGAATGTGAACGTGCTCTTCCCGGACAGCTACATACAAACCCAAAGGTTAACTTCCAGGCATTTCAAAATACAACGAGGAAAGCATGGAGGTTAGAAAGTGTGGAAATCACCCAATTACGACCTGGTATCTTCTGTTTCACTTTTGATATTGAGATTGCCAAGAACAAGGTACTGGAATCTGGTCCATGGTCCTTTGCAAACCATCTACTTGTCTTAAAACCATAGGAGCCGAATATTCCTCCCCAGCGCTATGATTTTAGTTCGTGCAATTTTTGGGTTCATATCCATGGGTTGCTATGTGAATGGATTACGGAAGATGCAGTTCGCCAGATAGCAAATGATATTGGAGAGGTCTCGGCTGTTAAAATTGAAACGAAAGGAAATGCATCTGTCAAAACAGGAAAAGCTAGAGTGAAACTTAACCTGTCGTCTCCTCTACAATCGGGATTTATTATCAGCAATGAAGGGAAGAAAGTCTGGCTTGACTTTAAGTATGAGAGACTCCCACACTATTGTTACTCTTGCGGCAAGATAGGTTACTATGCTACCAACTGTGAGGAGGTACCATACAATGAAAAAAATTTCGCTTCAGAGAATGGTAGAATTTTTGGCTCATGGTTAAAGACCGAAGATCAAGAAAATAGCCCATTCTAGAAGATTTTTTATGGGAGAAAGGATAAAGCTAGCAGTGTAGAAGAAGAGGTCCCATGTACTCCAGCAAACCCAGGACAGATGGTGCTATATGTACCAGGGACCTCCAGCTAACCGAAGCAACCAAACAGCAGCAAGGTGAGGAAGGGAAAGGAGGCACTCACTGGAGATTACAATTTTGAAGTGCAGGACAGCCAAATGACTGAAATCCCACCCTTTGTCACGAATCTTGCACAAACAGAGGCAATTAAGACCATAGTCCCAGTCTATAAGAAGAAAAAGTTTTGCAAAAAGAAAAGTCCAGTTAGCAAGAAAGCGAGGAGGTACAAACCCTACAATACTCAACAATCTAACATGTCGGTACTTGACGAAACCCAGTTACTTGATACCCCTGTCCAATTGGCATCAGGGAATGAACAATGGGCTTTGGTGGCTAGCCCAAACAAGCCACCGGGTTACACAGGAAACTTCTGTGTTAGAATTGTCAGGGGTTGGGCACACCCTTGACAATTCAAGCCATCCAAGCCCTAGAGGCTGAGGAGAGGCCCAGTTTGCTGTTCATAATGGAAACAAAAAACCAAGAAGAAGTGGTATTTCGTTTAAAGCAACGTTTACAGTATCAGAACTGTTTTGTGGTGAATCTAGTAGGGATCGCAAGGGGGTTGGCACTCATTTGGGATGATAGAATCTCGGTTAAAGTGGAGTCTCACTCTCCACATTTTATGGATGTGGTTGGGGAGCTGATAGCAAGTAGGCGAAGAATGCGTATCACCTTTGTTCATGCACCAAATGACTTTCAAGCAAGACTTCACCTTTGGGGAGAATTGTACTAGATAAGTTACTCCAACAACCTTCCATGGGTTTGTGCTGGGGATTTCAATGAAGTTCTTTACCAATGGGAAAAAGTTGGAAAGCGGATGGCAAAGAACTATAGAATGAAGGCTTTTCAGGATTTCTTAGATTCTTACTGCCTCATGGACCTAGAGAGCAAAGGGTGTGCATATACATGGGCTAACAATAGGGAAGGAGATGCATATGTGAAGGAAAGACTAGATCGAGCGGTATGTTCTATGGAGTGGAGAGTCACTTTTCCAGAAGCAGAGGTTTATGCATTACTGACTATTAGGTCCGACCATAGCCCGCTATTAATTTCTCTATCCCCAGCACACGCAAAAAGGAGAAAGGAATTTAAGTTTGAAGCTTTCTGGTTGGAAGAGTTTGAATGTGGGGAAATAGTAAGGGATGCTTGGCTGAAGGTAGAAGATACAAACCAGAATTTGTTGACAAAGATACAAAAAGTTTCTGGTGAACTAGAAGCCTGGAGTAAAAACAAGTTCACAAATGCTCATAAACGAATCAAGAGCCTGAAGAAGGAAATCCAGCAACTTACAAACCATTCAAGTGGAGGACAAGCTCGACAAAGAGTTCAATTATTGACGGAAGAAATTGAAAAATTGTGGAGGCAGGAAGAAATGTACTGGGGATTAAGATCGAGAATAAATTGGTTAAAGTGGGGAGACAAAAATACAAGGTATTTTCATGCTACCACCATACAAAGACGGCAGAGAAACAGAATTACAATGCTGAAATCTGAAAATGAGTAATGGATACGAGATGTTGATCAATTAAAGCAATCAACGGAGAATTTCTTTAAGAACCTTTATACTTCAGAGGGCTCTCGTAATTTTCAACCAGTGTTAGAAAATTGTCACAACTTGGTTGGAGAAGAAATAAACTGCCGTCTAACAACTGAAGTGACACTAGAGGAAGTAAAGGCAGCAGTTTTCCAGTTGGGATCCACTAAGGCACCAGGGCCGAATGGACTAAATGGGCAATTCTATCAACACTTTTGGGAAAAGGTTCAGCATGATGTATTCAAGGAGGTGCAAAATTTCTTTACGTCCAGAATGTTAAATCCAAATTTAAACAAGACTCATATCGTCCTTATTCCCAAAGTATCTAACCTGGAGACACTGGAACAGTATCGTCCTATAAGTTTGTGCAATTTTATTTATAAAATCATCTCAAAAGTCATGGCTAACAGACTAAACCCTTGGCTACCAGATTTGATATGCGAAGAGCAAAGTGCTTTTGTTAGTGGACGACAAATCCAAGACAATATCCTAATTGTCCAAGAGGTGCTTCATCAACTAAGGGTGAGAAAGAGAAAGAGAAAGTTCCAGGAGGTGCTGAAACTAGATATGAAAAAAGCGTACGACCGAGTAGAGTGGGATTTCCTGGAAGCTTGCTTGCTAAAATTTGGATTTTGCACAAAATGGGTACACTGGATAATGCAATGTGTTTACACGGTGACTTTTAGTGTTAAATTAAATGGAGAGCCATTGCCCTACTTTCAACCTTTGAGGGGTATCCGACAAGGTGATCCGTTATCCCCCTATCTGTTTATATTGGTTGCCAATGTACTATCTATGCTGATGAACAAAGCTGTGGGGGATGAACACATCAAAGGAATTCGTTTCAACAATTATTGCCCCACTTTATCCCACTTGTTATTCTCAGATGACTCAATATTCTTTCTAAATGGGACAATCACTGAATGCCAAAACATTGCTTCAGTTATGAACCAATACTGCTTTGCTTCAGGCCAAGCAATCAATTTAAACAAGTCGGGAATTTTTTTCAACAAGGAGTGCCCACAAAATTTAAGAAGAAATATGGCAGAACAACTGAGAGTCTCTAAGATAGAAAAAATGGGCAAATATTTAGGCATTCCATCTGATTCGGAGGAATCGAAAAAACAGATGTTTGCTTGGATTATCGTGAGAGTAAACAAGAAGCTTGAAGGTTGGAAGGAAAATCTAATATCGAAAGCGAGAAAGGAAGTCCTAATTAAATCAGTAGTACAAGCACTACCTCAGTACGCGATGTCCATTTTCAAAATTCCAATCTCCATTTGCCGAGCCATCGAGAAAAAGATAGCTACGTTTTGGTGGAAAGACAACATAAAGCAAACGGGTTTGCATTGGAAAATGTGGGAAACCTAGAAGCATAGAAAGGATGCCGGAGGCCTTGGGTTTCGAGATCTGTTGACTTTCAACAAGGCTATGTTGGGAAAACAAGCGTGGCGGATATCACAAGATCATTTATCTTTGTGGAGTCGTTTTCTGAAAGGAATATATTTCCCAAGGGAGAATTTTTGGTGCACGTGGAAAGGAAGTAGACCTTCTTGGGGATGGCAAAGCCTTGTTATTGGAAGAGATGCCATACAACCATTGATCAGATGGGTAGTCGGTAATGGGGAAAAGATTAATATTAGAGAAGACAGATGGCTTAAACGAGGTTTGATTGGGGGACCCTCGAACATAAACGACCCTAGAATGGTGTCAGATCTAATTACAAAAGAAGAGGAATGCCGGAACGAGCAACTTGTACAGGAACTTTTTGATCTAGATACCAGCAATGAAATCTTAGCTACTGCCTTGGGGAGCCAGGAAATGGAAGATAGAATGGTATGGACACCTTCAAAATCAGGATGTTTTACGGTAAAGAGTGCATATAACAGTAGCAGAGAGGAAACAATCAACCAAGCTTCAGAAAAGGCATCTTCCTCTTATCAAATCCCCAAATCACTGTGGATGAAGATATGGCAATCCCGCACATACCCCAAAATAAAATTTTTTCTATGGAGTGCTTGCCAAAATGCCCTTGCTACCAAGGATAACCTTTTCAGAAGGAAGATCTTACCTCACCCCCTCTGTAGTCTTTGTAATCAATGCCCTGAAACGGCAGAACATGCTCTCTTTCTTTGTCCATGGACGAGGAAAATCTGGAAAAATACAGCTCTGAACATCGATGTCTCTGCTCAAGGTTTGATGCGATTCGAAGTGTGGTTAGCTGACTTTAAACATACCTCGGTAACTTTTGAGCTCCTAACTTTTGTTCTTTGGCAAATTTGGAAAACTCGAAACCACTCTGTTTTTCGAGGGCAAAAGCCAAACCCAGAGGGAGTAATGGCTGAAGCAACTGTAATGAAACGAAATCATGATCGGTGGCTCCCTGGGAAGAAGAAAACTACAACAACAGCAAGCTTCTGCCTCCACCAATGGCGGCCACCAGAACCGGAAGAACTAAAAATTAATATCGATGGAGCCTACTTGCCTAGAACGAATGAAGGTGCAGTGGCCGGTGTCTGCCGTGATAACTCTGGGAAACTAATTGATGGCTTCGCGGGATCTATTAGGGCGTCTTTAGCAGCTCAGGCAGAGGCGCAAGCCATGGTGGAAACTCTCATGTATTTCTCCACGCGAACTGAAGTTTCACTTACAGTGGAGTCAGACCATTCTGATCTGATAAGCGTACTCACTGGCAGAGCGCAAATCAGCTGGGAAGTACAAGGCCTTATCAAAAAAGCCCATTCGCTCCTCAAGCCTTTCAAGGATATAAAGTTAGCCCATATTAATAGAGAGTCCAATAGAGTTGCTGATTGGGTGGTTAAAGCTCAGTGTAAAAATAGATTACCACAAAATTGGCTTTTGAACCCCCCCCTCACCCCTCTTAGAGCTTCTTTGTTCTGAAGCAAACGAAGTGTATCCACGGACTTAATTCCAATAATGAAAGTCGATTCCTTTTCTGACCAAAAAAAAATCACCACCATACGAGAGCCGAATATACGGGCACTGTATCTATCTATTGATTTCATCTAGTTTACTCTTTTAATTAGGCGCTGTTTGATTTCGGCCTATAGAAGCATGATGACTTCTAAAAAAATGATGAAACGACTCGAGTTTAGGACAAAACTATGAGATTCAGTATTTCCTTGAGTTCTAGATGCAAGATCCTTTCCGAGCTCATGCGCCGTCAACAGGTCTCGTATTGAATTCAATGCAGTGTCAATCTCCGTCGATGGAAAAACACCACACATGGTTGAGCTCGGAGTTGACACAAAGATAAAGAAAAAGTATCTTAAAAGAGGCTGGACACATGTCACGATACTATAACCGTAACTAAAATGGGATAGCATTATCTGTCACATGATCCATGCATCTCCATGTTCAATTTGTTTTTGCTATTAACCGAAATAATGGTTTAATTCGTCTTGTGCATAATTTAGACATCAATGAGTGCACACAACCACAGGTGTACCCATGTCATGGAAAGTGCAGGAATAAGCCCGGGAGCTACACACGCGATTGCTCCTTCGGAATGCAGGGCGTTGGTAAAGTCAGTTGCCAAATTTCTAATTGGGCCGTACTTGTTGCAGGTAATTTCCTTCTGTACATCCCCTCCTCATCGACCAGATGGTTCATATTCTATCAATTCATTCTTGATTTTGCCGTTGGTTTGACGTCCATGCTTTGTGGATTATTACACCGTATAACAATAAAACCCTAAGAACGATCACTTCTCCCTGTAAGTCTTGTTTTTATAGAAGACGAAAGTTTGGGAAGTCCTTTAGGTGAAATGTGGTACAATTGTTTTCCATGTATTTCATCTTCACATTTTCCCACGTTGACTAATTACTGAAGGTTGGAGCTTGTTTGGCTCTATAAAACCAATCAATGAGCCCATTCTTTCTTATGAAATTGGTAAAAAAATTAAGAAAAGTGACGAGGCCATCTAGTAGGGGGGGATTGGATCTTTTTTAGGAAAACAATTAATTCTATAGTGGAGCCCCGCATGGGGCGGTGGCCAGCAAGTTTTCATTTGAAGGGGCGGGCACGAGCGATGTGATCCAGGTCCTCGCTCCGTTCCATACCTATTTGAAAACTAGTTCTAGAGAAATAATTAATTGCAGATGAAAATGCCTATATTTTCTTTCATCTCTAGCTAGAAGAAAACTCCTTCATTCGTGCTTCTGATTGGCAGGTCATACATATACACACATCACCCACATGCAAATTTACCCAAATACAATTTTGAATGATATTTATGTTCGTAACCACATCGGTTAAGAGTTTCTTACAATGAGAAATGTAATCATGATAATTACAACGTGCATGATTGGTTACACTGAGTTTTCATACCATTTGTAAATGGAAAGAACTATAACGAAGTAAGGTAAATGCTTCCTCATTCTCTTTTGTTTATTACAAGCTTCGTCATTACAATCAAGGAAAGACATTTGGAAGAGTAATAGAAGATGCTGGTAATATGTATTTCAATTGAGTTTAATTGATTAGATAAGGACTTTTATGGGGATTGTTACATGATACATAATATGTGTAACCCATTTGTTAGAGAAATTATTTTTTTCACCGTTAAATTGGGTGGTTATATTTTGAAAGATAGACCAATCATCTAAATAAATGTTGATGGATGCTGGTTATGTAATAAAAGATTAAATGGGTAGTCCGTTTGAAGTTAATTTCTTTTATGAACTATGTGGACCATATAAGGACTACATGCTTGAATCATTAATCTAGTAACATATATTTCTTGGCAGTGATTGCTCTGTCCTTCTTCGGCATAACTTTTGGTGCTTTAGTCTTTTGACACATGGAGGAGGAGAAGCAAACAAAAAAACTTCAGACGAAATGGAGGAGAACTCTTGAAACACCACAAAGTTCAAATCTTTAGGGAGTTAGAGCTGGCAAAAGCAACCAACAACTATGATGATAGCAATAAGCTTGGTGAGGGTGGTTTCGGTTCCGTCTATAGCGGGGGACACCATGGTCACAGTCAAGAAGCCTAAAGATGTGCACGAGTCTTTGATAAGGAGGGATTTCCAGCATGAACTTGAAACTGTGATGCAAATGAACCACAAAAATGTGGTGAAGCTCCATGGCAAATGTTTGGAGACTAGAATTCCCTTACTAGTTTATGAATACATTTCGAATGGTACACTCTTCCAACATATCCATTAGAATGCGTCAACCATCTTAAGATCATGGAAAAATCGGCTCAGAATAGCCACATAAGTTGCTCTTGCACTTGAGTATATGCATTCCTGCGTAGAACCCCCAATCATTCATGGGGACATCAAGTCAGTGAACATACTTCCGGATCACAATTACTCAGCAAAGTGTCTGATTTTGGCACTTCAGTACTAATATCACCACAGCATGGTAATATTGCAGCCACTGAAATACAATGCACATTGGGCTACATTGATTCGGAATATTTAACCACCGGTTTGATAACAATTAAAAGTGATGTATACAGCTTTAGAGTTGTCCTTGTGGAGTTGCTTATGGAAAAGAAGCCAACAAGTTTCATTACTAAGTCCAGAGAGTCGATCAATATTATCCATTGTTTCATCTCTTCCGTGAAGGATAAGACACTCTCCGATGTCATAAACTTCGAGGATGCTAATGAAGAGGAAATGGAGAGAGAAGGAATGGTAGCTGAGATTGCAAAGAAGTGCTTGGACCAAAGCGGTGCAAAGAGGCCGTCAATGAGGGAAGTGGCTGAGCAACTCGCGAAAATTAACCACGAGCTCAACAATTTGACAGTTGAAGAAAATGATGAAGAGATTGAATGCAAACTGGATGAAGAAAACCTCTACTCCCATGTGACTTCAATTACTTGCGACATGAGCCAACTATTAGTAATTAAACCAAATTCGTGAATGTCCTACGTACATGTATTGTGATTGTTCGTGTTTCCGTGTCTAGTTTAATATTTTGTAAATTCTCGTAATTCTATCTCCTTGGAATGCTATATATATTTATGAGTCATTTAAAAGTAGGGAAAATTCCATTTTGGTACCTCAAGTGGAAGCGTTTTCTCAATTTGGTACCCAAAGTGAACACGGTGTTAAATAAGGGCCTAAAGTGCCCAATCAGTCTCAAATAAGGACCCGAAGTGTCCAAAAAGTCTCAAATAAGGGTTTGGGTTGCCGGCCGGCAAGAATGTTAATGTTCTGGCACCATAACAATAACTGTTTTTTTTATTGTTTTCTTTCTATTTTTCTTTTTTTGTTTTTTTCCTTTTCCTTTTCCTTTTCTTTTTTTTTCCTTCTCTTCCTCTACCGGCCATAGCCGGCGCCGGCGGAGGTCGCCCGCCTCAGGCAAAGGCAGCCCTTGCCGACGTCGAGCGAGGGTCACGCTCGCCTAGGCTAGGCGAGGTCAACCTCACCAGTTACCGGCGAGGTCGAGCCTGGCCAGATCTGGTGAGAGCTCGGCCCCGCCATTCATTGGCAAGGCTCGATCTCGACGACATTGGGCGAGACCGGTGACCGGCGGGGTCGAGCCTTCGCTAGATCTAGCGAAGCTCGACCTCGCCGGCAACTGGCGAAGCTGACCTCGCCCAGCCCAGGCGAGGGCGACCCTCGCTCGACATCGGCGAGGGCCGCCTTTGCCTAAAGCAGGCGACCTTCGCCAGCCCCAGCTATGGCTAGCAGAGAAAGAGAAGAAAAAAAAGAAAATGAAAAGGAAAAAAAAAACAGAAAAGGAAAAATAGAAAGGAAAAAAATAAAAAAGTTACTGTTCCGGCACCGGAACAGTAACATTCTTACCGGCCGGCGATCCAAGCCCTTATTTGAGACTTTTTGGACACTTTTGGTCCTTATTTGAGACTGATTAGGCACTTCAAGCCCTTATTTGACATCGTGTCCACTTTGGGTACCAAATTGAGAAAACGCTTCCACTTGAGATACCAAAATGGAATTTTCCCTTTAAAAGTATGAGTCATGTAACCAGCCTATTTAAATGCAAGTCTTGTAATCATTTTAATAAGGTGAAACAAAAAGAAAAGATAAAAGCCTATTTGTCTCCCTCTCTTCATTGAGTTATGAGAGTTGTGAGCGTTTTCACCTTCAAATTATCCTATCAAATTGGTATCAGAGCATGTCGTCTGTGATCATGGCGTCAACAAACACTCAACTATCTCTTCAATACCCTTGTCTTACCAAAACAAAATATTTTAATTAGGCTGTTAGAATGAAAGCCCTACTAGGTGCCTGCGGTATATGAGAACTTGTCAACACAGGCTATGATGAGTCAGAGGACAAAGCCACCTTCAGGCAAAATCATAAGACTGCCTTGGACAAGGTTTGAGAAAAAGATCACTATGCCCTACCAATCATCTATCGAGATTTAGATGGTTCCATGTTCGAGGAGTTTTCAAACGTCACTACTTCTAAGGTGGCGTGGGAGATCATTTACAAAACACACCAAGGAGTACAAAAAGTTGAGAAGATTTGCCTTCAAACTTTGAGAAGCGAATTCGAGGCAATTCTTATGAAAAAACCTGAATTGATTTCTGGTTTTTGGCAATTGTCAACCAGATGAAAAGAAATGGTGAAGATGCTCGAGTAGTTGAGAAGATTCTTCGGTCCTTAGACAAGAAGTACAACCACATTAGCATTGTAATCTAAGATTCCAAAAACTCGGATGCCATGATAATCAATGAGCTTCTAGGTTCAGTGTAAGCCCATAAGAAAAATTCAGAAGAAACAAGCATTAGTTGGTGGAGGAAGTACTCCTAACTAGTTTGACCATCCGAGATGACAAGGACCAAAGTAGAGATCCCATGCAAACTCAAGGGACTAATCAAGATCGTGGTCGAGGTTGAGGCCGAGGTCGAGGCCAAGGTCGCTTTCAAGGTAGAGGTCACGAACGAAGCAGAGGAGATATTGCTCGAAATGACAAAGATACCAGAATTAACGAGGCGTTCGTGGAAGAAAGAACTCAAGAGGTCAATGGCATAACAAATCTAAAATTCATTGTTATCATTGCAATAAACTTGACCATTATGCTTCTGACGGTTGGTACAAAGAAAGTAGCAGAGCAGACAAAAAGGCAAATTTGGTGAATGATGCAAAGTAAGTTCTTTTGTTGGCATTCAAAGAAGATGAAGGTGGACAAAATGATACCTGGTACTCGGACACTAGTGTGAGAAACCACATGTGCGAGCGAAAGGAAATGTTTGTTGAGTTAGATGAGACAATCAAGAGGAAAGTCTCATTCAGTGATAATTTCAAAATTCTTATCGAAGGCAAAGGTACAATTCTAGTTCGTTTGATGAATGACACACATTAGTTTATTTCAAATGTTTATTATGTACCAACTATGTGAAGCAATATCTTGAGTTTGGGCAAGCTTTTGGAGAAAGGTTATACTATCTACATAAAAGATTTTAGCCTTGTGTTAAGAGATAAAAATAATAAATTGATTGCAAATATGAAGATATCGAATAACATGATGTTTATTCTCAATATAAAAAATGAAATGACTTGATACTTAAAGGCATGCGTAAATGATCCTTCATGGTTGTGACATTTGAAGTTCGGCTATCTCAATTTTGGTGTACTCAATTTTCTATCCCAACAAAGATGGTTTATGGCTTGCCACATATCGATCATCCTAATCAATTATGTGAAGGGTGTATCCTCAGCAAACATTCCTAAGCTAGTTTTCCAAAAGAAGCAACTTATCGAGCAAAAAAGCCACTTGAGTTGATTCATTCTAATGTGTATGGTCCAATCACTCCTCAGTCATATAATAATCATCGATATTTTGTAACTTTTATTAATAATTTTACTCAAAAAGCTTGGGTTTATTTTTTGAAAGATAAGTCAAAATTGTTTGATACTTTCAAACAATTCAAGAACTTAATTGAAAATGAGAGTAGCTATTTTATCAAAACTATAAGAACTGATCATGGAGGAGAATTCATTTCAACCACATTCAACAAATTCTGTGAGGATCATGATATTTAGCGTTTCTTGATGGCTCCATATTCTCCTCAACAAAATGGCGTGGTTGAACAAAAAATCAGAATCACTCTTGACATGATTCAAAGCATGTTGAAAAGCAAAAGTTTGCCCAAGGAATTTTGGGGTTGTTGATATCTAAATTTTCCCGACTGGTATCTCGGGAAATTTTGTTAATTATGAAAGATCACAAAGATTCGGGTCAACCCAGTTTGATCAGGATTGACCCGGCTAAATAGAGCTCGGCCCAATTCAACCCTAAACCACGCATCTCTTTAAAGCTGAATTTCTCATGCCACATGACACCTCCTCAATGGTCCAGACCCTGACCATTGCAAGCTTGCTACTTGTCACCACTTCACAAAAATCCTAAAAAAAACCTAGGTTTTCCCCTTTGGGGAGTGGGGCTGGCAGCAGCAAAAGACAAAAAAGAACCGTCTTCTTCTTTTGAAAGAGAAAAGGAAAGGTTTGGATAAAAATAGGTGGCAAAAAAAAAAGGCAGAACAGGGAGACCTCGTTTCTTCTCTCTCAGCCAGAGAAAAAGTAGAGATTTTTTTTTTTTTCCTTCTTCAACGCCTCCTCCAAATCCTTGCCCCCGCATCCAGTCCAGCCACTTCTCCGACGACGATGACGTTGGCAGCACTAGAGGTGATCGGTTCCTAGGTGGTCTAATTCTCACCTTAGAGCTTGGAACCAAATCAAGAGGACCAATTTCCAGTTTCTGGAACCTGGAATCGGACCGCTTAGTCCCGGGATTGATCTGGTCCAGGCCGATTCCCGGGCGGCCCAATGAAACCAGTGGTTTCACAATAACTATAGCAAATTTCAAGTTTAAAACACCACCAGATTGCCATTGCCACTTTAATGGCCACTGCCAGCCACTATCAAACAACAACAAGACACGAGAATACAGAAACAGGGCAAGGCCGGGACATACAGCCGTAAACTCGAATAACATGAAAGTGAATGCGAAATAGATGAACCAAAGATGAGTGTGAGATGAATATCCAAGCGTTTTGATTTAAAAGATTTTCCTTAAACAAGAACAGAGCTTCATTTAAGCTTCATTACAAGCACATAGCAGCTAGTTCAGATATATAGCATAGAGACAAGTTTGCAAGAGTTTGGTTCAAGTATTTCATCGAGCATGCGGCGAGCACGGAGTGAGGAGAAGTTGTTGACCATTTTTTAGAGCTCAAACCTAAACTTAGACCCAAACGACCATCAAGAAATGCTCAACATCAAAGAAATCAACTCAATTTAACACAAACACGCGAAAACCACAGAAACCAAGCTCGGCTCATCCTTTCAATAGAACAAGATGGAGCAAAAGGGGTTCGCAGTGACGAGCATTTAATCGCAGGGGACCTTACTCGATTCGACAACAGTGGGGCGAGTTCGAGATGAATTGAACTACAACCGACCACCTTGCCATGTTTAGAGCTAAAATCCTCGGGAAAGAGCGAGCCCGAGTGGCCAAGGGAAAGAACAGGCCTAAAACTGGGGAGGGAATAGCCAAACGGCGAAAGAAAAGAGAACTTAGGGTTTCCATAAAGAATTTTAAGAAATAAAAGAAAAAGTCAGTCTGGTCCATACGGTTCCTTTTGCATACCCTTAAGTAGCACCACCATACGGCGTTCTCCCTCTAATAATTCCCAGCAGTTTAAGTGTTTCCTCACTCGTCCTTGATTCGATTTCCCCAGTTTTTCAAGGGTGAGTACTCTTCGTTGTCTGGTTCAATTTTTTTTTCTTCCGAGGATCCCAGGTTGGAGACAATGAGAGGCAGCCGGCCTTAGTTCGACTCATCTCAAACTCACCCTATATTCGCCGTCTTTGAGCCGGGTAGAGGTTGTTGCGGTTAAGCACTCATCCTCAATCCATGCTCACCACCTATTCGATATAATGCATCTGTTTGAGCTATTGATGTAGAATAAGATTAGCATCAAATATGAGTTCATCGACATGTCATCTTATCTTTCAATCGAACGCCCGCTGGATGTTCAACGGAATATTTGAATTAAAATTCTATGAAATTGTCTCTGGTTACTAACCGGTCTGAACACGAATCGTCACCCTTTCACGTTATAATGTTTGCTTGTTTGTTGCTAGACTCGATTGCTAATGCATTGGATATTTGTCAAGGGCCTCTCTAATACCACCTTTTTTTTCCATACTGCATCTATGTGTTCCCGTATTTTCCATCCCGCATCCATGGCCTAAGTGTCAACCATTATATGCATCTATACCTGTTTGTTTACAGCGTCCTTTTTTCCTGCCTATTTTAATCATGCCATGTATGTGTGAATGTTATGATGTTAGAAGTGAATATTGATGGACGACAGTCCCAAGTGGTGGTGACTAGTGGATCCGGCGGTGATCCAATGGTGACCGTCGGTGGCTAACGGCAATGTTCCAGTAGCTAGTGGTGGTCGATGGAAGATCATGTGATACTTGGTTTAATATGGGACAGGGGGTATAATGTTGTGGAGGTTTTTGATAGTCTGAGATTAGGGTGTCGGTATCTGGCTAGCACGAAGAAGACGATCAAAAGAGGAAAGGAATTAGAATAGAAAATAATAGCAATAGAATTGATGAAGAAAGATAGTAAAAAGGAGGCATGAGTGGATATTGGCTAGTTTGGGCTTAGTGCTGGTGTCATAAAAATGGGCACAATTAAACTTAATGAACCTCGGGCTTGAATGGGTTTGACGAGTATAGGCTCTACTTGGTTTAACAAAGTTAGGTTAGCTTCAGCCTTAGAGAATTTGGGCTTGTTTGGACTAGGTGAATTTTTCGACCATTAAAAAAAAAGGCTAGGTGAATTTGGGCTGGGATTGGTTTAGATGAGTTTTGGGTTTAATCTGATTTTGACAAATTGGGCTTCGTCTGTCCTGAGAACACTAGAGCCCATTTGTGTCCATGAGCCCAGATTCGTAAGGCTAGGGCAGCCCATGTTCGGGTAGGACCCAAAGGCCCAACCCGAGTCACCTCTTTTAAAATAAAAAATTATTAAATATAATTAATATTAAAAGTAATTAAATTTTAAAATTAATTTTAAAAAATCAAAACAAAAATTAGAAAAATCAGAAAATTCTTTGAAATAGCCCCTCATTAGATTTTTAAACTAAATTTAGCTTAATTTCAATTGGAAAACATCCCATTAGTTTAGGGATTCTAGTGGACGCTTTTGATTTAGTTTAGTCCTAAAAGGTCGATCCTTTTAGAAAGCAAATTGAACTTGATTTTTTATTTTAGCACATGGAGGTTGCTATCCCGAGGCTTTTAAGGAGACCATATATATTCTTTGCCTGACTTATATCGGATTTTCATTTCTGGCACCTTTGTTCATAAGCTCTCAATACTTAGGTGTTTCATTCCCGCACTTTCAATAAATTGGTTGTTCATTTCCTTTTTAGAATGATTAGGACAAACCTCAAGAGAAGAATAAATTCAAAAAAATTGCATGAATACTTAGCGACTTGAAAACACCTTTAGGACTCATAATCGATAGAAGACCGTTTAATCACTTAGATAAATAACCAAACCTAGTTAGAGGTAATGAAGGGGCTCTAATTAGACAATTAGCGTAATCAAGTTCCCAAACTTAGTAAATCTCTAGTGACGTAGAAAATGAGATAAATTCCCGTGTCTTGTTTAGTTTCTAGCTGACCTCGAAGGCTAGTGACGACTCTTAGAATCCCTTAGAATAGTCAAACTCAAAATGAAATTCAATGGAGTACAAGTAATGGGCTTGGGAGAGCCTGTGCCTTATTGAGGGTTGTAGGCCCGCATTTTAGGCAATACACCTAACCTTAGCTTTTTCCTAAGCTCGTCTGAAAATTTGGGCCGCATAGGGGTCAAGCTTTCGTTTTCACAAAATCGATGTCCAACATATGGACTTGAAAGCATAACTCCACAAGAAGCATGGAGCTTGAGAACGCCTAGTATTTCGCATTTGAGAATTTTTAGAAGCATTTCCTATACTCATGTTTCGAACCATAGGAGATCAAAGTTGGAAGACAAGAGTAGAAAGCTCATTTATATCGGGTTTGATTCCTCATCCAAAGCCTACAAATTATTTGATCCTAACACTGTGAAAGTGCATATAAAAAGAGATGTCAAGTTCAATGAAGAAGGAATGTGGGAAGACAATCCAAAAGATGAAGCGAATGTTCATGGTGATTCCAACCAAATGGAGTTGAAGGATCACTTTTCACCTCATTCTCCAATATCATTTTCAAGTCCATCACCGTCAACTTCTTCAAATGGTGTTAATGAACCGTTAGTTTCAAAATCGAGGAGATTGTGTGAGCTTTATGAAGCCATTGATGAGCTTCACCTTGTATGCCTTCTTGCAGATTATGAGCCACTTGTCTACAATGTTACTGTCAAGGAAGAAAAATGGGGAAAAGCCATGAATGAAGAAATTGAAGCTATTGAGAAGAATCAAGCATGGGAACCTACTAATCTTCCAAAGGACAAGAAAGCGATCGGTGTCAGATGGGTGTACAAGGCCAAAAGAACAAGAAAGGGGAGATGACATGGTATAAGGCTAGATTAGTAGCGAAGGGGTACAAGTAAAAGGCTGGAATTGACTATAATGAAGTTTTTTCCCTTGTCATCAGTATGGAAAGGATTAGATTGATCATTTCTATTGCAGCTAAAAATGGCTGGCAAATTTATCAAACATTTTTAAATAGGATCCTTGGTGAGGAGATTTATGTTGACCAACCCATGGGGTTTGTTGGGAAAGGTCATGAAGACAAAGTGTTGAAAATGAAGAAAGCTCTGTATGGGCTTAAACAAGCACCGAGAGCATGAAATTCTAAAATTGATGCCTATTTCCAGGCAAGTGGCTTCTCTCAATATTCATATGAGCATGCACTTTATTTGAAGCAAAAAAAAAGGTAACGTTCTATTGGCCTGTTTATATGTAGATGACCTTGTTTGTATAAGAAATAATCCAGTAATGATTGATGCTTTTAAGACATCCATGGTGAAAAAATTTGAAATGACTAATAATGGTTTCATAAATTATTTCCTTAGCATAGAAGTGAAGTAAAATGCATTTGAGATTTTTATTTCCCAAGAAGGATATGCATAAAATATACTTGAAAAATTCAATATAAAAAACTATACACCGGTTCATACACTAATGGAATGCGGAGCCAAACTTTCGAAGTTTAATGATGGCATTGATGTCGATTCAATGTACCATAATAGCTTGATTGGAAGCTTGAGATATTGGGCATGTACCAGACAAGATATCGTGTATAGCGATGGAATTATGAGTCGGTAAATGGAGAAACTAAAGTGATCTCATCTTAAAGTTGCAAAAAGGATGCTTTGCTACGTCGAAGGGACTGTTGCTCATGGCTTACACTACTATCAGTCTAAATCCTTCTGGTTTAGAGCCTATTCAGACAGTGATTATGGTGGAGACATTGATGATTAAAAAAGCACTATAAACTTTGTGTTTTTCTTGTGTTATACTACTTTCACATAGTTATCAAAGAAGTAATCCAATGTTACTCTATTGACATGTGAAGCTAAATATGTGGCAACATCTTCATGTGTTTCTCATGCAATATGGCTGAGAAGACTACTCAAAGAAATTCATATGGAGCAGAAGAAAGCAGTAGAGATTTTTATTGATAACATTCCTACTATTACTTTGGCGAAAAATCCACTTTTTATGAACGAAACAAACATATCGACCTTCATTATCATTTTGTTCTAGAACAAGTGAAAGAGAAGGAAATTGAAGTTTCACATGTGAAAACGAGAGATCAAGTAGCATATATTTTTACTAAATCTCCAAAGATTGATGCATTTTAGAAGTTTAGGAGTTTGCTTGGAATGATTGAAGGAAGAGAATTTGGTTTAAGGAGGTTTGTTAATAATTAAACCATTTGTGAATATCCCACATACATGTATCATGACTATTCATGTTTCTATGTCTAGTTTAATATTTTGTAAATTCCCAAGAATATATCTCCTTGAAATGCTAGATATATTTATGAGTCATTTAAGAGTAAGAGTCATATAATAAGTCTATATAAAGGCAAGTCTTTTAGTCATTTTGATGAGGTAAGATTAAAAAAAATAGAAAAAAGCCTATTTGTCTCCTTCTCTTCCTTGAGTTGTGAGAGTTGCGAGCCTTTTCACCTCCAAATCATCCTATCAAATATGGGATGTCAAGCTCTTTTTTCTGATCTGGGAATGGAATTAGTAGGTTCTAGCATCTCGTACCTTTATTACTATAGTAAAATGTCTATTAATTGTCCACGAGTACTTCTAGGGTTGAATATGTTATCTGAATATATGTTTGCCATTTGCTATAGACTTATATTTGTGCAAGCATCTGTGCAAGTTTCAGTGTCATGATCTAATATAATATCTGCAATGCTGTGCATTGATGTAGACTTATAAGAGGCAGACATACGGCCTTATGACATTATCATGATAATGACACGGCATGTGTATGGCGATGAAGTGGCGAATATGCATGAGTCCTATATGAGATGTGCATGCATGCACAATTGGTTATAACTATTTATTTAATGATGTGTGATTATATATGCTTTAAAAATAACGAAGTCAAGTTATATTTTCTTCTATGACCTTCCATGGTTTGACTTATTAACTTTAAGGCTCCGTTTATTTCACGAAAAATAAATAATTTGAAAAATATTTTTATAAAAATAATCGATTGTATCACTTGAAATAATTAATCAATGAAAAATATTTTTGTTATCTACAACAATTTATGTCCAAACATTTTCATGGAAGATAAATATATTTTTGGTTTATTCATTTTTTTGAATGATATAAGCAAACTTTTTTAAGAAAATATTTTTCAAATCATTCATTTTCCGCGAAATAAATATAGCCTAAGAAATAAATGATCTCTAGTGCATATGAACTAATATATTTCTCCTTTACCTTCCACAAACCATTGTTTCCAAATTTGGAACGACAGCTCAAAATTCAAGCATAGACATTAGTGCAAAATATCTAAATGAACTTCGACAAAACACTGATTACTATTTATGAATCTAATATTAGCCCAATTCAGCAGAGACGTGACCCGTTCTAAAATTCTAATTTTATCTTGGCAAAGTAACGACTATGGTTATTTAACTACCTGATTTTTTAAAAAAAATTTCCGCATACATACGGTACTAATTTTCCTAAATCTATATTAGGGTTACTCGTTTTTCTTGGCACTTTCTAACCGGGTGGCCACGAAATTTTGAAATAACCTTGAAATACTCCACCAATGGAACCAATTGTTGGAATTTTCAATGGAATTTGATTTGTTGTCAAATCTGGTCAAGTTTTTAAAATCTGGAAGCATGGAATTGATTCATGAATGTGTTCTACGCTTCTTCATCTGGGCATTACAGAAGATCGTCCGAACCAGTTAGGCGAACAAGAATCTAATCCAACTACTTGTGTGCCAGTTGGATACAAGCAAATCACATAATTAAATCTAATGGTTAATTACAAGGATTTTCCTATTGCAAATTCAATAGTAGCAGCTTGATTCTTCCTAGTTATTACGTCCTCCAATATTCTCACGCCACGCAATATAGTTTATTCAAGAATTATCAAGATTCAAGATAAATACTCCATCAAATATGGGAGTGAGATTTCCTACCTGTGTACATTTTTTTTTTGGTCAGAACTACCTGTGTACATTAATCCCGTGGCCTTCACTACAAAGTACTCGGTCCACATTTATAAAAGCGCACGAGAGCAAGCACCTCTCATTCGAAAACAACAAAAAGCCAGAGAGGAAGAAGGAGAGATTCTGTCATTGCTTTCGAGTTCATTACAATGGCAATTAGGCATCCCAGGTTTTGCTTTCGACCCACCGACAAACATCTCTTTTTTCAGTACTCGTTGCAGTGGCAGCGCACCCTGGAAGATCTTCGGCAAGGACATGGACGAGAAGTTCTATGTTTTTACCGTGTTGAAGAAGAAGAACAAATCAAGAGTGGATAGGACTACTGGCTCAGGTACTTGGAAGGGCGAACAAAGTCATGAAAATAGGGATTCGCAAGGTAAGCCAGTTGGCTACAAGAAACTCTTTACTTTCAATCCAAAAGCTAGCTTGAGTGCAAAAGCCGACAAGGCCGAGAATGGGCACCAGATCATGTACGAGTACTCGATGCATCCACACAATGTAAGTGTCACTTTCCTCTTGGGTTATTAACTATTGGAAGTACACGTTGGGTTAGTATATTTTTCTTCATACTTTTATCAATATAAATCGTCATTCTCTTAAACGTGATATCTGATCTAGGTTAGCCTTTTGACAATTTTAATTTTTTTGGTTTAGAAACAAATCACGCTTGATAAGTTTGGTGCTCTTTATGTATCCTAACTATTTTTATCCAATTTTAAAGCATTCGTTATGGTTTGATCGGTAATATAGTTGCATTAATGATCCGTCCACAATGAACCGCAAACAAAAAAAACAAAAAAAAAAGGTTGTGAACGGAATTCTTTGATCAATAGATTAATTGTACAAAACCTACCATTCTCATTGTGACTTGGTTGATCAAAGATAATAACTGCTTTTAGCGTAACTCAATTTTGGGTTGCATGTACATTTATGGCATAATTATTCTATCATGCCTTTGATATACGTATTTTTGTTGTTTCATTTCTTTCTATTTCTTCATTTATCAGAGGGAAAGGATAATTTATTTTTTAAAAATATGATGACAAATTCAAGAGGGAGTGAGAATTTCCTCATGATGTAAAAATGTTATATCAGGTTTCAGAAGATCTTCCCACGTACAATTATGTTTCTTTTTAATAAATAGATGGTGGTGAAAAAATATCGAATAGGCTCTTCAAGAGTGTCTTGAGGCTTAGAGTAAATAAATAGAATTTCTCTTGTAATTAAATTATCGAAAACCAAAATTTCTTCTCATTAATAATGATTAGTAAGTGTTCAGTAGACACTTATTAATATAATTTTTCGATAAAATGATGGGAAATTGACCAATTTAAATTAAATTAGCTATATTATTCTACTTCTTACTAATAATGACCGTAATATAAGTGATTAGAGACATTACGTATAAATTTCTTCTGAAAATTGTATTTTTCTCTGAATTAAGTAAGCCAAATATTCGTGAATTAATTGATTTTTGTCTAAAAAATTATTTGAATGTGTTTAAAATACTATTAACTTATCAAGCACATCAATTTCGTGAAATGAGTCATAAAAGTTAAATTTTATTTCAAAGATCTCATTGAGGTCCTTTTTCGCCACATTTGAATTTTGTTTACCTAATTTGACCCATTTAATGAGTTATATTTCAACAAAAAAAAAAGAAGAGTTATATAGCATGTTCTAATACCTATTCAATAAATAGGTTGTGCCTGGATTGAATTTTCTAGCGCGATTATTTCATAAATCATATTCTGATCGCTTTACTTAATACTATAATTTTAAATTGACATGACTCGCCCGACTCATAAACACCAAATAGGTATCACGAGTTAAGTGTCCTAATAATATATCTAACTTGGTGCTTTTTATGAATTCTAAGTATGCTGATCCAACTTTGATGCATTAGTTGGGGTTTGATCGATGATGTAATTGGGCTTATGATCTGTCCACAAAGTGATTAGGGTATAAAAGGAATTCTTTGATTAATCATTTAATTGTAAAAAGCCACGAACAATCATTACTATTGTAACTTGGTATCATACCGTTCTTACACGCATTTTTGTTGATTATAATCTCTTTTAAGAGGGAAATGCTTATTTATTTTGTTTAAATATTATGCAGGAAAGAGAGAGTGTCCTATGCGTAATCAGAAACAAATACGCCGAGAAAGTAAACAAAAAGGTGTGCCGTAATCTGCAGGGCCGTGGGCCACTTGAGGAAGAGAATCGATGAGCAAAGAAGGCGGCACGCCCACTCCGCTATGATCACGCAAAACGCCGTCAACAATCCTTCCCCTGCATTGCCACCCTCAACTGCCGCCGCCGCCGCTCAAGCTCGACCGGCCGCTTCCCCGGCTTTCCGTGAAGACACTGTTCCCGATCCACCTCCGACCGTGACTCCAATTGTGACGTGGACCATTCCACAAAATATCTGCGGCAATGCAAATTATGTCAATTCGCTTCCTACAACCATGGCGGCAGTGCAACAAGATACTTGTGGTGTCGGTTCCCTGGCCTTTGGCGGCGCCGCATGCCTCAATCCTTTGACGGCGGCGGCTGTGCAAGACGACATCTTCTACGCTGCTGATTCCCAGGCTTTTCGCAGCAACGGAAATACCAATCCACTTCCTCCAACGGCAGCGAACATGCAAGGAGATACCTCCAACGCGGCTTGCCGGGCTTTTGGCGGCCCAATTGCCGATCTGCTTCCTACGACCAGCACGGCAGCGCAAGGGGCTCACTGTAAATGAGCGCATCAGTTAATGAATACGGAAATAGATCCGTCCGTCCAGTACCTCGTCCATACAGTCATCGAGCAACGCGCTCGAGCTCTTCATGCAAGGAACGATCCAGTCGAATTGCACCCGGAAGGAGTTCCAGCTGATTGGCCTGATGAGTTTCTGGACTTCAGCCACTGTATCTAGCTAGTTATTAGGTGAATGGATGAACATCACGTTCCTAATTGTAATTATTACTATTTTCTGCTCCTTCGGATGATGCAAACTATTATGGCTTTGACGACAGACGGGATGTTCGTTATGTTCACGATAAGCTTACTCGTACAGCTCCGAATCAAAATCAGCAAAGCGCCCAGCTGATGATATTTATATTGATTGTATACTTTCTGCAGTGGCACCGAATAGCCTCTGTTTACGTGAATAATCATTGTACAACCTTTGCAGTTAGCAGCAGGCACAAAAACTTTGAACTATCAACAACCCAGTCATATATCTGTCGGCTTGTAAAACTTATACATTCGATGATGAACTCTGAACACTATTTATGTGAGATTTCGGTGAAACACCGCCAACTACTCTAAAAACTTAAGTCGTTAGATGAAGGCGTGGTTTAATATTTAATAATTCTAACACTTTTCCTCACGTTTAGTCTGCGTAGACATATATAATTAGCGAGGCAAATGAGACCTGGAAATATTTAAGGCGGGCTCAAACCGCTGGCTTAGCTTCGACGAAGGGGAATATATCTCCGATAGAAGCTCAAGCATTTCATGCTTTCACTCAAGCATTTCGTCAAACACATGTTATGCAAATGGTGAGTGAGTGGATTGTAACCGCTTCTGATGTAAACTCGCAACCATACTCGAATTAGATGAATGCATGACGCTCTATCAGTCTCATATATAGTCAGTTTTACTCGGTTTAATCCTATTCAGAGAATTGGACTTTCGGCTACCCCTCTACAGAAAACATGAGGCAACAGAGGATAAGAGAAGAGGATTTTACCTGGTTCGTGAATTGCAGAATGGCGATCGACGACGGTGAGGAGAAATCGGCGACGACAGATGCGGCAATATCGGAAATCGTCGACAATGTGATGATAGCGGCAACAGAAATGAAACACGAGCAAGAAGATGACCGGTGGTCGAAATGCGATGATCGTCTACGACCACCGGGGACAACAACAAACTACGACGAAGCTTCCGACCAATCAATGGCAGAGAACTCTCTCTTCTTACTCTCTCAGTCAAGTCTCAACCTCACTTCCTCTTCCTCCGAACTCTCTTCCGTGAGCTCTCTCTCTCTCTGTAACTCCTTCTCCGCCGACGAACAGTTTCAATCGATGTCCTCTTCGCTCAAGCGTGAAGGAATTCGGCGGCCGGCAGCTGGCGTTTTCCCGGCGACGATGAAAGAGCAACCGAAGATCCAAGGGGAGGAAATTTGTAGGTAATCCTCCACGTGAATGGAGGAACCGAACGCTTTCCTCTCTAGACCCTTCTCTTCCGGCGACGCCCCTCCTCTTTCCGAACTCCCTCGGCCCCGCCCTTTTGCATCTGTTTTTCACCGCCCTTCTTATCCTGCGCCCCTCTCTCCCAACCGTTCTCTCTCGGTTTGTTGTTTCTAACGGATTGGCCAGCTCATTAAGTTCTAGAAGGTTTCTCGCGGATTTGCTCCAGTCACTCACTGTTTAGTCACCATCGCTCCCTCCCCTTCGCTCCCCCGTGTCCTCTATCTCATTCTTGCGTCACAGACAAGCGTGGAGGAGGGAGGAAAGCTCCAGTTGGACCAAGTGCAGTTGAGATTGGCCGAAAGAGAAGGAAAAAGTAATGGACTGGGCTAGCAAAATTGAGAAAACTGATCAACTAGGCCAACGAATCAATTAAGCATGACTGGGCCGAACTGGATCGGTAATTTTTTTATTTTTATTTTTTGTGTTTTTTTATTTTTATTTTTATTTAACGACAAACGAGGTGTCAACAATAGTTCTCTACAAAGGTAATCATTAATTCAACATTTTCAATTTTCTAAGATTCCAACAATTTAAAACCTATAAAAGCAGCGTAATTAAATGGAAAAATGATGTTATGTGATAATTCTCTACTAGAAAAGTGTCGGCAAAGTCCTAAATGTTTTGCACTTGTGTCAATTTAGTCATAAACTTTTTTTTTGTGTCAATTCAGTTTTAAACATTTTAACCTAATACCAATTCAATCCTTTCGACTAATTTTGGCCAAATATTGCTTACGTGGACGCTGGTCGGCCTACATGGCATCGCCGGCACTAACGTAGATAAAATTTAATAATATTTTCATATTTTTTCAAATTATTTATTTTTTATTAATTTTTTTCCTTTTCTTTATTTTTCTTTTTTTTTCCTTCCCTTTCTTCTTCCTCCAACCAGTCATTGGACCTCAGCGACCGACCAGAGACCTGGCGAAGCTCGCCCTCACCAGATGGCCGCAAGGGTGACCTCGTGCTAGGCTAGCTAGTGCTCTGTTGGAGGATGAAGCCAAATATTGTTATTAAGGGCTTTTTTGTCTTTTCTACTAATTTTGCTTTTAGGTTAAAAGCTACGCTTTATATATCAGCTATTGATAGAAGTTAGCCATAAAGTACTAAGAAGAAAATAGAGAGAGAAAAGAAAAGAGAGAAGAAAAAAAGTTAGTTTTTTCTTTGTGAGTGTTCTCAATCTCTTTGTGCTCCGATCTTGAGAGAATATCATAATTGTATTCCTACTTTCTTCGAAGTCTAGTGGATTCGCAAAGTGCCTCTGCGCGGAGATGTAGCCCAGGTTTGGGTGAACTTCGATAACAAATTATCTGGTGTGTTCTTTTGATTTTGTTCTCTTATTATTATATTCTGCTAGTGAAGATCGTTTGCTTGCGCTATTTTCTAGAATTGGTGCACGATTCCTAACATGCTCGAGCCTCACCGGTCAAGCAACCTCACCCTCACCGTCGCAACCATTAACGAGGGCTTGAGCCTCGTTAGCGAATGGGTGAGGCACAACCTCGTCGGATTCAACGAGGGTGAGACTCGCTAGAGGCCAGCAAGGCGATGAGGTCGACCTTGCTAGCCCTGGCCTCTGGTCAATCTCTAAGGTTCGGCAACCGACTGGAGGAAGAAAAAAGAAAAGGAAAAAAAAAAGAAAAGGAAAGGAAAAAATTAAATAAAAATTTGAAAAAATATTAAAATATTTATAAAATTTGTCCACTTCAATGCCGGCGGTGCTATGTAGGCCAATCGGTATCCACGTCAATAATGTTTCGCTAAAATTAATCAGAATGACTGAATAGGTACTAGGTCAAAAGGTTTATGACTCAATTAGTATCAAAACAAGGATTATGACTAAATTGACATCAATGTAATAGATTTAGAACTTTTCGAACACTTTTCCCAATTCTCTACTAAGATAGACATTTCGTCGTTGCGAAATCTCCCCTGCAACGTCCTCAATTCGCGTAATTCATATTTCGTCATTAAGAAAGGTCATTCCTCCGGATGGATCGCAATGAACCCCACAACGTCTCGTCTGGATGCTTTGTTTTCCGTGGCATGTTGTCTTGTTCTCCGAAAGACTTTGAGACGACTTGAAGTCTTCAGCCACCAAGTCTCCCCCTGTTGGTCACCAGGCATTGGGCCCGGTGGCTTTAGTGCGGATCCAAGCCGTACTTGTATGAACAGGGTACAGAAGATCCCAACAAATTTTAACCGTTAGATGAGGTTGGTCTTATACGGGTCTCGCATAAATCAACGTCGGAGATCAACTGGGCTCGTTCACCTGCAAAGCATGATATTATGTTTTTTTCTTGGGTCCAGGGCCGGGTGAACTGGGTCCGAAGCCAGCATAAAAAGGTAAAGGTCGCCGCATCGATTAATTCAAGGTGCTTTTCTATATTTAATTTTTGTAGCGTTACACATTTTACTTTAGTTTGGTTAAGAGAGAGGGGCGTACTGGTCTTTGCATCTAATGTATGACATGATGGATCGAAAGGCCTCTATAATCAAAACCATTTGGTGATGACTTCCAGTTAAATCATTTTGTCTTACGATCTCGAACTATTGACCAAATGATCCAACGTTCAATTTGTCTGTGATAAATTTCATCATCACGTCTCACATTTAGAATAAGTCTCGCCAACCACACTATGGAAGAGCTTTACAAGATGCCTGTGAACAGGCGAATTATGTGTGTTCATGACATTTGTTTAAGTCCAACGGTCTGGATACTTTATACTATAAAAAAATGCTAATAACTTATTTTGGACTACGTATCAAGATTTTTGGGGTCGTGATAGCAGGTCAAATACCCTTTTAAAATAGGATGATTTTAATCAAATTTAAAATACAATTATTATTCCATTTACCGCCTCCTATAAGTTATCTTCCTTATTGCACAGAGTACCACTTACAGTTTAGAGATTTAGATTGTACCTTCTTGCGGTACAATTATATAAATTTACAGATATAAAGAAGGTGTCACCTCGTGATACTTATAAGTAACCAAAAAGTATATGACTAATTTATATCATTTAATGGGTAATTAATCATTTACAAATCAAATCCTTTTTCATAACAATGTGGCATTAATTTTCAAAACTCAAACACAAGGTTTACTAGAATTCGTATCGCATGGACATTGTGATTGACTTATTGCATCATATTAGTATGCAACGGATCCATGATATTAACTAGAAATTCTAGAAAAGGGGAGGAATCCATCTTATAGGCGGTCCTAACCATATTAATCGCTAAATACTGAAATATTACATACAAAAAGACATGACTCCTAAGTTCATTGCCTCTAGACTTTTAAATAGAAGCAATTTTCCAACTACAACAAACTATGACCATTGAAAGTAGATTACAGTAAATAAAGAATCTCTTGTCTAGACTCGATCCGTCGATCCAATGCAATTACGGCCATTGATCATGTGGGACTCATTTGTGCGGTGTGCAAGATCAATGACTATGACAGATCTAATCCGATGGTCCTATGTGCATGAAAAACAAATTCTGGTAAAGAATCATGTTTATTTTTGTTGGTCAAAAGTAAAGAATCATGTTTTGCAGGAAGTTTTCCCTAGAGAACATAGTTGTCCCATTGATAGATTGGAATAACATTAATTATTTCCCCGTAAATTAGATGGTTAAAGGTTAAGAGAGATCCTACTTTGGATCCTATAATAATAATAATAATAATAATAATAATAATAATAATAATAATAATAATAATAGAGAATGATTGGGACTCTTGGGATCTTTATCTTCATGAGACACTCCGGTCAATCCGTTCCATGGCAACAAGTCATCCGCCCTACCCCCATATGGGAATGATCATCAAGTGGTTCTTAGAAATGAATTTGTAGGCTCAATTGGACTATGCAACTATGCAAGGGATAAAAGTGTGTGTGATAGAGAAACAAATGCTCTTAAATACCTTAGGACACTTAAATTTTCATTTAAGTTCATCTGCAATAAAGACACTCGAATATTGATTTAAGTGAAGGCAAAAAAGTTCATTCCATTTTGCTCACATTGTAGTAACACTTTTACCTCCGTTCTATCCCGGTGTGGGGTGGTTCTTAACAGGATTAATTTGAGAAAAATTCTTCCAGTATTCAAGCTCAAAGAGGGTTAAACAATGGTCTACCTACTCTGTTTAGGAAAAGAAGTGAAATGCTTCTCATCATTTTGGTCTGCATACCTTTCGCAAGAAAAACTCTTTACCTTGAGGAGATGAAATTTTTATACTCATCCCATAATGTATAAACAGGAAGCTATATATAGGATAGGATTTGCCTGTCATCACCTTGTCCCATTTCATTTAGCATTCTCAAGTAATACCACATCATTCATCAAATTAGTTTATCTTGACCATTATTCGGTGGAATTAGTGAATTACAGGTAAATTTATCATGCAAAATCTCTGAGCATTTTGACTTTAAGCACGAAAAAGTTTATAACTTCGAGTAGACAATTTATCATACTCATCAAAAGCATGAGAAGCATAGTTTTGAGCATTCATTTAAAAAAATCGTCTTTGCAAGAAGTGTTAGATATCAGAATTGTCGAACAATTCAAATGAATCAATTTTTTTGTAGTTGTTCAGAATTTCACAGTCCGCATGACTCATAATTTGAAAATAACATAAGTTTGCGAGAGATAGCGTTGAATAGAAAGCTTGAAGTTACAAAATAAGATCACAGAATAATTTAAAAAAACATAGGTCCATCATGCAAATTTTGTGTTCTCACCTCAATCAACACGTTGGTGGGATTTTCAAAAAAGCTGCTTTGGTAAAAAGACATGCTATTTTTTACCCCTTCGAGAGGCACACCATAACAAGATGGCTTTTTCATGGAACTTCATTGGAAAGTGGTTGATATTTTAATAGACAGAGACAACTTGTACAAAGTCTCTTGTCCATATAATTGCTACTTTAGATCTCCCATATAGTTATTGGGGTTAGGATTAGTGCATTTACACCGAGCAAATTGAATTGTTAGTGTTTATCAATTGATCTATTTTTGTCTTTTAATTCTATCTACCGTGAATCAAAATAATGCTTTGTATATAAAGATCTAAATACGATGTTGAGGTTGTATATATGGTCAATTTATTGAAATCAATTTATTTCATGGGTAGAGGATTGAAAAGAAAAGGTCTCTATTCACGATTTTAATCATTTTAAACTCAGTTTGGAAATTCCTACGACCGATCGCAAAATGACATCGTGAATCAGGCTCCCTATAAAAGCGAACCTCAAAATTTGGATTTTCCAATTATTTAAGCTCGAATCATATAGATAAGAGTTGGCCTTGTAAGTCGTTGCCGTGCTTTTCATGTCAAGGTCTTGTCAAGGATTCTTTAGTAAAGAGAGGGGGATTATGGATGTCTATTAGGCCCACTATTTGGAATCCAGCGCTGCTTCTGTCAATTGCAATTGATGGTTGGACAAGGACTGGCACTGATTATATATCTTTGTTTCAAGCTAAAGGAGCACAGAAAGTTGCACCTCTTTAGAGAGCTAAAATCAAGAGCAATAGTGATAGAAATTCTACTTTGATTCTTCTAATATTATTTGGTTGAAATCAGGTATGGCTGGTAAACGATGAAAACCAAAAAATCAATGGGTCGTTTTCGTTTTTCTTAACTGCTACCGCAAAGTATGGCAATGAACTGCAACTTAATGCCATGTTATCAGCACTTTCGTCAATTTTTCAAATAGATTGCCCAATACAAGTAAAAAAACACGCATATACTTAAAGGACCCAGTCCAAACAAAAAAAGAAAACATTACGAGCTTGATTGAACATTGTAAAAAATGTTATGATCCAATAGTTACACTGTCAAGCCAGAGAACAATCTGAGGATAAAAACACGTACTAGGGACTCTGGCAGCTATATTCATCTGTTGGCACATGAAAAAAAATGTCAGTTAATGGCCAATTTCTATGTAAGTCATATTTTATGATGAAAATTATTTGGGTTAATATCACGAAAAACCTTAAATTGGTACATCTGTAATAAATTTACTCCAAGTTAATTTTTTAACCACCAAAATTCAAAACTAATATACTTATGATAAATTTACCCTCCATTAGTTTCCGTTAAATTGGATTAATATCACGAAAAATCATAAACCGGTACACCTATAACAAATGAAGGGTAAAACTCTAAACTAATACACCCGTCAATTGCCAAATTTAACAGAACTAAAGGATGGTAAATTTTTCACAGTTGTACTAGTTTAAAATTTTTGATGATCGAAATTTATCATAATTATATTAATTTAGGGTTTTTCGTGATATCAACCTATATTATTACTATCATATGCATTGCTAATTATTACTCTTGCGGCAAGTCGGCTGCCTTTTTGTTTATAATTGCGTTTGATTGATTGTCAAAATCAGCATATCCAACACACAATTCCAAGTCGACTACTTTTATATTTGTTTAGAACTACAATTGCAAATGTACTTTTTGGATGCTAATCTTATTCCACCAGTTACTGCAACATATTATTAGAAAATTCTTGAGATTATTGCCAGATTCTTTTTTTTTTTTATGATTTTAGTACATCTTTATATGATCGTAAACATGGTTATGGGTACATATCTGGACAACACGGGGAGTGTACATATAGGAGGACTACTTTTTCTAAACATTAGAATGTCATTATCTTTGTAATCCGAGATGCAAAAATTTGACTTCTCTTAGAAACTAATAGTTCCGTGAGTGAAAAAAGTAATTCTCCGCAGAGATAATGGTTAATACTTTCTTCTAGCATAGGCATACATCTATACTATATGAATTCAACATTTTCATTTTCTCAGGATTCATACAGACTTAAAACATATGAAAGTAGTATAATTATATCAGGGGATGATGTTAGGACCTCATTGAAATGAAAATACTAAAATCGGAACGCAAATCCGCGGAATTGCAAAAAACATCAGTATCTTCTTTTGGGTTCCGCTGCTGTTATAATTCATCATCTTGCTCAAAGATCAAGAGATCACCAGCAGAATCCCCTAGGTTTAAGTTGAGGAGGATTGAGAAACAAAGCCTGTGAAAACCCTGTGCTACTCCTGGTCATCCATAGTGATTGTCGGAAACAGATTCCTAAAAAAATGCAAAAAGACAAAAACAAATTCCTAAAAGACAAAAACTCAAACTAACGAGTAATGCCAAAAACATATGCGGAAATGTGCCCAAAAAAACTTGAATCACCAATTGTAAAGTATGTCATTAAGACGGATGGAATATACCTTATTTTTTACGGATTAAATACATTTATTGCAACCTCAAGAGAAAATGATCATTCGATCGTGTAGTAAGGGCATTGTTCATTTCAAGTGATAGAGTTTCTTTTTGTGAAAGTGAACATCATAAACTTGCAGAATGTACAGTCTATTGAGAAAGGCCATTTCATAATTAATGGGATGAGATAGACCAACATGGACGGCTCAACTTTCACAAAACCCGTCATGGTATAGAATGGTCGACTGACGACCATCTCGCATTCCACACGTGTCGTCATTGAGAAAGGTCATCCTCCGGATGGATAACACCAAACCCCACGACGTCTTTTCTGTGTGGCTTTTTTCTCTGGCATGTTTGTCTTTGTTCTTAGAAAGACTTCGAGACGACTTGTAAGTCTTCTTGCACCGGAGAAAGTTCTCATGTCGCCGTCGCCAGGCGTCGGGCCCGGTGGGTTTTAGTGCGGATCCAACCGCACTTGCATGAACCGGACACGCAAGATCCCAGTGAATTTCAACCGTTAGATGAGGTCAGTCTTGTATGGGGCTCACGTAAATTAACGTCGATGATTGGCTAGGCTCATTTACGTGCGCAGAATGCTATATTATTTTTTTCTTGGGTCCAGGGCTAGGTCAGCTGGGACCGAGGTAAAGGTCTCCCCCGCTAAAATCCAAGGTACTTTTCGATATATAATTTTTGTGTGTAACACATGACACATGTTACTTTAGTTTGGTCAACAGAGAGGGCCGTAACGGACATCGCATTTAATATAAAAAATCATTGTTCAAAAGGTCTCTATGATCAAAAAAATTTAGTGATAACTTTCGGTCAAATTTTGTTTTACAATCTCAAATTATGGACTGAGTGATTAAGCATTTAATTCGTATGCAATGAATTCCATCACAACGTCTCACATTCAGCATAATTCTCGACAACCATACTATGGAGGAGCTATACTAGATGCATGTGAACATGCGAATTGCTTGTGTTCATGACATTTGTTTAAGTCGAATAGTTCGAATACTTTGAATTGTAAAAAATAATAATAATAAGCTAATAACTTATTTTGGATTAGATGTCAAGATTTTTTGGATTGTGATAGCAAGTGAATTACCCTTTTAAAATAAGATGAGTTTATTAATCAAAATTAAAATACAACCGATATTCTATTCCTCCCTCAAGTAGTTAAGTAGGGCCTTCTCCTATTAGTAATCTTAATTACCATACATAGTACCACTAATAGTTTAGAAAGTTTAGATTGCACCGTCATGCCCTACAACTGTATGAATTTTCAAATATTAAGAAGGTGTCACCTCATGATACTTGTTAAGTAACCAAAAAGTACATGTATTAACAATTTTTAATACTAATTTTTATTGTTAAATGTTTAATTACTATTTACAAATCAAATCCTTTCCATTACAAGGTGGCATTAATCATTCAAAACTCAAACACAAAGTTGACTAGAATTCGTATGACATGGATTTTGTGATTGACTTGTTACATCATATCAGTATACGACCGATCCATGATATTGACAAGAAAATTCCTTGAAAAAGGGAGAGTATTTCATCTTGCAAGCTGTCCTAACCATATTAATCACTAAACCCTAAAATATTGCATACAAAAGGATATGACTCCTAGGTTCATTGCCTCATAACTTTTAAATTTTGGCAATTTTCCAACTAAAACATTGTGGTAATTAAAGGATCTCTTACTTGGTCCGTCGACCCATTACACGTGCAGTCATTGATCATGCGAAACTCACTTGCGTAGTCTATATGATCAACACCGATGATGGATTTGATCCATCATCTTATGTGCATGATAGAACATTGTCGGTAAAGAAACACGTTTCGTAAGTAGTTTTGCAAGAGAAAATGGTTATCTCGAAATTGAAATAACATTTAATGTCTCCCCCATAAATTAGGTGGTCAAAGGTTAAGAGAGATCCTATTTTGGATTCTATAACACAATAATAATGATGTTAGTCTTTACATTGCCCTATGTCGTGTTCTTCGACAGACTTGTAAAATATAAGTCTTCGTGCCCCGTGACAAGTTTCCCATACGAGGCATCATGCTGTCACCAGGCGTCGGGCTCGAAGGCTTTAGTGCGCATCCCGGCCACACGTCCATGAACCGGATGCACAAAATCCCAATGAATATCAGCAGCCAGATGGCGTCAGTCTCACGTGGAGCCCACATAAATCGACGTTGGAGATCCACTAAGCTCAACTACACACGAAGCATGTTGTTAATGTTTTAGGTGCGGCAGGGTCAGGCCAACTGGAAAGGGGAAAAGTCTCCTCAAAAGGTGGCTTTCTATGTTTCACTCTTGTCGTGAAACACGTTGCCTTAGTTTGGTCTCGATTGAGATGCGCAATGGATAATATAAAAAATGATTGCCCGAAAGAGGACTTGATGATCAAAATAATTTGTCGGACAACTTTCCATCTCGGTGGTATCATCTTTTTTTTTTTTTGATAACCCAGGAAATCCCCACAAGGTCGATAGCCGGGGAGTAAACCCTGGGGGCGACACGTGCCAGCTACCACACACGTGCCACCGGTTAAGTCACCCTGCGGCGTCCGGGATTCGAACTTCTCGGTGGTATCATCTTGTTTTAAAACATCGAACTATTTGACCGAACGATTAAACGATTAATTTGCAAATAATAGATTCCGTTGCAACGTTTCACGTTTGGAATAATCTCATCAGCTTCCTTGTAAATATAGCTTTACTAGATGCGTGTCAACATGCGAATTGCTTGCATTCGTCACATTTGTTTAAGTCATATAGTCCGGATTCTGTGTATTGAGAAGAAAAAAAAGGCAATATCTTATTTTGAACTGGGCTCGAGGTTTTCAAGGTTGTGATGGCAAGTCAATTACCGTTTCATCTAAGATGATTTGATCGAAATTAAAATAAAATTGTTGCTCTGTTCACTACCCAAGATGGGTTTTCTCTTGTAAGTGATCTTAATTACTACACATAGTATTTACTAATAGTCTAAGAGATTTAGATCACATCAGAATGTGATCCAATTATATAAACGTTCACATATTAAAAAGGGTCACTCTTATGACACTTATAAAGCAATCAAACAAAAAAGGATATATATTGATAATTTTAGACACGTAATTTTACGGTTATAGGTGTAATTAATATTTATAAATCAAATCCTTTTCCACAGATATACTTCACCATTATGCTTGAGAACTCATTAACAAGATTTCATATGTTTATTTAGGGCAATGCCTAACCCGTCTTCTCTCCATCTGTGTACACCACAACTACAAAAGTTTCTCCATGCAAGCAATTTTATAGGTGGTTGGCACGTGATTATTGTCCTAGATAATTTTTTTTGGTCAAAATTGTCCTAGATAATTAATGAGTAGAAAGATTGACAGAATATGAGGAAAATTGGAATAACAGATTAGAAAATTGAGAGGGTGTGCCAAAATTCAAGTCATTGTGTTTGGAGACTGGTAAGCTCACAAAAAAAAGTAAGCCATTAAAAATTGTGTCAACAATTCATTTAATTGTTCAGTAATTACATACTACATCATCTAGCAAGCATATTTGACTGTATCTTTTTTGGAAATATAGATCATACACCTCCAGTATAAAAGAAATTTTACATAAGCAGCCTCGTTCGTCCTTAATTTGAGGATTATAACTACACACTCTTTCAAGTCAATGGTGTATGCGCTCACATGTGTGAAATTTTGTTTACACTGATTGTATATCCTATAATTACTCTGCATTTTTTCCGGTATTGCATTTATCATCTTGCAAGGATAATTATGCAAATAAATTTATTATTGTACATCACAATGGCATTACCATGATAATATTGTTTGATAGGTAAAATGGTAGTAAAGGGCAATTGATATTGGTGATTAACTCAAAGAATTATCTTAAGAGTTCCACATACGTAACGTTATGTTCCGTTTGAGCTACTCCTAATTTGGGTAAGCCCATTACCATCGGCTCACCAATATATGGTGAGAGTACAACCGGGATAATTCTATATCATGGTCCAGTCGAACCTACGCAAAAAATGAATTAAGATTTCCCGAGGTCGAGAAGCATCTGGGCAATTTCAAACATGCGACTAGTATGGCTCAAGAGTTCTAAAATTACTAGGAAGTAAGACTTATCCCAAATGGTGGTAATTCCTAATGTTCATTTTACTTTGTCTTTACCATTTCTATAAGAGTAGTGATATACTTCTTAAGAAATAGTTTTAAAATTTTGTTCCGATTCCAGGTCATAGATAAACTTCGTTATTATCTCTAGTATCAATCTTCCGATTGAACTAAAAATCTTACATCCTGAGAAACCGCAAAATGAATATGATAAAAAGTTCTATTTGAGTTTTTGGTCTTTTATAGATTTGATTTATTTGTGGTTTTATACCCTTGACGGCCGCAAAAAAGAACTATGCATAATTTTTGTTGGCTATTTTCCTTTTGCACGAGTTTAGAATTGTAAGGCCATCTTAAACATAGCTCTAATAAAATGTTTAAATCCCATCATAATTCTAGAGCCATCTTAGTGTCGCCATGAGTTTGATTAACCTTTCAAGCCAGCTGCCCATTCTTCTATAGTGAAACTTGTGGTTGAATGTCATTTTAACACATAACAGCCACCCTAAGGTTTTAAAATAAATAATGTGGCAATTTCCTTTTTTGGCTTCTAATAAGCCAAACATTCAAATAATAAATCTCACTTTTTTGAATGCTCAACTGAAACTTGTCATGTTACTGAGTACAAAAGTTTTAGTAAGAGTTCTTTATGCATTTAGAACTTCCCATTACAATGTACCCTGGTTTCTTCTAAGATACAAGATAGAGCAAAGTTTGCTAAGTAGTTTCAACATCAACATCATGTATTCATTTTCATATACCATGACCATCCTTTTCACTAGGACAAGGACTAAGGCACATTACCCCTTATGTGTAGGACCTTTGTATATCGTTTTGTTTTTTTTTTCCCATTCTGTCATGCATTTCTTGATCTATGCAATCGGGTCCCTCCAATTTGTTCTATTGACACAATTTGCCCCTCTTCCGCCCCTCCATTGTTGAACTTAATTTCACCAATTCGTCGATGTGTATATAATGGGCGGGGGAGAACGGCTCCCACTCTATGTACAAGGACAGAAGAACAAAGGTCCCAAAACGGACAAAAATACGTGAGAGCGAGTTTGAGAGAGTTTTTTTGGAAATGAAGGTAGTGCATTGGCTTCTCACGGTGGCTGTGGCCTGGTGGTTGCGACAAGGCGGCGCTGCCCCCTTGCCCAGACAGTGCGAATACAAGTGTGGGGCCGTGGCCATACCTTATCCGTTCGGGCTCGAAACCAATTGTGCGAGGTCCGAAAAGTTTTTGCTCAATTGCAGCAACACCGAAGGTAGCGGTCTTCAACTTCAGTGGGGGAATGTTACGATACGTAGAATCTCGGTCGGGGACTCGACCATGGTCGTCAGCCACCCCGAAGCATACCAGTGCTACGATCAGAATGGCATGCGGTTGCCGGCAAACAGTAGCAGTCCTCTGATCATCGATCTATCTACGAATCCTCGGTACAGATTTTCGGACACCCAGAACAAGCTCACTGTCCTCGGCTGCGACACCATCGCGACCATGGCCGACAGCCAAGGGACGTTCGGGAGTGGTTGCATCGTCGACTTGGCCAAGGAGACCACTTGCTCCGGTCGAGGTTGCTGTCAAGCATCCATCCCAAAGGGGCTCCAGAAGCTCGACGTTAGAATCGGCTTCGTAGGCACTGTGTCGGCCTCGCGGAGCAACAGCTGCGCACTGGCCTTCGTGGCTGACAACAAGTCGTTCAACGTCTCGGGCCGGACTCTCCCGCGGTTTGAGGACGTGGGCAAGGGCGAGGAACTCGTTCTGGACTGGATGGTCGAACCGGACGTGAATTGCCTAGACGCCACTAAGCAGCAGAGCTATGCCTGTGGTAAAAACACGAGTTGTGTGGACTTCGGGAATGGACCGGGCTACCGCTGCGTTTGCAAGCCTGGGTACCATGGGAATCCCTACGATCCCAGAGATGGGTGTATAGGTAATTTAACACATACGACTCTTCATGCATTATCGCGCTCTGAATGAATTGTGTGGATAATTAATTAATTAATCACCATGATAGGGAAGTACTGTAGCTACCTACTACTGATTCCATCTAGTTTTACCCGTTTAATTAGCCCCCATTCGATTTCTCTCTCTCCTCAACCTCTTCCTCCGCTCTCTGGCTTGCACCTTGCGCCATTGCCGCTGCCACCTTAGGCAAGCCCGCCATCGGCCTTCACACGTCGTCAGACCACCACAGCCGGCTCTCTCTCTCTCTCTCTCTTCCTTCATGAGTCTAGCTTGGACCTCATCTCGATTGGAAGATTTTGTGGACCATAACCAAATGTTCTAAAAGCCTAAGATATTAAATTAAAGCGTAATTTATTATTTAAATATTATAACACTCTCCCGCTCTTATACCATTTGAGATTTTGTAGAATCATGGCCAATTGTTTTAAAATCTTAAGCTATTAAATAAATATGTGATTTATTATTTAAATATTCTAACATCAATAGTGATGAGTCCTGGTACCATCTCCTCCGCAATGAAGGAAATGAGATTTGCTTGCTAGTCTCTACCATTAACGGAGGAGACCTAACAAGAATACGACAAGGTCGTGGCTTGACGGTGGTGGGGATGGTGATGTCATGGTCACGATGGCTATGGTGAAAGTGACAGTGAGAAAAGAGAGAAAAGTGTGTTTTCTCATTGGTATAATTTTAATGGGAGGTTTATATAAAGTTTGGGAAATTTTGCTTGGACCCAGGTCTCTGTCTAGCATTGATCACGTAAGTCACATGATTAATAATTGTGATTAGATAGGATCGAACTTATGAGGAGATATCTTCATTATACCATTTCTCCGTTTCATCTTGAGCCTTTTAAGCACCTACTCAAGTTCAAGTAAATTCAGGTAAAAATATTTCTCTTGAGGTTCCAACTTTTTGCTTAATAAAATAAGTCAAGGCTGTCGCCACCACCCTGTCAACACCATGGTCAACATCATTACGAGCAACTCTACCCTCATGCTGCAATGTCAAGATCAATGTCCCCCTTTCCCCTTGGGGCCTATATATTTCGTTGAACACAGTACGCATATTAAAATGCATCTAAATGGACACATCTGACGACCCGTCATATTTAGTGATATATATACATATTAGCACATCCGCCTTACTCATAAAAAAGTGGCTCATATTAATATATGCATGTATGCATGTCAAGATCAATGTCCACCTTCCTAGGCTTGTTCGTTGTCCTCGATGACCATATCTGATATGGCAACAACAAAACATCGCCTCACACTTGCAACATAGGACTCCTGCATCATTGCAAAAGTTCGAGGCAGCGTCAATCTCCATTGATGGCCAAGAACAAGGCCATTGTTGAGCTTGGACTCGACACGTAGAGAAACTGAGAGTGGAGAAAGATATCTTAAGAGAGAGTGGACACACATCACGGTGCTATGATCGAAACCAGAATGGGATAAGCACTACCCGATTAATAATCCCTGCACTGACTTGTTCGATTTGTTTTTGCCATTAACCGAGATAACGGTTCCATTTATCTTTTGCGTGATGTAGACATTGATGAGTGCAAGGACCCCAAAACATACCCATGTCATGGAAAGTGCCGGAATACGCCCGGGAGCTACGCATGCGATTGCGGACCAGGAAAGAGGCGCAAGGGTAAAGACCGTTGCCAAGTTTCTCGTTTGGGCATAGCTTTTGGAGGTAATTCCATATATTGCCCGTCATTATTCACTAGATGGTTCGTATTCTATTGATTTGTTCTTCATCTTGCAGTAGGATTGACGTATTTGTTTTAAGGATTGTTATACCGTACTTAGCCTCTGTAATCCCTGGTAAACACAAGCAGTGAGCCAAATGCTATCACTAGTTCCTAACTTCGTATTCAGTCACTGGCTAGCGCCGTTTACGTCTTTCTTTCGTTTTTTTAATTTGCCTCCCTTCTCGTCTTTTTCTTCCGTTCATCTGAAGCTCACACTCTGAAACTACATTGTGAGAGGATACACTACAGATCTAAATGAAAATTCCTCCTCTAACCATACACTACAAATCTTGAGCCGAAAAGAACAACTAGGCCTGCAGATTTCAAGAGGGAAAAACCACCCTAAATTTCCTAGCGAAAGTGAGCTCGAATTTGAACTAGAAACAGGAAAAAGAAAAAGGAGCAAGGCATTAAGCAACGGCAGACCAAGATGATTGTTGAAGGAGGCAGGGTTGTTGAACTTCGTTAAATCTTAAACTTTGAAAACATTAGCCAAAAAGCAGCACTAGAAGAGCTTAGTGACTCTTGAGTCTGATCAATGATAGAAACTGGTGTCAAAATCGGGAATTTCCCGTTTCTCTTGTGAGTTGCTGAAGTAACAATGGGTCTTGAGCACTAGATGGACATAAAGGCGAAACGCCATGGCTTGGTGAACTTGCGAATAAGGATGGACTTCAAGATTGATGAAGCTCAGTTGGGTTGCCATAATTCATGCAACTCAACTCACCTTCAACGATCACACACCCGTGGATTGGGTTTGGGCTTCTTCTTCTTTCCTTTTTTTGTGGCCAAACCCTTTTACATTAACTATAATTCATATTTGCTCTTGGTTGCGTTTAGATTTGGGTGAAAATTGTTCCCCTTTGGTGTATCTCCAGTGAATGGTTCATTAAATCTTCAATCAATCATCTGGTGGAAGAGAGTGACGGATTAGAAAAATAAAGAAAGAAAAAGAGTACAAACAGACAAATAGAGGTCTTGAGAGCGAACAGCAGTGAAGCTTTTGGACTTGTGGCAGATCCTAGTGCGCTCTGCCTATGTAATCATGAGATTATGCTGACAGCGCATGGTGTAAAAGTCCATGTTTTGATTGAGATTTTGTGGTGGGTTTATTATTTTTTTCTCGGGTTATAGAATACATTTTCTGATTTTACCTATTTAAAGCTAATGGAATTATTATTTGCAATAGGAAATATATACATTTAAATGTGAGAATTTCGGATGATAATACCCGCAAAAAAGGAATGGATCTACATGTAAAAGCTGGTGGGAGCGGGGTTCTCAAAATTAAGGATGGGCATGGGGCGCGGGGAATTTGTGCCCCGTAGGACACCATCTCGAATGGGGAAAATTCCTTGCAGAAAATGGCCCGTAAGGTATTAGGCGAGACAAATAGGAGGGGCGGAGCGGGGCGCCCCGCTCGGTGAATCCATCCCGTGTTCTATTTGAAGAAAAAATACACATTTATCTTTCATTTTATTTGTAATATTTGTTACAAAAAAATTAAATAATCATAATGAAACCCCAAGAACAATCTCTTCTCCTCATAAGCCTTGCTTTTTTATAGAGGGAAAAGTGTCAAAAAAGTCCTAAACCTTTTGCATTAGTGCTAATTTAGTCCTAAACTTTTTTTATGCCAATTCAGTCCTAAACCTTTTACATTTATGCCAATTTAATCATAAACCTTTTTTTAATGTCAATTCAGTCCTAAACCTTTCGTATCGATGTCAATTCAGTCCTAAACTTTTTACATTGGTGCCAATTGAGTTCTAAACTTTTTTTTATGCCAATTGAGTCCTAAACCTTTTGCATTGTTGCCAATTCAATCTTAAACCTTTTGCATTTGTGCTAATTTAGTCCTAAACCTTTTTGAGCTAAATTAACTGGAAGGACTGAATTGACACAAATACAAAAGGTTTAGGACTGAATTGGCACAAATGCAAAAGGTTTAGGACTCAATTGGTACCAATACAAAAGATTTAGGACTGAATTAGTACTAAAAAAAGGTTTAGGACTCAATTGGTATAAATGCAAAAGGTTTAGGACTGAATTGCCACCAAAAAAAGGTTTAGGACTAAATTGGCATAAACACAAAATGTTTAAGACTTTTTTGACACTTCTCCCTTTTAATAGACGATGCAAGGTCAGAAAGTGGCAAGCAATGCGGTACAATTGTTTTCCAGGCACTTCATCACGTTAACTAACGCGTAAAGGTTGGAACTTATTTGGACTCCACAAAAGCAAGCCATGATGCCACTCTCTGTTTTTTATTAGGATCCACCCACGAGGCCTTTCTTTCTAATAAAAATGACAAAAATAAGAAAAATGCCAAATGGTCATCTAATTAGTGGATTAGTTCTTTTTGAGGAAAAAATTAATGCTATGGCAATGCCGCCTCCTCTAGCCCCGGGGCCCATGCCCATCCCTAATTAAAACTAGTCTTAGAAAAATAATAAATTTGTAAAAAATAAATGTTTTTCATCTCTGGTTAAGAGAAACCTCTCTATGTTTTTGATTGGTGGGTTATAAATGTTACGCATTATCCATGTGCAAATTTCGGGTGTGTTTATATTTATATATCTCTTCGTAACCTCATCGGTTAGAGTTTCCTCTGATAAGATGGACGAAAAAACATTTAATAATAATAATTATAACGTGCATAATTAGTTCCGCTGAGTTTACATACCATTTGTAAATGAAAAGAGCTAAAACAATGTGAGGTGAATGCTTTCATATTCTCTTTTGTTTTATTACAAACCGTCTTCATTATAATAAAAAAAGACATTTGGAGGAGTGATAGAAGACTTTGGTAAGAATTGATCCAATTGATTACTTGTTATATTACTAACCCTCCAAATTGATAGTGATAGATATGGGGATTATGTAAAAAGCAATTAAATGGGTTTGTCCATTTGAAATTGATTTCTTTTAATGAAGTATGTGGATCATATAAGGATTGCGTGCTTGATTCAATAATCTGGTAACATGTATTCTTTGGCAGCAATGGCTGTGTCCGTCTTCGGCTTAACTGTTACTGCTTCAGTCTCACTCACAATGAGGTGGAAACTTAGAAAGATCAACTTCAGACGAAATGGAGGAGAGATCTTGGAGATCTTGGAACAACAGGGAGCTCAAATCTTTCCGGAGGCAAAGTTGATAGAAGCAACCAACAACTATGATGATAGCAATAAGCTTAGAGATGATGATTTCGGTTCCGTCCATAGAGGGAACATAGCGGGGGACGACATAGTCGTGGTCAGGAAGCCTAAAGAAGTGCACAAGTCTCTAATAAAGAGGGATTTCCAAGGTGAACTTGAATTTCTGATGAAAAGAAGCCACGAAAATGTGGTGAAGCTCAAAGGCATATGCTTAGAGACCAAAATACCATTGCTGGTTTATGAATACATTCCGAATGGCACCCTCTTCGAACACATCCATCAAGATGAGTCGACCATCTTAAAATCGTGGGAAGATCGCTTCAAAATAGCCGCTGAAGCTGCTCTTGCACTTAGTTATATGCATTCCAGCATAAAACCCCCTATCGTTCATGGCAACATCAAGTCGGCAAACATACTTCTAGATCAAAACGATTTAGATCAAAGCTACTCGGCAAAAGTGTCTGATGCTGGAACTTCGGTACTCATCTCACCAAAGCACAAATATATCGTAGCCACTCAAAAGCAAGACTCGTTGGGCTACATCGATCCGGAATATCTAGTCACTCGTATCCTAACAACTGAGAGTGATGTATACAGCTTTGGAGTTATCCTTGTGGAGTTGCTCACGGGAAAGGAACTTTTTGATACTAAGTCCGGAGAGTCGATCAATATGATCCACCGTTTCATCTCTTCCGTGGAGGGCAAAGCATTCTCCGATGTCATAGACTTCAAGGGCGCTAGTGACAATGAGATGGAGAGGGTAGAAAAGGTTGCTAAAATTGCAGTGGAGTGCTTGGACCAAAGACGCACGAAGAGGCCGGCAATGAGGGAAGTGGCTTGGCAACTGGCCGTTATCCACCGTGGCTCAGCAGTTGAAGAAGTTGAAGAAAACATTGAAGAGATTTGGGATGCAGAAAAACCCTACCCCCACGAGACTTCGGCTCCTGGCGACGAGTGCGAACAGTGCATGTCAAGCTGTCTTTCCTGCCTGGGAATGGATTAAGCGTGTGCCTGAATCTGATCCTTTATCACCATAGTGACATGTCTATCAATTGTCCATAAGGACTTCTAGGGTTTGAACATTTGTGAATCTGTGTTATGTCTCCGTTTGCTTTGGACTTATATATTTGTGGAAGCATGTTGCTAATAAAACCGTGCATTGAAGTAAACTTATAGGAGGCTAACATATGGCCTTCGACATTATCATATTCTCTCTGCCCGTTTATCTTTTCTTCTTTTTCATAATCTCTTTACAATATGTCTTCTTCTTCTTTTGTCAGACTTTACAATATACCTTGAATAAGAACAAAAAAGTTCTTATCCAAGAATGAAGAATCAGGGAATTTACTTGATAATAACTTTATCGCGAGCTTTGAATATTAAGAAAAAAGTTAAAACGTGAAATTTGATCCGGCAACCACTCTGTCCAAAATTTGGATTCTCTCTCGTTTTCTTTTTTAATGAAAGCTTCTTCGTTCTATAGATCAAACGCTAGGGCTCTATTTGGGAGGCCATAAGTGAACAAAATCCGGCAAAAACACGTATCATTTAAATTTTCTCTCCTCTTTTGCATCACGCAAAATGGTCAAAATATTCAAGCTTTTCCCCAATCTCCTAAACATAGCATTACTAAATGTGAAATCAGAACTATTAATGAATAGTATGAAAAACAAAAAGTACCTTGAAGAAAAGTAAAAACTCAAATTCAAAATTAACATAAATTTAATAGAATAGATTAGTGGGAATAACTTATTTTGGCTTTATTTTATAAATGGAGTGCAAAACCTCCAGCGTTCAGTGATGAGTGACAAAGAAAAAGAATAACAATTGCTAATTAAAATAAGAACACGTAACTAACAGTCAAATTAACAGAAGGAAGATAAAATTAGCATAATCACCATAAATGAAAGACAAAAACAAAAGTAAATGCACATAACCCTTATTTAAATGGAGAAGAAGACATTCAAGAGAGGCAATTAATTGTGAAAATACACGAAAATTGTGAAATGGTTCTTGGTGACATGTTGATTAATTGACAATTGATTTTGGAGCCAACAATAGGTGATGAAATTTGCATTGAAGTTCCTTCAAAGAGGGGCTATCCAGAAATAATCAAGGGTAAAACAAAAAGTACAATCGATTCTATTTCAGTTACATGTGACACCAAACAAGATATTTAATTGAAAATGCTTATTACAATTCACTGGAGATTTGTCTCAATGGTCACCATTTCCATATGAGAATGGCGAGGTGAGGAGTTCAAAACATCCTTCTCGAGATAAGGGAGGAGTTTATGAGTTTATGGGGCTTCTTCAGGCAAGCCCACTAAGGCTTCGCCCAACTTCTTGTAGAGGAGTTACAAAGTCCAGGAATACACCAAGCCAACCAAAAAAAATACTTATTACAAAAATAAGGATCCTAATAATTATAAGTTTTGATCGGTTTTGTCCTTTAATACTGACTTCCTAGAATTTAAAAAAAAAACAATTGAATGGCCAAGAAATTTTTTATGTCATGTTGATGGGAAAAAATTTTTAGTATGCATGTAATCATGAAACATGAGAATATAAGAGGAGAAGAAATTACCTTCGTTAAATTTTTTGAACTCACAAAAAAAAAAGAAATTCGCTAAAATATGGAAGAGCCTCCCTTCCATTGAAAAATATTGAAGTTTTGCCTCTTGAAATTTAAAGGAAAACATGAAAGTGTAGCTTGAAAAGGAATAAGAACAAACTCACCAAATTATTAAGCTTTTAAAGAACAATTGGATTTTAAAAGCACACATCAATGCGGAAACATCAACGTAATCAGTCACAAAATGAATTGGCACATATCTTCAGCTGTCAATGTGGAAACAATTTTACTTGAAATCATTTTTTTAAATTAATAGCGCACGCTAAAATCTCCCACATGAACATATTGACAATTTTATTTTAACTGTAAATTAATAAATATCATCTGCATCAGCACTCAATATGGCTAAACAATACACATGGCGCATCATTATTGGTAGATGTTGCCATGTCATTGTTCATTTGGACGCATCCCTTCCCACATGGCAGAACCACAATTATTTATTCCCAACTTTATGCATCTATTCTCCAGTTATTGGTAATCTAAGTTAATTATTGTATACATTAAAATTTGTGCAATATAGCATTGATCATTTTGCAAAGTTGATCGAAATTGCCTCATTTTTTCTTCAATGAGTACAAATACGTACCCATTTATCTAATATTTCTTGGGCAACTTGCGGTGAAAAATTAACAACATGAAATCTTAGTTATTTATCTCATCTTTCCTGGGAGAAGCAATATCTTGGCAAATATTTTTCTTTTTAGAACCTTTTCGAAATCATTGATAATTTTTTTTTGTTATGCTTTTATAAAATTCATTTATTTGTAATATATGTGCTATTTATTTCATGTGATAATGGACAAGTTTTCTATCGATACTTGTAGAAATAAAAACAATACAATTAAAACTTATCTCATCATAGTTATCTCTAACTATGCATTTAATCATATGAGTCATCATTAATTATGCATTGTCATATTTATCAATGAAATAGGGAAAATTGTGTAATATATTGAAAATATTTTTTTTGTATATACTTCATGTAAAGATGGTTTTAAATATGCCAAAGTTTATTTTTGTTGATTTTCAATTATTTGTGAATATGATGTAAATTTTAATAATCCTCTATCATTTAATAGTCAAATATGGTCTATCATATATTATATAATTTTTCCATGAATCGTGTGATATGGACTATCATGTTATATGATTGTTATCGATTTGTTACTATCATTTACTTATGAAGTATGACAGAAGTTTTGTTATAATAAGTATCCGTACAACTTTTCAATAGTAACTACCAGTCATCACTAATTATATTTTATGTACTTATTGTTGACACATACGTAATCATATAATAGACCCTCTAAACGTATGCTTTTTTACCTCCTATGATGGTTAAATCTATCATGTCATATACTTGAAAAGCATGTTATATTTTTTTTATGGTGATGGTAATTTTCAACTGACCTTTTAGTAGCATTTATTTTTTAAATTAGAATCAAAATATAAGATGGGTATCCCCACATTCCTAAACTCTTTCAAAACCTTGTCATAAACAATTATTTTTAAACATATAAAATAGATTACATAGCCAATTATTTTTAAATTCATTACGAAAATACACAAAAGTCTATTATTCCTTTTACATCAATTAGAATTTCACTACTAAAATACATATATAAGAATTAGAGATTTGCTGGGATTAAAGATATGCCGAGAATAAACATTTGATCAAATGACCATTAAAAGTAAACTACTTGATAAAAGTCCTACGTGAGCATGCCACGTGACTCAATTTCGTTGGAGCTTTACCCATGGATGTGTTTATGTTCTTGTGCATGATCTAATTCTATATTCTCCACAATAATGCTGCGAAGCTCGAGCAGAACCATCAATTCGATATTTTGTTTCATCCGAGGGACCAGAGTTAATTTGTCCACTTGCCTAGACGTTGTAATCGCCTATTTTGTCATGAATTTGTCCAATACTAACCTCGGAAGATGCCAGTAAATGCACCTTCCCACCACATCTCACTTCCAGGTAAATTATTCTATTTTTCTTTTTATAAATTCTTAGATAGAGCAATGGTAGACAACTCACCCATCGACCACAACGATATGTAGAATAATGTGGCAAGTGTGCACCTTTTAAGTGGATCGTATTCAATACCCAATATGAACACACCATATTATTTTCTTAATCAAATTCATACATCATTGGATTATCATCCTTATGTCTAATTTTGGGACATAAGTGCGTAAGAACCAACTAGCATCATGATAAAATGCGGGTTGTCGGGAAAGATGGTTCCACATAAATTCGGGTACTCTATACCTAAATGGTAACGGTGATTTTCATATACAGTCATTGCCTACGTCGATTAAATATATATTCACAGATCTCTTTTGAGTAAATGCTCGTCCCGTTTGGTAGATTTGAGGCTCAAAAATAGTTGGGATATAGATACTCATCCTGTTTGTTGAGTTTGATACAAGTAGTTGAGAAAAGATGCAAGAAACATTTCATGCTCAACAATGACCACCTTTTCCTCGTAGCCCAAAACAACTGTAAAGCAAAGTTGAATATTCGCCTCAAAATCAGTCTCATAGAGCTAAGTTGAAACGAAAATAGAAAACTTCACATTGTCAATTCGAAAAGCTTAAGACATGCCCATGAATTCGGTGCATGACTAACCATATTACACGGACAATCTAGCATCTCTGGAACTAATCAGGAAGCAATTAGGCGTAATGTTTCTATCTGTGCACCACCTATGTGGCATTCCAAATTTCGGCCCATTTTTGAGATTTATAAAACGCGTAATTTGTCAGTGTGCTTATAGTAAAATCTCGCCCGGGAACTGATCATTCTCGGTTATTATTTTTAAAATAGAGATTTCGCTAGAATCGCACTCGATCAAATTTGGCTGTTATTTAGACCCCGAACTTGGCAATCGATTTTCGAGAGTTTCGGGATGAAATAAATTGGACGGTGTCGATATTAATGTGCCAGCGTCGAGATTACCAGGAATAGTGAGAAAGTAAAATTTTGGACCGGATGCGAATTTGGACTAGTAGATCTCCCTAGCAGTGTGTTTTGGGTTGTTTTGTTTTGGCCACTTGTCCTATATTATTGTTTGGGGTTTTTCATGAACTGTTAGATCATTTTCCAAATTTGGAATCGTGATCGTTAGACCGATTTTTAGTTTGGACCGTGTCCGTTGGTTCGCGCTCGAAAATAAAATTTAGTCTTTTTCTTTTCCTTTTCCTTCTTTCTTTCTCTCTCTCTCTCTCTCCTCTTTCCCCTCTGCCACGCCACCCACTCCCCTCCGCACACGTCTCTCTCTCTCTCTCTCTCTCTCTCTCTCTCTCTCTCTCTCTCTCTCTCTCTCTCCTTTCTTTTTCTTTTCTTCTGACCGCACGTCTCCTCTGCATGCGTTCCGTCCCCTCCACGCCCATGCAGCCCCCTAACACCCTCTCTCCTCTCTCCTTCTTTCTTCTTTCTCTCTTCTTCTTCTTCTTCTTCTTCTTCTTCTTCTTCTTCCTCTCTCATTCTTCCCCCGATTGGTCCTGCTTCGCTTCTGTCTAGCTAGCTGACCGCCTGAGCTCACTAGGCCGCCGCCGTCGCCAGCCAACTCGACCGCCGCGCCGCGCCGTCCGCCAGCCGCTGCACCCGACCGAATGGTCTCTCCCCCCTCTCACGCCCGGCTTGCTGCTCGAGCCGTCGCACCTGTCCCGGCCCGGCGCTGCCCAGCCGGCCGCCTTGTCCCACTCCATTGCCAGCTCGCTGCCGCTGCCGCGGGTCACCGTTGCCCTAGCCCAGCCGAGCAGTCGTTGCCGTCGCCCCAGCCAGCGAGCTCGTGACCGCACCCGCAGCTCGCCGGTGCAGCTCTGCCGCTTGCCGGCTGGCCCCGCGTCACCGTTGCTGCCTCCGGTGCTGCCTGTCGCCGCCGTATCCCTCCCCCAAGCAACCGGCAACCTCTTTCCTCCCCCTCACTCTTCCTCCCGATTGCTCTCTCTCCCTCACGCCACCGCTGCCGCTCGCCGAAGGAGCTCCGCCGCCGCCGGTGCTGTTCCACCACCACCACCTCACCTAGCACCGCCCAATCGTTCCACTCTTCTCTCTCTCTCTCTCTCTTTCTCTCTCTCTCTCTCTCTCTCTCTCTCTCTCTCTCCCGTCCACCGCGACCAGCCGCCCCTCCGCCTAGGCTCGTCGTTCGCAAGCCGCCGCCGCGCGCGTGCCGGGGAGGTAGCCGTTGCCGCCGCTGCCCAGCCTCTCTTGTCGCGTGTTCGACCCCGTTTCAAGCTTAGGATATCAAGTGAGTTTGACTCTAAACCCTAATTAGGATAAATTGCATTTCTAGATGGGTTTTAGGGTTTAATTAGGGTAATTTAGGGGTTACATCGTAGAGATGACTAGGGGCTGTTGTTGTGGCTAGTTTAGCGGATTAGTATGATGAATTAATGGAGGTTTAGTGGCTCGAGAGGCGTTGTACATTGGCTGGACAGAATTGGACCGGAATAACCCAAGTTCAGGAGAGTTCGGGTTGAAATGCGAACTTTAGTGCACGTCTTAGTTAGCTTGTGGTGGCCGATTAGAATGGCATTTTGGAGAGCTTAATGGAACAATTTGAGAATAATTAATGGCCTAGAAATTGCGGTATAGTGGTTGCCCACGACGGGATTTGATTTGAGCGAGGCGCGGTCAATTTGGGGCTTAATCGTGCAATTACCGGGAATGATTGCTTTGTGTAATTGACTGGCTAATTGAGCCTTGTTTGTGGTTAATTTGATGATGCCCTGTCGCTTGTCTAGCGGGACTAGGAATGGATTAGCTTGATAGGCCACGAATGCGCGAATTCTTGTGGAACTAGTTGTGTGATTATGCTTGTGAATTGTGCACCGTGCGCGGGTGCTTGAATTGATATAATGGTTGTACTAATATGTGGTTGGGTGTAATGAATTGTGGTCTAAGCATATTGCGTAATGAATTGAACAAGTGGTGTAGCGATATTAAATGCTCATTGTGAAATGTGTGAATGCGCAAGTGTGATCGTTGTAGTCATAGGTGTGCATCACGAGCATTGGCACGGCATGTGCATTTCCAAGTGTGCCCGAGTGACATGTGCATTGTGATCACCTAAAATGCCTTGATGCGTATTACGCGGGGTTCAGATAAAAATTGATGCTTGTGAATGTGTGATCACAATAAACCTTGATGCATTTTACGCGGAGTAGTGAACTTGTCCTGAGGTGTGTTACGCGGGACGATGCCCGGTTTACCAGAAGATGACCAACCTGAGGCGTTTTACGCGGGTAATGTGTCATGAGCTTGATGCCTATTACGCGGGCCAGAGATCGATCTCAAAGTGTTGGACCTGATGCGTTTAACGCGGGTCGAAGGAGAAATTAATAAATGGCAGAGTGCTAGTATGCAAGTGTGCGTTAATGCATTGACGAGACATGAACACGTGTGCGAACATGAGCATATGCATTACATACGTTGGAACCGAGTTATATGTGTGTATGTGTCTCGATCTAATCTTACGATACTGTTGTGAATATATGTTTATAGTATGCCTAACATGTAGGGTCAAATAAGATTAGATTTAAGCCCAAGGGCATGAATCAGTCATGTTTTGAATCATGTGTTGATTAGTACTTGTCAGGAGGTACACGTTAGCCTAGTTTAGGTTTAGGGAATTACTCACTGAGATTATTCTTGTTGTTGTTTAAACCACATTTTCAGACCCCAGCCTTGAGGATGGCAGGCGTACCGATGTGTTTTGGGAGGAGCCCCGGCTAGTTGTAGTGCTTGACTACCGAGTCGCGTATCCCCTATTTTGACGTTAGTGGCCGTTAAATCGCTTTTGATTTTTGAGCGTGGGCTGTATACGAATATTGTATATGGGTTCCCATAGTAATACAAGTGTTTATTTTGTAATATTGTTCTCATTTGTGGCTATCCTTGGTTTGGCGTTATAGTTCTATACGGGTGTTTGATTTGCTTTCGCATGTGCTTTAAGTCTCTGTGTTGGGAGTTGGGTCGGCAACGTGTCCTGGAATGTCGCACTCGAATCGACCACGGCAGGGGTGCTCGCGCGCCGTAGGGTTCGGGGCATGACATCCCCGTTTGATTTGGTATCAGAGCCAGGTTAGCTCGATCCAATTAGGTCGAAGCTTAGAGTGATAAGAAGTGATGACCTTGGGTAGCCAGTAAGGTGACCTCTTGTGCTATGTGTACCTCTTGACTGCTTGTGTTTGATTGAGTGCTTGTTTTAGTTGACCTGTAAGGTGCAAGTGTGGCAAGACTCGAGGTCAGTACATGTATACTTGTGATTGATGTCTCATGCTATTTATGCTTAATTGCATGCTGAGTGATTGATTGCTATAGCGTTAAGTCCCCTGCTTAGGACCTTAGACCGGTTTAGCTTGGGTTAGGTCTCTAATCCCGATGTGGGAATTATAGCAGGAGGATGAACATGCAAGTTGGGGAGACGAGTAACCAAGGAAGAGGTAGAGGTCGAGGCAGTAGAAGAGGAAGAGCTAGAGGTCGAGGCCGTAGAAGAGGTAGAGGTAGAGGTCGAGATCATGAGCCGGATTGTGTAGAACCACAAGTGAGAGTTGCCGAGGATCCGAGAGTAGATGGAATTCTAAGAGCCCTTGAGGAAGCTAGGATTTTGGGAGGTAAACGAGCGCAGGAAAGAAATGCCACTATCATTGCTGCTATTGAGGCCGCTATTACTGCTACTAATGGGGCCAATGGGAATAATGGAAATGGTGGGAATCAGGAAAATGTAGAGAATCCAATTCCGGGACCAGTGAATGTGATCAGACTGATGTCCAAACTGGTAGAGCAATTTTTGAAACTGAAGTCGCCAAAGTTCAATGGCAAGGGTGATCCCGAGATCGCACCCCGTTGGGTTGAGGAACTGGAAAAGGCATTCAAAGTGCTAGGGTGCACTGAGGTTGAAAAGGTAACATTAGCCGTGTACCAACTGCAGGACAACGCCAATGACTGGTAGAAGGCCACCAAAGGAAGGGTGTTTCCCGAGGGAACTGCTTAGACGTGGGCTGTATTTTCTGAGAGCTTTTTGGGAAAGTTCTTCTCTGAGAAAGCTAGAAAAAGGAAGTTAGGGGAATTCATGTGGCTTCGCCAAAGATCGATGACAGTTGATCAGTACGAAGTAGAATTCACAAGACTATCAAGGTTCGCGCCAAGGATGGTAGAACACCCTGAGGACAAGACACGGAGATTCCGGGATAGACTGAAACTGGACCTAAAAAGTCAAATGATATCGCTAAACATCAAGGACTACAGTGAGATATATGAACGGGCACAGGCTACAGAGCGAGATCAGACTGATAGGGCAGCCGCCTCTGGATAGCGATTCA